>ML662449.1:0-266039 GCA_007570785.1 Antilocapra americana | reverse complement strand
CCCCCAAGGCCCCACAGCTCCAGGACCATGCCCCCCCCCCCCCCCCCGCAACAGGCGCGGGGCCTCTTCTAAGCTTGGACATGCCTGGGCCGCCCTATTAATAGCCCAGCTGCTAGCGCTCTGCTCCTTTCGAGTTTCCATCTCGCTGGCACTGGGTTGGCTGTCCCAGTGGGGACGGCTTTCTTGCAAAACAAACAGCAGAATCAATACTTCCTTCACTGGGGGAGGCGGAGGGTCTTCCAATGGCAGGTCAGGGCCTCTCTCCATTTCTGCTATTGGGTCCAAGGAAAGGGGCACACAGGCTGCCAGGCCCCTGTCTGCCTCAATTCAGTGCTTTGATTACATTCAACTAACAGAATTTAAGGAGCACCTTCAACATGTCCAACCCTGCTGGGCAAAGAAGGGCGAGAAGGAAGAATGAGAGGGCCCGGGGCTGGGAGGAGTGAGGGTGTTAAAAGTGAAAGACCCCTGTATGGAGGGTTATGGTGGATGTATAAGTGGGCCAGAGAGAACCAGGGTCTGAACCCAACCATCGTGGGGCACAGTTGGTGTCAGCCACAAGGTGAACTGGATTGGGTGGGCCCCCCAGGGTGTACAAGCTGAGTATGGAGAGAATGACTCTGGGGTCCTTGTGGAGGCAGCCCCCTAGGAGAGCTTGGGGTGAGGCGGCCCCTCCCGGGGGTGGAGGAGCGCAATTTCTCTCTGTCCCCTCTCCATATCCTCCCTTGCACCTGCCAGGACAGCCAGGAATAACCTCGGCCTCCACCCTCCGTGCGTAAAAAGTCCACGGAGAGCTTGTTAAAAATGCAAATGGAGGCTGCAGACCCAGAGACGCAGCACTGATAACCTTTGGTTGAGGGTGGGATGGTGTCTGGGAATCTGCCTGGTAGACAGGCACCTCGGGGGACTGGCTGTGGGCTCCGTGGGCAGGAGCCAGGGGTGTTCATCTCCATCTCAGCGCCTGTCACTCCCTGCCAACCCCAACACACAAGGCCTGGGGTCAGCCAGCATTTGAGGAATGAGGTGTTGCAGAAAGAGTCGCTCAGGGTGACAAGGAGTGCCCAGCTGACCCCAGGCTGCCAGGCCTCCAGGGCTCATTTCTCCACTACAAATCTGCATGTCCAGCCATGGCTCCCAGGGAATGTCTCTGATGCTCCTCCTGGGGGATCTTTCCTAGCTCTGCACTTAACAGACCTCAGCGTCAATGGAGCCTGAGTGTGGGAAAGCGTATGGTTGTGGGTTGTGTGTATGTGTTTTTCAGGATCCTGGGTCCAAGAAGCATCCAAATTCCACATGCCCCAAAGATAGGAATACAACCCAACCCTCCTCTCCCACTTGCTCTCTCAATTCTGTATGTTGTGAAACCTATTGGCTGACTGTCCTGTGCTGACCCCCAATCTGGGCTCCACCACTAGCAATTGTCGGCTCAATGGACATGAGTTTGAGAAAACTCCAGGAGGTAGTGAAAGACAGGGAAGCCTGGTGTGATGCAGTCCACGGGGTTGCAAAGAGTCGGACATGACTTTTAGGGACTGAATAGCAACAGCAATGGGCAGGGTCCATGTTGGATGCACCCCCCAAGGTGCCCAGCACAGAGTCCCACTAAGGACTGGGTCCCAGGCTTGCCCGCACCCCGCAGGCCCTGTGCGTGGTGACTGGTATCACATGCAGTGTGCCTGGCATGAGGCGGAGGGGTGCCAGGGGGAGCCTCTTTCATGGAGGCCAATCAGGAATTTGAGATTCAGAGCGTTTCTCCATTTCAGGGTAGTGGAGCTACTCATGGTATCATCTTGTTTGCAAGCAGGAGTCTGCATGATGGCCAGCAAAGGAGAGAGGGTCCACGGCTCCATCGCTCCTAAAAAACAGCTCTGTGACGACCGCGTCTGCCTGAAGGAGAAGCAGGCCTGGCCACTGGGGCCCCACAGAGGGGACTAGAATCGTCTGAAATCTCTGGGCAGCTTGACCCGAGGGTTGGGCAGCAGGTGGGGTTGGAGGATGGGTGGGGTTGGGGGGAGAGGGCGTTTCAGAAACAGCCACGGCAGGAAGACGCCTGAGAAGAATGTCAACATGGGCTGTTCCTTCTCTAGCCCCTAAATTCTCCATCCAGAAAAACGAAACCACTTTGCCTGCCCTCATGTCTGGATTCAGCGTGGCTCCAGAGACCATGCGGACTTTAGACCCTGGACATGGATCGGCTTAGGTGGTGAGTTTTAGGATAATAAGGGCGATGGATGGGGAAGTGGTGCTTCCTTCACCTAAGCTCTGATTAAAGGCTGGAATATGGGTGACACGTACATGGAGGAGGACATGGCACAGTTAGAATTCTGCCAGCAAACAGTCTAAAATATTCATGAAACACGGGACCAGGCCTGACTGTTAACACTGCAACTGGCTCCCTCCAATGGAGTGACAAATGGGCGCCAAGCACTGTCATCTGTCCCTTTGATCTTTCCAGGGCCCGCCAGAGAGCAGAGTGGGGGACTGGGCGGCCGGGGAGGCCGTGGAGGAGGGGGCCGGAGCCGAGCTGTCTCCCGGTGGCTTGTATTTCCTTGTAAGAGGGCGAGAGAACAGTGCATTTCTTCAGACTATGAGGCAAAATAATTGATTCTCCAGGTCTTACTCCATCAAAAGTGATTAGTGGGGGACCCTGGGGGTTTCACTATACCACACTAACCTCCTTTGTGATAGGAGCATTGTTAAAGACACAGATCTCAACGCATGGCATAGGCAAAAGGCAAGATGTCTAAAAAAAGTAATTGGCCTTGGAAAGAAAATAACGAGAGAAAAGAACAAAATGAACTCCTGGCTTCCTTGGTTAAGGGCTTCTTTAGACACGCTGAGCAGGAACCACAGTGCAAAATTGCTGCAATTTAACAGGGCTTCTAATTAAAAGGAGCAATACGGAGTGCCTTTTCTTCCTACTCTGGGTGTTGCTTCTTTCTGTGCAGGGTTCAGAAGTCTGACAACTCGAGGACAAAGAGTTATGTCCCCAAACAGTAAAAAGCAGCATATTGCCTACTGAATGACTGGTTTTTATATCCTTCTGTCCAACAAATGTTGCCGAGTCTTGCTATGTGCCAGCTGCTATGCCAGGCACTGGGGTCACAGAGAGGAAAGAGATGCTAGCAGAGTCGGAGGGGGCAGGAGAGAGTGTCGACCATTGAAATACGGTGTGGGCGAAGGCACTGGGGCACATGGCCTCCTGGGAGCAGAGGGTCACCCAAGTATGAGGCCTTTTTTCTACCTACCACATTGACATAGTGCACCTTCCAAGAGGCCATCCTACTACCTTAACTTAAAAAAAGTTAACGGACTCAGGGAGTGGGGGATGGGAGTGCCCACCCACTGGGCCTGGGTTTCCTTCTGGGTGATGAGAATGTTCTGGATCTGGAAGAGGTGACAGTCTCAAAGCCTCATGACTGCTCTGAATGCTGCTGAATTGTGTGCACCTGAAAATGATGAATTTTATGCTTATGGATATTTTAGCACAATTTTTAAACAGTAATGCTTTCTGAGGTCAAATTCAATTTAAGCTCTGTTTACAACTTCAAGGGTTACTGAACAATTCATGAGAAGGAGAATGGAGGGGTATCCCGAAAGAAGTGGAGGGAACCCCTAGACAGTGATGCCATCCCAGAGGCTTCACTCCCATCAGCATGTGGCACAATCCTGGCTCCTGGCATCCATGACAGCAGGAACCCATCACACCACATCACAGCCTCCCTCTGAAAGGCCACCGAGAAGCTGCTCCCAGCTGCATCTTCCCTGGAGCTTTCCCTGGTCTAACTGTAATCTCTCCTGTGGCAGAGCCAGTAACATGGTCTTCCTCCTTCAATAGGAGTTGGCCAGTGTGTACAAGTTCACTTCTAGGAACGTGTATGGTGGGCTGGGTACAGCCTCCTTCCTGTTATCCTGAAATGCCTCCCGACTCCAGCCTTGTGTTTCCGGTTACAAGTGGTCCTTTCCTCTTGGTGAGGGAGTTTGCTGAGGCACAGATCTGGGGAGACCACCAGGGGTGGGGAAGGAAATGGGAGAAGGTGGAAATGGAGCTTCCTCAGGTTTGACAGAGACCCCCCACACAGATGCTTCTCTTGGGTTTGAACTAACCACCCAGCACTGAACTCGTCATCCGAGCCTCCCCTCCTCCCATGACTGCAAATATTTACTTCACCTTCGTGCAGCCGGCAGTCCATCTGTTAATATGCTGGCCAGACCGGGGCCTGGTGACACGGAGCTGACCCAGAAGTAGGTATAATCCTCTCTTCTAAATGTGCTTAATACCATTGATAATCTTGTCACATAAATCTCTCGGTTAGCAGTGAGCTGCAGCCACCACCAGACTCCAAGAATCTTTCAGTAACGGATTCCACCTCCTATCTCCTTTCTTATATGGATTTCAGCTGCCATGTTGCTGAGGGCTTGGGAGGAACACCCTGACCTTTAATAGCCCTGTTTTTCACAGCAGTCTCTGGCAGACAAGGCCAACATTTATTTGGCCTTCCCGAGGACCCCGGAGGTCCCCTTGCTCATCTGCTCATTTGTGCCCACTGACGGCCATTCCCTCTGGTGGGGTCTGGGATCACTGTCTGCATCTTCCACTTAATCTCTTTGTTTGAGGCCAAATATAATAAAGAATCCACCTGCCATGCAGGAGATACGGGTTCCATCCCTGGGTCAGGAAGATCCCCTGGAGGAGGACACGGCAACCCACTCCAGTATTCTTGCCTGGAGAATCCCATGGACAGAGGAGCCTGGTGGGCTACAGTCCACAGGGTCAAAAAGAGTAGACACAACTGAGGCAATGGAGCACGTGTGCATGTACATAATTTTCCATTCCAAGTGGTATTGCCCCTGACTTTCTCTGTCCACCATGGTCATCCCCCAGTCTCTGTGCCTCTAGAACTGCCAGATTGAAACTGCTTCAGTGGCCAAAGGCTTGGATGGACATGATCAGCCCAAATGATGCAGATGCTCCTGCAGATAAATTAAACCCAATGCTATGAAATCACTTCCCAGACAAAAGTAACCCACGCGTACACCACTGTGCAGAGCCAATGCTCCCCAAACCTTGATTCTCTACTCTCAGAGTTCTCATGGCCCCAGTCCCCAGAGGGTGAATCCAGGAGGAGGTGGCCTTGGTCCAGGATCACCATGCACCACTCTGCTTCCAACCCCGGAGGGACTGAAGAATAAATATTCTTGAAGCAGTACTGATGCCTGCCCCATTACGGAATTTGGGCTGCCAGCAACAGCTGGGTGAACAACTGGGCTGCAAACTAATTTCACTCCCAGACTCACGGGAACAGCTGGGAAAAAACACTGAACAGGCTGATGGAGCTGACCTGGGGATCTTTTGCATTTTGAGATAGGCTCATAAACCCTAGCTCACATTTGGGTCTGGGCAGGTATGTGGGTTTGGAGAGGCCTGCTATCCAGGGAGGGCCAACCTCAGATCCCTGGGGCCAGCACATTCCTGTGGTTCTGTAAACCAATCTGCTAGCAATAACATGGTCCAAGTGCTACCTTTGAAGATGAGGAGTGGCTGAGACCATGGCTTTGGCAAATTCTTCTTCTATCAATTACAATGAGCTAAATAGAGGCAGAGGAGGCAGCAAAGAGAATTTTCTTCTGAGTCAAAGTTGCTGAGAAGAGGGAAGGGGTTGGTGCTTGGAGCTTTTATTCTACTTGTGCGGTTTTCTGATTTAAAAAATTTACTTGATGGCTCTCTAAGTTTAATCAAGAGGCTTCTGCAGAGGAATAACCAATAGGACCTGTCTGTTCCCATTTTCTTACTCCAGCTAAACAAGAGATCCGACAAGGGCTCACTTTACATGGAGGCCACAGTGGTGGCTCAGCTAGTAAAGAATCTGCCTGCAGTGCAGGTGATCCAAGTTCAATCCCTGGGTTGGGAAGATCCCCTGGAGAAGGGAATGGCAACCTACTCCAGTATTCTTGCCTGGAAAATTCCATGGAGAGGAACCTGGTGGGTTACAGTTCATGGGTTGCAAAGAGTCGGATACGACTGAGTGACTAACAACAGCGCAGTGCGAGGCTCACCTGGCGCTCATAAATCCATACCTCTCTTTTCAGACAACAACAAGCGTCCATGAGGCTTTGTGCCTGCTGCCATAGGTTGTGAGAAGGGTGTGGGAGGGCTGGAGAAACTCGCTTTAATTGCCCCTTGAAAGTTTTCTGAATTGGAGCACATGTGTTACAGGAAGCAGGCAGGTGGTCAGTAGAAAGCTTTTGGAAACATTTTTTGACATGGAGGAAAAAGGTGTGATGGTGTTTCATCTCACCTCAGCTGAGAGGAGGTCAGCAGGCCATCTGGCCCTGGGATTAAACTCTGAGCATCAAGGGCCCAGACACCCAGCTCCTGCTTGGGTGGGCCTTCTTTAAGGAGATCCAGGGAAGAGGGATTTACCTGAAGTGTGGTAGTTTCCTAGGGTGGCCTTGGCAAACTGCCACAAGCTGAGGGGCTTGTGTGATAGGAATGTATTCTTCCTCAGTTTTGGAGGCCAAAATTCCAAAGTCAAGGGGTCAGCTGGCCACACGCTCTCTGAAGGCCCTAGGGAGAATGCTGTGTCATCTTTCCCAGCTTCCGCTGGCCCCAGGCATTCCTTGGGTTGTGGCAGCATCACTCCAGTCTCCAGTCTTCGTATGGCCGTCTTCTTTGCGTGTCAAATCTCCCTTTCTTTTCTCTCAAAATGATGCTCACCGCTAGTTTTAGGGCTCATTCCGATCCAGGATGATCTTACTTTGAGAACCTCATTTTAACTACATCTGCAAAGACCCTATTTCCAAGTAAGGTTGCATTCAGAGTTTCTGGGTGGACACTCAGTTTGGAGGATTACTGTTCAACCCACTGTAGGACAGGGCCCTGACGTTAAATCCTAACTCTGCTTTCTCATTAATTTATAT
The DNA here is from genome assembly GCA_007570785.1 of Antilocapra americana. Lineage (NCBI taxonomy): Eukaryota > Metazoa > Chordata > Mammalia > Artiodactyla > Antilocapridae > Antilocapra > Antilocapra americana. The sequence continues at coordinate 259,118 of ML662449.1, read as the reverse complement.
GTTTTAAAGATGAGATGGGCATTTTCAGAGGAGGCCCATTCTTTCCTTTTTTCTTTTTTTAATGTTCGATCACTTTGTTTTTAAAAAATGTATTTATTTAGCTGTGTGCTGGGTCTGAGCTTTTGTTGCTGTGCAAGCAGGCTTCCTCTAGTTTCAGAGAGGAGGAGTTACTCTCTAGTTGGGGAGCACAGGTTTCTCATTGCAGTGGCTTCTCTTGTTGCGGAGCACAGGCTCCAGGCACATGGGCTTCAGTAGTTGCAGCTCACAGGCTCATTAGTTGTGGCTGGTGGGCCCGACAGCATGAGCTTAATAGTTGTGGCCCATGGGCTTATTCACTCCTCCGCATGTGGAATCTTCCCGGACCAGGGATCAAACTCATGTACCCTGTACTGGCAGGCAGACTGTCCCCAGGGAAGCCCTTTTTTTTTTGGAGTATAATTGCTTTACAATGTTGTGTTGGTTTCTGCTGTACAACAAAGTGAATCAGCTATATGTATATATATACATCCATCCCCTCCTTCTTGTGCCTCTCATTGTATCCCAGCCCCCATCCCACCCGTCTAGGTCATCACAGAGCTCCTTCTTAAAATACAGATCAGATTCCTATCTGGTGGGGCTGGTGAGGCGGGTGTGGCTGATGGGGTTGGGAAATTTTGGCAAGGTCTCAAGTGAGCAGAGGACAGGTTTGAGGCATGAAGCCCAGATCCCCCAGCTGTGTTCTCAGACCACAAAGCAGATGGTTGCCTGGCACCCCAAGAAGGCCCTTGTAGGGCAGGGCCATTCAGGCTGCTGTGAAAGCCGCTGCCATTCCTGGGAAGGCGTCCCCCCAAGTCACAGCCCTGAGACACCACCAGGCCTTCTTGCCCTCCATCCTCCACCACCATTCCCGGCTCTGGGCTGGTGCTTAGAAATGTTAAATAACAATAATAATAATAACACGTCTGAGTGTGACGCTTTAATAGCCAATCTGTCATTTTCCTACTTTATTCCTGAGATTTTAAGAACTGTGCCCTTCCTGCACAAAACATCAGGGTGCATTTATATTAAAAAATGAAACTAATTAAAATGTTTGAAAACCATAAACCACACCACCATAAAACAGCAGCAGCCCTATTTTTCCAGTCACAAAAGATTTTTCTTCCTTGTTTTGTGGCCCACCCTGGGGAGCAGACTACGGGAGGTGGGAGCCCAGGTCAGAGGTGTTAACCTCTGGGTGGGACCTCCGGTTCCCTGACTCTGACCAGGCATCTGAGGGAAGCAAGGCAGATGCAGCGGCCAAAGGGCTGGACTTGGATGGAGGAGGCTTAGGACAAGCTACTGTTCAGGTCATCAGAACGCAACCCACTTAATGAGTGCTTGTGTCTTGGGAGGGTTTTCCAAATGTGAACCCCAGTGCTTAAACACAGCGATGCTGTTGGCTAGGCAGTGCTGAGCTAGGCGGGGCTGGCTGCAGAGTGAGGTTGATGTGTGGTCACTGCCTGTAACTGGCTTGTCCTTCACCACAAATGAGATGCCTATGATGGGGAGGGACACTGCCTTCACAAAAGTCCATATTGGGACTTCCCTGATGGTCCAGTGGTTAAGAATCCACCTGCTGATGTTGGGGACACGGGTTCGACCTCTGGTCTGGGAGGGACCCCATGCCTTGGGGCAACTAAGCCTGTGAGCCATGCTCGAGAGCCTGTGCTCTGCAACAAGAGAGGCCACTGCAATGAGAAGCCCAGGCACCACAACAAGAGAGCAGCTCCCGCTCATTGCAACTGGAGAAAGCCTGCGTGCAGCAAAGACCCAGGACAGCCAAAAATTGAAAAAAAGAAAAACATATCCACACCAAACGGATGGGCCAGAGAAACTGCTCAGTAAACAAAGTGAGTACATCTGCAGAATAACTAAACGATAGAGAATTCCAGCAATGTGCCCCATGCTGGCAGGGCAGGCAGGCAGAATGGTGGGGGCCAGGGGAGGACCAAGCACAGACACTAAAAGGCCAGAGTTTCACTCGAGCTGTCCCACGAGACAAGAGGTATCTGAAGAACACGGGAGAAACCAGCAAGACGTCAGTGTTTAAATGCTCACACTTTGCGTTTTCTCTGATGAGAGTCCATTTATCTGAAAAAAAATTACCCCCCAAGAAATTTCTCTATAAAACTAAATCTACATTATCAGACTCACAGACAGGGAGAACAGATTTGTGCTTGCCAAGGGGCAGGGGGTGGGGGAAAGAAAGACTGGGAGTTCGGGATCAGTAGATGCAGATATTATATATAAAGTGGATAAACAATAAAGCGCAGGGAACTACGTTCAACATCCTGTGATAAACCATCATGGAAGAGAATATAAAAAAATAATGTCTCTATGTGTATAGCTGAATCACTTTGCTGTACAGCAGAGATGGACACAACACTGTAAATCAACCATACCTCAGTAAAAAAGATTAAATTAAAAAACATCTGAACCCATAATTTACACGTTGACCCTACCACCTCCAGCATTACTGAGCACTTCCTGTTTTCCCAGGGATGAGCAAGATTTTTTTTATCCAGAATTTCCAAAATTCATACACAGTCCCTGTAAGGTAGTATTGTTGTTGCCCCCATTTTACAGATGAGGACAATGAGGCTATGGAACATTTAAGCAACTTACCAATGATGTGTGCCCGAGGCTCTCTGTCTTTAAGACCTGTGTCCTTCCCAATTCTTTTTCTGCTTCACATGGTACCACGGGCTCACATACACGCCCTGGCCAAGCTCACCTGTGTCAGAGTTGGGGCTTGGAGCTGAAGTTGGGCTGAAGTGTGGGACACGAGGTGAGTGGAGATGGGATTGCCGAGGGCCCTAAGCTGCTTTATGTTCAGGGCCCCTTTGGAGTAACTGCACTTTTAAAAGCAGGTGTGGCAAGATCAGTTTTGCAGTGATCAGTTTTGCAGTGATGGGGAGAATGGATGAGATGGAGTGGGCCGATGGGCGGGGAGGCTTCCTCTGTTTCCCAGGTGATGTGGTCTGGACCGTGGTAGTGAAGTAGAAACTGAGGGAAGTGAGTGGACTTGAGAAACATCTGAAGGTGGACTTGATGGGCAGTGATGGGGTGCTGAGGAGAGGTGATGGGATGAAGATGGAGAAGGAGAGTCCCGGCTCCTCACACAGCTATGTGGGTGGCGGCACTGGCCCTGAGCCAGGAGTTCCAGAAGGAGGAAGCAGTTTGAGGCTGAGGCAGCAGGGTTTAATTCTGGGCATTTTCTATTTGAGGGTCCTGGCAGATATCGAAGGGGAGACATCCAAGCAAAAGAATTGGGAGTCAGAGACAGGGGCTTTGGAGTAAGAAAGGTCTGAGTTGAAGTCTCATTTCTAGCACTTATGAACAAGTTGCCCAGGCTCTGAAACTCTGTCTCCTCGTGTATGAAATGGAGTTAATTGTGGGCTCACACGAGGTTGTTGTAAGAACTGAGACAGAACATGGCAAGCTCTTGGCACGGTGCCTGGGTCTCCATAGATGGTTTAAAAAGCAAAACAATAGCAAAAACACAACTATCATCACAACCACTCACAAGCAGAAGGTGGGTTGGAGGCCAGGACTGACTGCTCAGGGCCCAAGTCCTGGATTTGAGATCATCGAATGCAGGAGATGATTTTTCATTTCATGGAAGCACAGTAATTGCTTTGCAAAATGCCCTACTTTGGGACTCCTTGAATCAGTGAGGAACTAGTGTATTTCAAAACGTATTGAATTTATTTGTAGCTATTGACTACAATCACGGAGATGCACACGAAGAACTAGAGGCAGTTATAGCACTTCTTTGAAATGAGAATATATGACCACGGAAAGGTGGAATATGATTTTCAAAAGTGCACCACAATTTTTTTTATTGTAAAGCGAGTGAATTTCCACCTTCTTCTAACACTTCAGTTTAATAATTCAACACATACTTGCTGAGCACATAGCAGGCCAGTGTGAGATGCTAGCAACGCAAAACCTAAAAAGACAATCTTTTGTCTCAAGGACCCACATTCTAGAGGGAGAGAGGAGCAGAAGGGAGGCCACACTTTGAAGGCTGCGGCCATCATAACCAATCACACGGAGTGTGTACTAGACACCAGACACTCTCATTACTAATTCATTTAATTGTCCTCCCAACCCAGTAGAGTAGATTATATTATTATCTCCTTTAATAGAAGGGGAAACCAGGCTCTGAGAGGCTAAGCAACTTGTTAAAAAGCACACAGCTAGAAAGCTGAACTGGAGGAGGGAATGGCAACCCACTCCAGTATTCTTGCCTGGAGAACCTCATGAACAGAAGAGTCTGGCAAGCTACAGACCTTAGGGTCTCAAAGAGTCGGACATGACTGAAGTGACTTAGCATGCATGCACGTAGAATTGAAGCATCAGGGTTTAAATGCAGTTAGTCTGACACTGAAGCCAGGGCTCCTTGTCTCATCACTCTGCAGGCGTGGAGGCGTGTTGCTACTTCATAGCTGGTGTGCTTACACATCGGGTGTTCCCACTAAGGTGAATGAATGTGGTCGGCTAACCTATTGATCATCCCACAGTCCTCGTGAAAAACCTTCTGACCCTGACCGCCTCTTACACTGTCCACCCGCCTCCTCTCTCGAGTCAACCTGGGAGCTCCATCCAGGAGACGTCAAAGTTGCATTCCGGGAACAACCTCTCTAACGATAAAGGGAAATCACTCATTTACCAGTGACCAGCTGCTTCAGAACTCCCCACAAACTTAACAGTGGTTACAGGAAAATTTCTTCAGCCCCTGGAGCCCCTAGATGGAGGGGCTTCTGAACAAGGCCAGAGGCAGGGGCTTAGTGTCCACCTGCTCTGTCCAGCTCCGGACTTGGGGCAAAGGCTCGGGGCTCCCTCTCATATTCTCCTTTCAGATTTTTCTTGGGGGCAGCCAGGCCATTGCTCCAAGCAAAGTGTTCTGACTTTGAAGACAAAAGATGGAATCTGACATTAGCCAGGGCCATGTGGAGACACAGGGGGATGGCACAGCGAGCAGGTAATGGATCTTTTGGGACCGCAGAGCAGGACAAAGAGACCCACTGGAGATGGGTGTTACTGGCCAGGGCTTGCTTCACCAGGGCCAAAGCAGCCAATGCTTGACCAGCTCCTGGACCATGGATGTATGGGTGTTTAAGTCTCTGCCCCTAAGACAGGCAGATGCTGGCATGAGAAGTGGTGGGAAGGCTGGTGCTGACCCCGTGATACCAAGCAGAGCCCACCTGATCCTGGCTGTGAAGCCAGGGTTCCACGGACTGGAGGAAAGCAACACAGAAGATCCAGACTCTGGGGGAGTTTGCTAGAAAAACCCAGCATCTGGTGTTGGATGCGGCAGTTCCTGATTTCTGCTGGGAGGGAGGGTTTTCTTGGAAGCCTGATGCTAATTTTATGGAATCTTCAGACTGGCTGCGCACAGGCTTTCCCCACAGCCACGTGAGCTGTCAGATCAGAGGCCCCGTCAGCCTGGGTGGGGGGAACCGCTGGGATCTCAGAAATGGATGCACCCAAATTCCTAGCACCAGTGTCTTCCTCAATTATTTACAAGGAACATGATGTGGTGGAATGGAATCTAATTCATAATGCCTCTTTAATGCCTTTGTAACCCAGTATTCACAATATTCCCTTCTCATCTCAGCACGTGACAAGTTGCCACTATTGAATTCCCATTAATATGAATTATGGGTACAATATATTTTGCCCAATATCCTCTCCTCAGCCTAATATTGTGGGCGAATAAAAAATCATACGTTCAGCATATTCTTGATGCACGAGGTGATGGCGGCGCAGACTCTGTCTGCTCCTTCTGGGGTGGAGGTGCCAGAGCTAGGGGGGTGCATTCCCTGGCCCCCAAGTTCAGTCAAGGTGAGTAAGCTGTGGAGCTCAAGGCTTCCCCAACCTCTGCTCTCTTCTTGGGATCCCAGGCACCGTCAGATTCAGATTATTCCAGCCCCATGGCAGGCCCATGTCTCCACATCATGGCAGCAACATGAGGAGGCAGGGAGCTGGCAGGAAGGGTGCTCACAATGTGAGCCTGGGCACTGCACAACCCGGCTGGGTTATATGGTGAGGGTGAGCACGGCCCCCGCCTTGTACAGTCATTATGGGAGGCAGTGGATGAATATACTTAGAACCTTGGGCCGCCCTAGTAGAAAGCATTCAACAAACATTACCCACCTCAAGCACATGTTTGGGGCCCTGGCTGGCCGGCAGTCCTGAAATGCATCCTAGGATGGCTTCTGAGTTCATGAGGAAAGTGCATGCTGGTGCCAGGTCATGCACACAGCTGGCGAGATTTATAATTGCTGTTGAACGTGACATGGCTGAGGCTTCACTTGCAGCCCCAGGTCTTGAGGTGCTGGAGAAAACCATCACAAACACACCTTCCAATGGCTCCATCAACCCCCAGGACCCTCCTTCCTCAGGGTGTGGCTTCCTGTCATGCTTGGCAGTCACCTGCTGAGAGTGGGGAGGCTGAGCATCCTCCCAGGGCAGCGAGGCCACCTCGTGAGTCAGGACAGGACTCCTCCGTGACACCGACCCTGCTGTCTCCCAGGCCACCCTCCTGGAGGCCCGGTCACCCTCCCGCCCACTCCCAGGGGTTCTTCCCCACGTGTCAGTCAAGCCTGCGGAGGCCTGCGCCAGGTGCCTTCGTTCGATGGTCCGCTTGTTCGATTCTAGACCCTGTGACGGGTGATCTCATTTCTCTGCATAAAGGAAATTCCATGATGAGTCAGCTCTGCCTGGATTCACACGGATATTTCCTCTTTCTTTTGATGGCCGGGCATTTATTTATTTCTAATTTTTTTCACTGTGGTCATAGGTATGACACAGAATTGGCCATTTTTACCAGTTTTCAAGTACGCGATTAGCAGCAGTCATCACATTCACAATGGCATGCAACTGTTGCCACTATTCTAGTCCTTTTCCATGACCCAAACAGAAAGTGTACCCATTAGACAGTAACTCCGCATCCTCCACGGAGCTCCTTTCTGTCTCTGTGAATGAAGGCATTTATTTTTATAGTGTGTTTTGCTTTGCTCTTTCTTGTGGACCTCACAGCAGTCCAGTGAAGTGGGCACTGTTGTGTCCAACTTATAGGTACGGAAACTGAGTCTTGGAGAGCTGAAGTGTCCTGCCTTGAGGCCCCTCGTCCAGTGAGACGTGGACTTGGGCCTTGAACCCAACCTCCTCCCCTTGACCTCGGGTCTTCCCCCCATTTCTGGGAAGAATGCCTCCCAGAAAGGAGATGGTAACAGTTACCTTTTCCTGTTATTTTTTTCCGTTTCCCCCAGTGCAGTGCTGACCCTACAGGGAAGGCAGTCATAAGGCACGGCTGCTTCAGTCCCATCTGAATTTCAAGGCCAGGATTCTGCGGCATCTCCAGGGCCCAGCCCATGTTTAAATCCATGGGGACAGCCGAGGCACCAAGAGCGAGTGCCCCCTTGAGTTTGGGTATGGCTGGTATTGTTCTAAGCCTACCTGACAATACCTGTGGGTAGTTTTGGTGATCTAGACTAGCCTTCTGGGACGGAACAGGCCAGAGCAGTTTGAACATAGTCACGAATGTGGACACCAGCTGTGCACAATGTCAAGGACCAACACAGAAACCCTGTGAAAGAGAAGATGTGCCCTCGAGGATCAGTGTCCCCCAGGACCCTGCATCTAAGCTGTGTCTACACCTCCCACATATCTTGGTTCAGCTTGGCTCGTCACCCTTGGGAGGTGTGGGGCTGGACTATGAAGTCCTACACGTGCTTTGGTTCTGACATCTGTGGTTGTTTCAAGTGATGAGCTTACCTGCTTCACTGGGGAGACCATGCTATCTCTTTAGGAGATGTTGCTGACTCCAGGGGAGATGTTCATGGAAAGATGTTCAGCCAGTTACTCACGTTAACAGATTTCACCGAGGACTGTGTGAAGGGGGCCCATATAGAGCTAGATGCCTGGACCCTGGGGCCAGACTGCCCAGGGCTGAGTCCCAGCTCTGCTGATCTTGGACAAGTCCCCTGGTCTTTCTAAGTGATGGTCAGCGTAATGATCTCAGAGGCCTGCAATGAGGATTTAAAAAATTCCTGTTGGGGACTTCCCTGGTGGCCCAGGGGACTTGAATTTGATCCCTTGCCAGAGAATTAAGATTCCCACGCGCCCTGGGGCAACTAAGCCTGTGTGCTGAAACTACTGAGATCACCCCCTCTGGAGCTCCTGAGCCACAACTAGAGCCTCCGTGTGCTGCAACCAAAGATCCTGCATAATGAAGTGATGATCCTGCATGCGCAACTAAGGCCCGACTCGGCCAAATAAATAAATCAGTAAATAAATTAAAAGTTAATGTTGAGCAGTGCCTGGAACAAAATAATGATTGCACAAATGCTTTAAATGAAACAAACGCAAACTGCAGGGAATTAGAGGTAAATGGGAGAAAATCTCAAGGAGGTATGAATACTTGAGAGAAGAGGTTGCGATCCCAGGACTCCAAATGATTTGGGAGAGAAGGGAAGAGGTGTGGAACCTAGGGTGAAGATCTTGATGCGTAGAATCCATATGGCCAGCATGGCTTTGTTAGTTGCAACACCAACAGGGAGCCCACAGGGCCCTCAGTCTGGCTCACATGCAGGCCTCACCTTCATCCTCATCATAGGCAGACACTAAAATCACTCCTCTTTGAAGAGTCATCCACCATGTAGATAGATGTGGGTAAAGATGAGGTCAAAGGCATGTATTCCTACTATCCCCACAATAGGTGCTAAATAAAAGAATAAAGCACTTCAAAATCACTGTGGATGGTGACTGCAGCCATGGAATTAAAAGATGCTTGTTCCTTGGAAGAAAAGGTAAGACAAACCTAGACAGCATATTAAAAAGCAGAGACATCACTTTGCCGACAAAGGTCAGAATAGTCAAAGCTATGGTTTTTCCAGTAGTCATGTAGGAGTTGGACAATAAAAAAGGGTGAGTGCCAAAGAACTGATGCCTCCGAATTGTAGTGCTGGAGAACACTCTTGAGAGTCCCTTGGGCAGCAAAGAGATCAAACAAGTCAATCCTAAAAGAAATCAACCCTGAATATTCATTGGAAGCTGCAGCTGAAGCGCCAATACTCTGGCCACCTGATACGAAGAGCCACTCATTGGAAAAGACCCTGTTGCTGGGAAAGATTGAGGGAAGGAGGAGAAGAGGGTGGCAAAGGATGAGATGGTTGGATGGTATCACTGATTCAATGGACAAGAGTTTGAGCAAACTCTGAGAGATAATGAAGGACAGGGAAGCCTGGCATGCTGCATTCCATGGGATTGCAAAGAATCAGACACAACTTAGTGGCTGAACAACAAAAAGGATAAATATTCATGTGCCTAAATTCATTCTGTCCTCAAACATTTATTGAGAACTTTTATACACTGGGTATCATGTGGACCTTACTCCTGTGGAGTTCACAGCCTAGTAAGGAGATAAATTAATAAATGGAACGGTGCCATATATTATAGGTATTTATAGGGACATAAAAAAAAAGTGTTATGGGAAAAAAGAAATCATAGCATTTTTTTTCACCACAGAGGTGTTAACATTTAGGGTGTCAGCTGTAGGATGAACAAGAGTGTTTCTGGGCAGGCAAGAGAGGAAATGAAATTCTGTTAAGAGGAAGTTGCAAGTTGCAGAAGCCCCAGAGCCTGAGAGCTCCTCTAGTGGCTGAAGTGGGTAGAAGGGGTGATGCTCTCAAACGACCCCATGGCTCAGGCACCCAAGGTGTTGGATTCTACTCAGACAGAAACATGGCCCCATGAAGTATAGGGGCTGCAAGCTGTGCTCTGGTGTTGGCATGCGGGGAAGCAGCGGACAGCAGAAGCCCTGCACCCAGCAGAGAGCTGAAATCAATGAGTAACAGGCAGAGAGCATCACAAAGGCCACTGCAGCCAAGCTAGTGTGTCGGGGGGGTCTGGGGGGTGGGAGAAGACATCTACACTGTTGCTTGGGAGCTGTCTATGCTGTGGAGACAGTTTTAAAAATAATATTTTTAAAATACAACCAGCATAGGTATTAGTTCAGGTAACAAAAGCCCAGAGGCAAGCACGGCTGTAGCATTTGGGCTCTGGTGCCAGATTTCTGGAATTCTCTTGTTTTTCTCTTCCTTGTGTGTTGGCTTCACCCTCAGGCTTGTAGCATGATGATTATAGCAGTTCGAGGCATCATGTCCAGACATGACCATGTCCAGAGGAAGAAGGATTTCTTTTTTTCTATGACTCTTCGTTAGAGGCAAGAAAACCTTTCCCAAAGCCCCCAGATAGGATTACCCTTGTGTTCCGCTGGCCAGCACTGGGTCCATGACCCTTCCTGAACCAATGATGGAGAAGGGAAATGGGATTGCCACGTCTGGTTTTGAACCATCATAATCCCAGTGGGGACCAGGGTTTGCTTTCCCAAAGCATGGGAAGTGGTGGCTGCCTAAACAGAACGGAGGCTGGCTAGACAGCCAGCAACTCTCACCACAGACCTCAAAGGTCACTTTGTCAAGTCTGGTGTGGTTCTCGACCTTGTGCATCCTTACAGCAAGGGCCAACCAACACACTCACAGGCTTGGCCATTCTGTTCCCCTATTTTTACCTCCTATCTGCTAGCCTGCTGGCTGTAGGGCCACTTCTCACCTAGTGAAGGAGTTCTTTAAGGAGCAGGTCAAGAATCTGGTTCATATACGATGCCAGTCTGGTGCTGAGTTGGGCGGGGCATGGAGCACTCTGCCAGCTGGCAGCCGCACAGGGTGGGGGCATGGGGAAACCCCATGTGGGTTTCTTGAAACAAAAGAGTACAGCAAGCTTAACCAAGCTGCTTGGGCCTCGGAGCAAGTCTGGCAAGGAAAGGGTCATGTGACAGAGAGTGCTTGCCTTAAAGGACTGTGGTAGTCATCAGCTAGCCGTTTAAGGGAGAGAGGTGCTGATGACTGGCCTTCTGTGATTGGAGTGGGTACCTTGCTTCCTTCCTGGCTCCCAGGACTCCTGTCATGGTGCTGGGGAGTGCAAAACACCTATCCATCATCTCATGAAACATCAGGAGAGGGGAGGCTGGGAAGGCAGGACCCCTACCTCGATCATCAAGAAAGGTATGTGGCAGGCTTCTCTGAATGTAGACTGATGCTCTGTGGGGTTCTCACAGTTCTTTAGTTTTTATATTTATTTATTTATGGCTGCGCTGCAAGACATGCTGGGATCTTAGTTCCCCAACCAGGGATCGCACCTGTGCCCCATGCAGTGGAAGCGTGGAGTCAATCACTGGACCACCATGGAAGTCCCAGTCACGGCTCTTTATTTGCCAGAGGAAAATGAGGTTTCCTGCCTTCGAGTTCTAGAGGTACAGATTCCCAGGGCAAGTGAATGCGCCTGGACCCCTGGACATGGCAGCACAGCCGCACAGAGAGTTCTCCTCAGCCTTCATTTTAGGGCAGCGAATATGGTGTTGAAATGGATAATCTGCTATGCTACATCAGCGTCACTCTGCAGGGACTCCACAATGACCCTTCACCATGGCATGAAGCTCTGGGAGGACTCAAGCTGATGAGGCCGCCTGTGTCAAAACAGTGAGTAAAGCAGGGGTAGGATCTGTCTGAGTTTGGAGGAAATTCTCCTCACTGAAACAAAACTGAATCCATAGATGCTGATGGTGAACAAATGAGACCAAGGGGCATTCAGCTCTCCTTTTTATGCTTGTTTCCCTGAGTTATTTTTAGCATTATAGACAGTTTCCAGTTAACAAATGGGCTGGGTTCTGAAAGTTCATTTGTAATTTGGCTGTTTAGATTTTGGAACATACTTTCCCTATAAAAAAAACAATGTTATAAATGGTGATGAGATTCCCAGGCTAGTTCTCCAAAGCCTATTTAACCCATAATGTAGCTAAAATACTGTCCTTCTACAATGAAAAAAAATTGTTTAATTGCAACATGAGTAATTAAATGAAACAGGGAAAACCATTAAAACTGAATAAGAAGTAGATTTATATTCATCTTGAATGATGCTGTCTGCAGAAAATCTAATTTAATTTAAGAAGAGGTCTTTCCAAGGGCTTTTTTGGGAATGGCGTGGGATTTATCCTATTAGGGAGAAAGCGCCTAGACTCTGTCTGATCCACAGTTATTGTATATTCACATCATGTAACTGGCTCCCTTTCCTGATTTTAGGCTCCTCAGAAAGGCTTCTGGTCTAAATTTGTTTTCTTATGTGATTCTCACTGGGCAAAGTTCACGAAGGTGGTCTCCTTGGGGGTGAATTTTTGATTCTGAATCAGTAGGTTAGCATCTGTCTTTGAGAATATCCTGGGAAGAGCGGTGTCTCAGTTCCACCAGCTCTGAGGCAGTGATGGGATTAAACATTGGAGCCTTGGGGACTGAGGTCCAAGATCTGCCAGTGGTGCATCCTCGAGGTAACCGCATCAGGCAAGGTTCCCTGGGGGCCAGCTGCATTGCCTTCTCCATGGCAACACCATCCTCACCGGGTGTCTCCTTTCAGAGCTCTCTAGGCAGCTCTTGGTGTGGATGGCTTGAGTGTCATCCAGGTGTATACAAGTCATGCCGGTCCCCTGTTGGTTTTGTCCACCAGGTTATATAGATTGGTTTATTGGATTGGTCCTATTCTTTCTGTTTGAGGAATGCAAGCCTTGGCCAGAAGCTAGAGAGTGAATAACCGTGTTTAAGCAAGAGCGCTGGCAGCATGGCAAGGGGGTTTATATTGAAGAAATTAACACAAAGACTTCCTGTCCTTTCATGTCTGCTCCTTTGCAATGTGGTGAAGCACTTTCTAACCAGAGGCAGGACCTTTTGCCCACTTGAATTTGACTTGGCTTTGTGATTGCTTTGACCAACAGGAGTTTAGCAAAAGCTTCTTAAGCAGAGGCACTTGTGCCCTGAGCCTTGGCTTCTTGCTGCTCCTGGAAGTCTGAGACCTTCGAGTGTGCAAGCCTGCAATAGCTGTACAGAGGATGACAGGCCACATGAAGAACTGAGATGCTTCAGCCGGCAGTCCGCTAAGCACAGATGTGTGAGTGAGGCCATCCTAGAATGAGCCACCAACAAGTGGCCACCGTGCAGCTGACCACAGGCAAATGAGAGAACCCCGTCCAGAAATAACAACAAACCCACAGAACTGGGATGGTTTTATGCCACTAAATATTGGGATGATTATTACGAAGCAAAAGCTAACTTCTATACACAACTGGCTCCAGTCAAGCCCATCTCACAACCTTCCTTCAGAATCCACAGCTGCCTTCTATACAGATACGGTTCATCCCTTACAAATATGGTAACACATATAACCTTCTCCCTTCTCTTTGCCCCTTTTATCAAAAGTCTGAAAAATCAAGCCACTCAAATCTACCCTCCCCAAACTATAGGTTTTAGAATGGATGCTTGGGCAATCATGACATTTTTCAATTTTGCACACACTTCGTGACTGACGGATGGATTTCAAGTCAATGAGGATACAACCTGAACTGTGGCTGCCCTTTAAAATGCAGGCGAAACCCATTAGCTGGGCGTGAACAGGCACAAGTGATCTCATGGTGCACTATCAGTGCCTAATAATGAATCACAAGGGAGATCACAAATCCTCGTTCATGGGGCAAGAAACAACCTTCTGGAGAAGCACGTATAGTCTGGAAATGTGCCACAACAGGGCCTTGAGTGATTCTCCCAAGTTACTGAGCCCACTCTGTAGCCCTTGGTTTTCAGCGTGGAAACAGGAGAGAGGCGACGACTTCTCATTCTGCAACTGTGCAAAAGCTGCCTTTCTATCCATTCTCGGACCCCCAGAACCACAGGAGAGGGAGCCCCCTCTGCCGGCGGTCTTGAAGTCATTCTCATGATTCCCCATAGAAACCCCAGATCATCCCCCTGCCAAGAGGAACATTTCTCCAAAGAATTTAGGTCATGTGAGGAAGATATTGTCTCTGGGGTCATTAGATCTCCCCTGAAATCCTCAAATGACCATAAATGTCAAAGAATCTGGGTGTTTGGTGCTCTGAGGACAGAGCCTGCAGATTCCATGGCCCCTTTTGGTTTTCCCTGGGCCTGGGACACAGGCGAAGTCTCTCTCTTCTCAGCCTAGATTTATTTTCAAGGGTTTAGCTCTGAGGAACGATGGGAATGTTTCAGCATGAGTGCTCCTGACCACGTGGAGAAAAAGCCCCCGATACATTTCACAGACATCAGTGAGGATCCTGCAAAGTCCATTCTTTCAAGAACAAAATTGCATTTTATGAAGCCGTCCCTTTTCTGTTTCATCTGTCAAGCGGCTTTGCTGAGAATAATTTAAATTTCATGCGGCAGCAACTGCAGGGCTGTGGAGCTTCCTTTCTATCCCATAAACAGGCCTGGTAGCCTTCCTGCTTCTCAGCGGCACTCTCCCCCAGGCCCTCGACTGCCTGGAGCCTAGAGCCAGGGTACTGGCCCCAAACAACAGGGGGATTGGTCTCTTTCAGATATATGAATATTTTGTCGGACTCAGTTTCTCATTTACTGTTTCAAAATGAGCTTTTATTGAGTGTTTAACAAGTGGCAGGTACTAGTCTATGCTTTTCTGCACATATTGGTTTAACCAATTCTCACAACACTTCCATAAGAAGCACATTATTATCAGTCCCATTTTACAGTCAAGGAAGCTGAAGCTTAGAGAGGTCCTCGGCTCCTATGTGGTAGACACGGGATTCAAACCCATTTCTGTTTGACTTAAGGGCTTGAAGCTCTCACCAGCTGTACAATGTTGAGTTGACCCAATCCGCAGCCTAGATTTTTTTCTGCCCATAACCCAAGAGGTAAATATACCCATTTTCTTGCCAAAATTCAGTGTCTGCTGTCTGCTAGGTGGATGACGGGGTGGGAAAAGTTATCATAATAACGCTGCCATGTTGCTTACCATTGAGAGCGCATTGTGCCAGGCAGCCTGGGGCTGGGGAAGGGGCCAGCCCAGGCTGGCTCGGTTTCTCACTCCCGAGGTGACCGTTGCAAGTCTTTTTCTTTCAAAGTCTCACTCTTCTGACCTACCAAATATAGGGGCGGGGTTGCGATCTTACCTCTTGGGCTCTGGGAGCTTGTGTCCTAGAGGATTAACAGTTGACCTAATGCCCCAGGGAAGCAGTTTATCGGTCTGAGCAAACAGTGTATGTGTGTGTGTGTGTTAGACTGTATGTTACTGTGTGTTACTGTGTGTGTGTGTGTGTGTGTGTGTGTGTGTGGTGTGTATCTGGCTAGGCCCTCCCCACGCTTCAGGGACCCAGGAGTAGTGTTTGTCCAACTGGCCTTTTGGCCTTGCATCTAAAACATGCAAGAAATCTTCAGGCCCTGGAGAAAGGAAGAAACCAAAAGATCAACTCAGACCTGGAGGCAGCAGTGACAGAAAAATTGTCATCACTTCCCTGAGCAGCCACTGGGAGCATAGCCAGCCTTGCCCACCCTGCAGAGCCAGGACTGCCCCTAAAGCTGGGCAGAAGCAGCCCCACACTGGGCAGGGCAGATGAGGGGGCTGCCATCTCTACATGGGTGGTGATGGCCTGGGATATGGGTGTGCCTGTAGAGCCCGCAGAACGTGGCCCTCATCCTGCTCCACGTCCAGCCCATTGCGGATGCTAAGGCCTGATGGTGCCGACATTTGTCATCTCAGGGGCGGTTCTGGCTCATGCAGCACTAGACCCTCTACCGAGGGAGCCGGGCCAGGACATTCAAGCAGCATTTACCAAAATGGGGTGGTGAAAGTGAAAGTGGAGCGGTGAAAGTGTTAGTTGCTCAGGCTCCTCTGTCCGCGGAATCTCCCAGGCAAGAATACTGGAGTGGGTTGCCTTTTCTTTCTCCAGGGGATCTTCTTGACTCAGGGATCGAACCCAGGTCTCCTGAACTGCAGGCAGGTTCTTTACTGTCTGAACTACACTTGGGATGGGGCAGAAGGAATACACAAAAGGAAGTGAGACCCACAGCTCTGCTTCTGGCTTTCATGCAGCTCCCTGACAACCCAGTCTTCCACCAGTCGGGGCCTCTGTCCTGTGTAGACACTGGGTTTTCAGGACCTCCCTGGGGGTCCAGTGGTTAAGAATCCACCTTTCAATTCAGGGCACTTGGGTTCAATCCCTAAGTACAATCCCTGAGAACTAAGATTCCCCCCATAGCACGGAGCAACTACACGGATATGCCGCAACTACTGAGCCTACGCGCCACAACTAGAGAGTCCGTGCATCACAGTGAAAGATCCCTCATGACACAGTGAAGACTGGATGCAGCCAAATAAAAAAAAAAAAAAAATCACTGCACTCTCTTGGAGGAAAGGGCCCATGGCTGACAAAAGCTTTAAGGTGACCCCCGCCATCACCCATTACAAGGTGGTGCTGACTCAGTTTCAGTTTGAGGCCCAGTGGATGTTCCCTTCCATCCAGCCCTAACCGTAACCCTATGTCTCCTTGGTCATATCACAAGGTCAGCTTGAGGCCTGCATGCATGCTAAGTCACTTCAGTTGTGCCCGAATCTTTGCGACCTTATCGACTAGGCTCCCCATCCATGGGATTCTCTAGGCAATAGCACTGGAGTGGGTTGCCATGCCCTCCTCCAGGGGATCTTCCTGACCCAGGGATCGAACCTGCATCTCTTATGTCTCCTGCATTGACAGGCGGGTTCTTTACTGCTAGCTGGGGAGCCCCAGCTTGGGGCTTAACCACTCACAAACTCAGTTCCTTTCCTTGCCTGCTTGGAGCCTAGCTCCTGTTTTCTTATCTGAAGCCTTACCGTTTCCTCTTGGTGAGGCCAGAAAATGATCACCTTTCCTTACAGGGGCGTGGCCTTGTCCCGTAGGCCTCCCTGGGAGACGGGGACAGTGGCGATGGCCATAGTGCTCTGTATAGCACATGTCCTGTGTGCCGGGCTTGATGTGATGCTGAACTCTTTACACGAGTTTTAACTCACACGATCCTCACAACTCTAACAGGCAGGTACGACCACTTATTCCCGTGTTACAGAAGTGAGGCCCAGAGAGGTTATGCATCTGGCCCAGGGTCACTCAGCCAGCATGAGATACGATGGAATTCAAATCCAGGCAGTCTGGCTCCAGAGTCTGCCTTCCTCCACTCCGCAAAGCGGCCTCTGCCAACAGCCTCAATGGGAGAGGCATCCTCAGGTCACTCGGTTGCACCATCCGGGCTGCAGATTTGTTATATCCTGGCCCGTGAGTTCCCTGAGGGCAAGAGCCAGCCCTTGGCTGCTCAGTGAAGACACAATTGGTCGACCAGGGAAACCACAGATACCTCCTACTGGCTCGCATGTCACTTTTGTGGTCCCGTCTTGGGTTAGACAAATAGGCTGGGGACAGGAGTCTAGGGGGTCGGCAGTTAGGCCAGAAGGGCAGAACGGAACCAGGGCCCAACTTCAGCCCCAAGGCCCCTGGACGGAAGCCACCGCTGTGTTCGGCCCTCCCTGCCTGCCCCACTCCCCTTGCCCCATTCTCCTGAGCACCCCAGGAATCCAGGGTGCAATCAGCCACCTTTGCTTGACTGGACAAGCCTCTGCAGGTATGAAACAGGGCTGGAGATGGTTACAGGGGTAGGTGTGCCAAGGAGCTGGCTGTCCACACAGACATGAACTTTTGGCCCCTCTCCCCTCCCAGCCGCCCAGCTCTTTCTCGTCCAGCTGTTTTCTGTCTGAGGTCGGGTTTCTTTCCTCTGTATGCTGTGGTTTGGGGCCCAGCCAGTTAGAGATGATGAATATCAAGCTGCTTGAGAGCAAAGCAGGAGCCATGTGAGCAGGGCAGGCCCTCCCCGAGTTTCCCCTCCACTTCCCTGGCTTGGCAGAGCCCAAACCCCGGCCAGAGACCCAGCCTGACGCTGTCCCTAAAAAGGCCTCCATCCCCGAGAGGGTGGAAACCATCAAGAGGGCTCCTGGGCCCAGCTCCTCCTTCCCCACCTGGAGCCCCAGCCATCAGCTCCAGACGCTGCCATTCTCCACATGGCCAACAGCTGGCCTAGCTGAGCAGCTGCCAGATGCGGCTGGCGGGGTGGCCGTCTGGGTCCCCTGGGCCGAGATCATTGCCCCCGGAGCTGTCTTGGGGGCTGGCGCCTGGGGAGGAATGTGTTTGGCTGGTCCAGGGGCCTCGTGCCCACATTAAGCCTCCGTCTCCTCTCCCCTGTCCAACATTCCTTCCCTTTCCACCTCAGTGGGGCGGTGTTTTCATAACAGGAAAATAAAATCAATAAGCCACTGCCGAAGATGTCAGCGCGCTCCAAGCTGGCCTCCAATGGCTCCATTGTCTCGGGCCTCTGCTGGGCACTACGCCGGCAGCACTCAGTTATTAATGGGAAGCAGGGCTGAAAGGGAGCTTTGAAAATCGCCCAGACAAAGGCTCAGCACACCTGGAGCGCCACTTTCCAACACCACTGCCACCTCACAATGGCTGGGGCTGGGGCTCCCCTGCCTTTAACTTCTCCTGCAACTTTTATGAAAGCACAAAGGACTAGACATGCATACATACACACACACGCACGCTGGCCCTGAGACGGCTGCTAGGAGGCAGCTCTGAATGCCTGGCAGAGGTGAAGGGACCTGCAGAGTGCCTGCTTGCCCAGGTCACAGGATGGCCGTGAATGGGCTTCCTGTCACCAGCCTGGGTTCTGTCCCTCCAGGGGCTCTGAGTGGCCCAAGGAGCACCAGCTCAGCCGGAAGCCAGGCAGGAGCCTTGGCGACATTTTCACTTCCATGGTCGCAGTTGGTAACCCAGATTGGTTTCTGCTGTTGCTTCTGGAGGCTGAAGCCACTTTCAGAAGAGAGAAAATGACTTGAAACTGACACCCCTGAGGCCTGGGTTCCTCCAGGCAGGTCCCCCCTCAGACCTCTCCCATAGACTTGGTTCCTCCATGTCCTCAACTGAACAAAAGTACTGATGTCATGGGGTTATCTGGGGCTTGGAGGGGACCCTGGGTGTGGGCACACTTGATACTAACGCTGGTTGATATGCAGCAGTTTTATGACCATTTAGGACCAACTGCTGGGCAGAATCTTCTTGCAAACTTGTCACTGGAGCCCCAGGGGGCTTACCCATCTACAGTCACCTACTTAGAGACCCTGTATCACCACTTCAGAGTTTCGTGGCCCTTTCACTAGTTAAATGCCTTTTGTCCACATGGCAGAGGACAGCACACAGCCTTAGCACCTGCTTGTCTTCCCACAAGTTAGTCACAGAGAGGCTTCATGGAAATTAAAACCATGTGCACTTTGACAGTTGCCTGGCGCGGCCCCAGGGGCACCCTTACTCTGGAGAAGGAAGCATCCGGCTGGGGACTGTGGGGGAGCAGGGCCCCCCTGCCTGGCTTCTGCTCACAGTGGACACCAGAGGGGTCTTACCTTGGTGGTGGTGGCGGGGGCGGAGCTGGCCACGAGGCTGGTGATGGCCTCACCACTGCCAGTGGTGCAGGGCGTGGGGGCCGTGGCAGGTGTGGGCAGCCGGGAGGGCACCACGGGCAGTGGCAGGAGGCCGGGCCGGGCACTGAGGCTGCTGGCGGAGCTGCCCCCCGCCCCAGCGGTGGCGCTGCAGATGCTGGTGGTCCCATGCGTCCCGTTGGCACTCCACTCACGGCGGTCCCAGCCCACCCGGTAATCTCTTTCGAAGCGGCTGTGGTGCCGGGACATCTCGCTGGGCCGCAGCTGCTCCTCACGGGGAAACAGAGGCCGGACCTGCTGGCACAAAGTGGAGAAGAGGGCAGTTTAAACAAAGGGCAGCCCAGCCAGGATGTGAGAACAGCCACAGCCGTCAGCACCCACTAAACATCTTCTCTGGGTGCAAAACCTTTAGCTCATTTCATATTCACAGCAAGCCCACAAAGCATGGATCATTAGCCCCATCACAGGTGAGGAATAAATGATTTGTTCAGGATCACATGGCAGAAGTGTAGTCAATGAGATTTGAACCCAATCAGGGTTTAAAGTGATGCTTTCTGTTCAGTAGCATCACATTGCCCTGGACGATGCAGATGCGTGCCTGCTAATTACTACTAGGACTTTGTCCCCCCATCCCTGCTATGAAAACAAGTTCCTGTGGACCCCTTAGGCCTCGTTATCCTCAACCCTATGGCAGGGTGAAACAGTCACGTTGGGAGACTCACTTTGCGGTGAACAAGGACCTTGACAACAGATCTCATTTGATCCTTAAGAGTGGCCTGTGAGTTGGCAAGGTCATCCTTACTTTATGGGCTGGGGGACTCATTAAGAATAAGTGATTCCCTCAAGGTCCAAAAACTAGAAGATGAGAATGTGGCCAGAATCTCCGGCATCCAGACCGTGACTCAGTGTAGGACTCAAGTTCGAGGTGTTAAGCTTTAGGGAGTTGAGAGTTTTCTTTTATAACCTGCGACTCAGTTGCTGGCACCAGAGTCCCCCAGGCTCCCCAGCCTCTGTGAACCAGACCGTCTCCATGCAGCTTTCCCGAATATCCGAACATAAGGCGCTCTGTGTTGTCATGGAGACCTAGACACCCGAGGGCCTCCTGTATCATCAGGGATGAATTTTGCTCAGCATGACCATGACTTTGCCTGGCTCTGCACCAGCCACCCTCAGTCAGGAAGGATGTAAAGATACAGGAAAGGCTGTCCCAGTGGGTGAGGCCTTAGTGAGGCACAGGCTGAGGGGAGAAGGTAGTGCTAGGGCACCAGGGGCAGACTGAGGTGTTGTCTCCCTGCACGTCACATCCTCAGCACTGCTCCCAGGTCAGGCACAATGTGGTTGGTTCTCTTTTGATTCTTTTCCTTTCTCCACACATTTTCTGTCTAGGGTGTGAGCTCCTGGAGGTCAAGGACAGCTTCTGGCTCACTTTCCTAACCTGCCAGTCCAGCTCAGCTCGGGCTAGAGGATCTGGAATTGCTGGCTAGTAAACAGACCACTTTATTTTACAAATTTATATTAAGCTTGATACAACTCTGGTCCTTGCACATTCAGACCTGGTGCAAACTTCTAATGCCACAGAGCCAGAGCCTGGGCCAACCCAATCCAGGTTGTGACAGACAGGGCCCTGGCAGCAACTGTCCCCTACCTTGGCACTGTCCTCTCTTCTGGACACTCAACTCCCCACAGCCTGGGCTAAGCCCGCAGGTCCACCTGAAACAGAGACGACTGTCCTTGTTAAGTTGGATGGTAGGCTCACTGTTAATTTCATCGCTATGCTTCATAGCTTATACCATGCCACAAAAATTGTATTCAATAGTAACAAAAGTTGTTTTTTCATCTATTCAATAGTAATATCATCAAAATAAAAATGAACCTCCCTTTGATAACCCTCACAGACTTTTCCAACTGATGTTCTCAGGAGAGCTGGCTATGTTTGGCTCCGGTCACAGTCCCTGCACCTGCTCTATCATCTGCTCTCGTGTGGCTCTGGTCGCTCCTCTGGCATCATTCTCACTGAGGTCAAGAAGGACCCATTTGCTCCATCCGATGGGAAGTTTATGCCCTTGTCTTTCTTAACCCCCCACCCCTACCCTCCTTGGCACAGCTGACCTTCTGGAAAGTTCCTCTGTGCAGTCTCGGTGATATCACGTTCACTCACTTTTCCTCCTTCCTCTGTCACCCCTCCTCCTGTCTGTGCTGCAGGCTCCTCTTTCTTGGCTCATTTTCAAGGGCCCCTGTTTCCTCTCTGTTTCCAACCCTCCACACTGTCCCTGGATGACCTCTTTCAGCCACATTTCCTGCTGCCTCCCTTGCCTTGCACCACACCCACCATCCTGCTGCCTGAAGGTACCCAAACATGGTACATCCTTAAATCAACGCATTGTTCTTTTGCCCAGACAGGCATTCTCAGGAATTCCCTCTCTCAGAGAAAGCCATCTGCCTGTCCCCATGTCCGTCCCTGTACTTCACAGCAGGGTTTTTGCGTCTGTTGCTCTAGTTGTTTCTCAAATCTGTCTCCCTCCATCTGCACATCGACTCCAAATCATGCCTCCCACATACATTATCTCAACCAGTCCTCTGCCCCCAGCTTCATCCCTCTTATCCATCCTCCACGAACAGCCCTTGTGGTTTTTTTTAAAAACTTTATTTATTTTATTATTACTGCCTTTAGAATCTTTTGGCTGTGCCTTGTAGCGTGTGGGATCTTAGTTCCCCAACCAGGGATTGAAATCAAGCCCCCAGCTTTGGCGATGTGCAATCTCAACCACTGGACCGCTAAAGAAGTCCCTCCCTTATGGGTTTTTAAAGCATAGGTCTGGTCATCTGCTTTAAATACTATTCTTCTGATAATGATCCAGACTCCTTAGTGTGGCCAGGGGACTCTTGAGCATCTGGGCTGGCTCTCTTTTTTAGCATCATCATTCATCATCATTCATTCATTAATGGGCTTCCCTGATAGCTGAGTTGGTAAAGTCTCCACCTGCAATGCAGGAGACCCCAGTTTACTTCCTGGGTAGTGAAGATCAGCTGGAGAAGGGATAGGCTATACACTCAAGTATTCTGGCCTGGAGAATTCCATGGACTATATAGTGGTCACAAAGACTGAGCGACTTTCATTTTCACCTCTCGTTCTTCCCATCCCAGAGATGAGGCTCTGTCATTCCAAACACATTACAGTTTCTGAAGGTATCTCCTCTTCTCTCCACCTGTGGACAAGCCTACCTTGTTTCTCTGACAGAACCGGCTTCCCCTGAATCTGGCTAAGTCCTGTGTGTCTGTTATGATCCAACTCAGCTATTGACTCTTCTCAGAGGTGGTATTAACCACTCCTTTCCCAAGATCAGGTGAGAGGGCCCCTCTCTGTCCCCTTGAACATCTGCACCTACCATCATTCCAGCATCTGTCGATGGCTGTTGTACATTTGCTACCCTTGAGAGTAAACTCCAGGCTTATTGTTTCTGTAATCCCAGCACCTAGCAATGCCTGGCTTAGAAGAGTGTTCAGGAGATATTTGCTGGATAAATAAACACATGTTTATTTCTTCTTAATTGCTCAATGTTTAAGGAAGGGACAAACACATTTGTACAAAAGGAGAACCTTAGACATAAAACCTTGAGTCTTCCAGCTGGAAATTCCCTGAAGACGCTGGAGTTAGGAACTGTCCTTTCTAGGAAATCAGACCTGAAGTCTCTGAGGACAGCTCTGCAAGGAGGATCTACATGTCCAGGGGCAGCTGAAACCCAAGGCCTAGACTCTGGTCTCCTGAGGTTCACCTGTCAGGGCAGGGCTCTTGCTAATTACCAGTGCCCTTAGGGTGACTGCCTCCTTAGGCTGGATCCTAAGTGGGGCAGACATGATGCTCCAAGTTTAAAACACAGTGTCCTCTTTCTGTCCATCCAGGAAGACCCCTGCATCCTCCCTCGTAGTTAACTTGGGATCATGCATCTGAATTTAGGCAGACAGAATGAGTGGGGAAGGGATGAAGGCCATTTCCAGAACTCTCTCTTTAAAAACATCTGGTGTGACCTTCTGCTTGCCCTGGTGACCTCAGCGGCCACATCCCCCAGCCGGTGCCATTATCTGATGGAAGAGAGTTGCCCCCCACCTCAATCCCAGTGCCAGACTCGGCACAATTGGTACATAAATCTTTATCATGTTAAGGCCCTGAGATTGGCAGTTTATTTGTTACCTAAGTCTACCCTGGCCTGATTGGCACTAAATCAGCCCCTACATTCCTACAGAACAACAAAACCTCCCGTATTGTCAAGGAACCATCTCCTTCCAGTTGCTGAGGATGGAGATCAGGAGGACTGGCATTCAGGTGGCCTGTGCCCCTGAGACAAGCCCAGAGCTGGCACAGCATGTCTGGGATCCAGTCACAGGGGCCTCCTGGGCCCCAACAACACCTCTGATGCGGATCACACCTCTCAGCTTGCTACCTTGGAGGAGAGGAGCCCACTGGACCACACCGTGGCTCTCTCCTCCTCACAGCCCTGGTGCATGGCAGAAAAAAGCCAGCCCAGCAGCTGTGCCTCTGCCCATCCCCGCCCTGCTGCACATCCCTGTGAGTCTCCTGAACACACCAGAGAGGAGACAGACACTCAGACAGCTGGAGGCCACATAATCTGGTCTCAGCCTCGTTAAGTGTATCCAAAACAAAGGTCAGCTATTTGTATGGCAGGTTTGGGTTCGAATTCATCCCTCAGTTTAATTTCCCCTTTCAAAATGGAATGAAAGGCACATGCTATCCGGTGTACCTGGGTGAGATGGCAGAGGGCCAGTGCCAGAGGTGGCCACATCAGTATTTCCTGCTGGGCTGTGGTTCGTGGGCCCCCACATGCTTTTGGGGCTGGAGGAAGCACTCGCCAGGGCGGGAGGAGGCCCCCTGGCACACGAGGCATCTCAGATGAGCCTGGTCAAGCAACTACAGACAAAACATGCAGAAACGCTTCCTTGTCAAGGTGCACACCTGGCAGGCGGCCTGTGAACGGGCAGAGCCTGGCTCGGGGCCCAGGCATGGGAGAGAGGAGGGAGTCTGGCCACAACCATTCCCAGGTCTGGGGCTCTTAATCAGGGAGAAGGCTCACCCCTGGGTGGGGTGAGTGTGTGGCCAGCACCTTTTAAATTACACGCAAATATGAAGAAAGAGCTCTAGGATCTAAAAAGTCTTAATTTGTGGGTGGAGGCAGGTTAGTTCGAGGTCCAGAGTAGAGACATTTAGGGGGTGGTCCTGGGTCCAATCTGAAGTCTCCCAGGAGTGTTAATCACTCAATCATGTCTGACTCTTTGCAATCCCATGGACTGTAACCCACCAGGCTCCTCTGTCCATGGTATTCTCCAGGGAAGAATATTGGAGTGCGTTGCCATGCCCTCCTCCAGGGGATCTTAAGGGGCAGTCCCAGATTCAGTCTGAAGAGCCTCCCAGAGGTGGGAGTTTTACGTGGGAGGCTTGGCTCTGGCTGCTGGGGTGCTAGGAGGGGACCCACTCCTCCACCAGGAATGCTGACCTCTGCACCATCCCAGGGATGCTGGGCTGGCAGACACAATGGGAGGGGGAAGGGACCTCCCACCTGGGGTGAATGGAAGCCCATATTTGCTTGCCTGAAGCCTCACACCTCCCAGTTCCCTAAAGGCATGCACCACCATCAGCTTGCATGGTGGCTCAACATGCAGACATGGGGTTTCCACTCTTCCAGAACCAGACCTAGATTCAGAGAGCCTGGGCCCGACACACCACTGGGGAAGCTGGTCCTTGACCCTGGTTCCCAGTCCCTTCTCTCTGCACATGCCTCTCCTCCCCCGGGGAGAGTGATGGGAGGGGAGGCCTTGCTCAGAGAATTGTAACGGAGGGGAAGAATGGGGTGAGCAAGTCACCCTGGACACTCCTAAAGGGCCCAAGTGCTGCTGTGGATGCACAACCATTGGCCCTGCCCTTACCTCCCCGTTCAGAGCCACACAGACTGGAGCTCAGTACACACAGGTAGACGCCAAGCCTAAGGATAGAGCCCTCCAGCATCCTAGAGGGGGAAGAGGGCCACACTGACAGGCTCCAGGGAGAATGATGACTCTTCGGCCCAACTAACTCAGGGCTGAGATGATCCCTCAGAAGTATTACAGAGGCCACTCTGGTGTGCCCGTAGCATCCAAGTGCCCCTGTGAGGAAGGGCTTCCTTGTCCAGGGCTCCTCCCTGAGAGAGACAGAAGAAACTGTTCCTGCTGCTCCCTAACTCCTGAGGGATGAGGTGCCGACTCCCATGATGACTCACTTGCTCACCAGAAGGGTGTGGCTCCCCTGGGAGGGGCCTGGGCCAGGGACCTCCACACACGTGCTCCCCCCTTGAACTCCCCTTCACCTGGAGTGGATGGAAGTCAGAAGTCGGCTTCCCCGCCTACTGGGCACTGGGGCCAAGTCCTCGTTCTGGTCATCACCACTGAGCACAAGGCATGCCGGGATGCAGGCGACACCACCTTGTCCTGGCTCTTGCTCTCTTCCCTTGGAGGAGTCAGAGGCGGGTTGCTAACTGGGATGCAAAAGAAATGATGCAACTGCCCCAGCCCCTGACTTCCAGCCCCTGCCCCAAACCTCTGCCCCTTGACTGTCCCTAGAACCCTCATCTCCCAGCCGCTCTCCTTCTCTGTGCTCCTGATGCCCAAATGGGAAGTGTACTTTGGGCCTTCACTCTGCACCAAGCCTCTCTTGTCTTAGTTTTGCTGTAGCCACTGAAAGAAGTGATTCTGCCATTTGGAATTTGACCCAAAGTTTTAGGGGTTGTTTATTTTATTTTTACATTTTCTATGCTGTGGTTGTGTGCATGCATGCTAAGTCCCTTCCGTCATGTCTGACTCTTTGGACTGTAGCCAATCAAGTCTCCTCTGTCCATAGGATTCCCCAGACAAGAATACTGGAATGGGTTGGGGGGATCAAACTGCTGCCCTCCGCCAGGGGATCTTCCCGACCCAGGGATTGAACCCACATCTTTTATGTCTTCTGCATTAGCAGGAGGGTTCTTTACAACTAGCGCTATCTGGGAAGCCCCTGTTTGTGGTTAGATTACCTTTATAATGATAGAAAAGGGAATGTATAAGAACCAGTCTGGTACTACGGCAGCTACCCATCCTTCCCCACTGGGAAATATGGGCTCCATCCAAGTCAGTGCCTGGTTTAAGGTCTGGTTCAGACTCTAGAAAACATGCACAGAGCTGGACCATTTCATGCTCAACGCTCCAGTCAGACCCCAGGAGCTGGGCAGGCCCCAGGTGTTCAGCACCTCTCGGACCCTGCCTTGCCAACTTGCCATCGAGCTGCTGGGTTCCAGGGTCTTTCTGCAAAGGGGCCACACTCCTTGTTCTGTTTGGAGAAGCCATACCCCACTAGCTGCCTGAGTTTGAATGCTGACCCTGCCTGCAATGTGGGAGACCTGGGTTTGATCCCAGGGTTGGGAAGATACCCCGGAGAAGAAAAAGGCTACCCACTCCAGTATCCTGGTCTGGAGAATTCCATGGACTGTATAGTCCATGGGGTTGCAAAGAGTCAGACAAGACTGAGCAACTTTCACTTTCACTTCACCACCCTTTATGAGCCCTGGGAACTCGGGGATGCTGTGGGTTATTCATCTGGAAAGCATCAAAGGACAGTCTGCCTGCCCCCAGGGCCACTGTGAGGACAAAACTATAAACCTCATGAGCCCTCTGTGCACGGGAAAGAGCCCCATTCCTGAGTAATGACTAGATCTGAGTTACAGGGAGGACAAGGATAAGCCTGCAACTCCAAGGTCAACAGGAAGCAGGCAGATTTCCAGGATGATGATGAAGAAAGAGGCTGTGAACTAGGAAGCTGTGTGGGTCTGCGTCTCATGGACTCCCTGAGACGTCCTGTGCTGGGTGGCTGGGACCTTGCGGGGTGCTCTGTCACTCAGGGCCACTGGGGCCAACACACCGGAGTGGAAGGAAGGTCATTTTCAGCAGAACGTCTGAGCCCAAGGGGATCTCCTGTCACAAACCCCAGAGCCTGCCCTGATGGACAGTTCTGCTGCAGCTCAGGGGTGCCATGACAGACCCAGGTCCAGGGCCCAAGGGTGGCCTGGAGGAGGGGACCAGCAGATACCAGGCTCAACCCTGTTGGCCAAGCCGTGTCTCTGTAATTCGGTGTCATGTCTGCTTGCTGGATACCAGAGCAGCGTCTTGTCCCATAGACTTGCCTCGACATGAATAATTCATGAATAAATAATCAGTCAATGCGAATGTCACAGTCCTTTGCTTTGTGCTGCCCATGCAGGACTGGGGCCCAGGGGCCACTGTCAAGGAGCCCATGGCACTGGCCCCTGAGACTCCTGTGCTCGCAGACCTGCACTCTGTGCACTCCAAACTCACTGCAGGACAGTGGCGTCCTGTGTCCTGGGATGTGCTCTGTGTCCCCAACTACTGACATGCCCCGTGTGCACGCTGTCCCCAAGATCACAGGTGACTGACGACCCTTCCCTCCTTCCTATCATTAAGGCACACGGAGGAGTGGGCCCCGGCTGTGAGGGCCTGAAGGCACGATTAATCCACAGGACAGTGGGGAGCCCGCGCTGCCTCCAGACAGGGGGCTGAGGAATGAGCCGTGGCCCGTCCAGCCCTATTGGAAAATGTATGATTGCCTCGTTTGGGGGAGACGTGCTGCCAAGTCGGTTGGAACAGTCCCTGCCCATCTTTCTTATTTTCGTTTCCCTCTCTGCATCTTTAGTGTTTCTTCTGGAGCAAAATAATAAACGGCAGCCGGAACACCATCTTGGCGAATGCAGCACAAAGGAATTCTCTGGGTGCTTCTGGGGAAGCTGGCCTGGTCCTGGGACTTGGCACCGATGCCAGCAGGAGCTGGGGATGCCCCTGGGAAATGCCTCCCTGGGGCTGCCTCAGCTCCCAGGACCCCCTGTCTCCACCAAGGCCCCACCAACTCAGACGACTTGATTCTGGCTGAGTCTGGGGGGCTGGGCCCTCCTGCAGGAGGCCTCCTCTGACCAGCCCTCCCTTCTCTGAGCTCACAGAGGCCGGCCGATGACCCAGGAATGGGCTGGAACGTTCTACTCTCGTGAATGCCGATCCTATGAGGGTGTGCTCTCTAAAGATAGGGCCCCCTCTGTTTCCTCCATGGATCTGACTGGGCACAGCTGCCTGGGTCTGAGTGCTGGGCCTGGCCCTCCTCTGCTCTGCCAGCTCAGCTTCTGGTGATTGCCCCAGGACTCATTCCTGGTGGGGAGTCAAGAGGTTTGCATTTGAATCCTGGCCACCCCTCTGCAGGCTGGGCACCCAGAGATAGAGCACAGGAAACACTCTACGATCAAGGCGGCAAGCCCTTTCCAGCTTGGAACACACTCTGAGTCCAGACAGGTGCCAAGGGTGAAAAATGTGAGGAGGCCACCATCTCTGGTTTAGTCTTGAAAGCGTGGCCTCCTCATGTCTTTTCCACCCCATGCCCTGCTCCTGGGGGTGCGGTATTCCTCAGCAGGGCGGGTGTTTAGCACTTCAAATGGGCATAAGATGTGTCAGTTGTGGGGCCAGACTGGATCCAGGGCCCTGTTTCAAATCCTCTGACCAGCTCAAAAGCCAAGCAACTTCTGGAACAACCCCAGGCTAATGCCAGCCTCTCCCTGTTCTCAGCCACAGGACTGACCTGAGTATGGTTTTATGATTAGGTCCTTTCCTTTCAAACACCAAGGCCCCAGAGAACTGAGCACAGCCACTGCTGTCACATTTCATCCCTGCTCTGAAAAGGAATTTCCCTTCCACCTGCCCTGTCCAGCCAGGAGGGATCACCGCCCTCCTATTTATACCCCCTACTCCCAGCCATCACTGGTCACTCAGCAGGGCAAGTGTGACGACTGCCCAGCCCCAGTGCCAGGCTTGGGGTGGCTTTTCCCAGCACTGCTGCTTAGCTGCTGGCAGCTCCAGGGTATGGACCCAACCGAGCAGCCTCTACCAGACCCTCGAGGCTGGGGAAGAGGGGCGTCAGGGATGCGACAGCTCAGATTAGAAACCAGGGCAGTGACGTCTGATCCTAGGGGGCATCAATCTCTGTAACAGAAGGCTTGAGTGTGTCATCTTTATCTCTAAAGGAATACAGGGACTGTTTTCCACTGCCAGTTAAACCTGCCTGCTTTTCCTAGGTCTTAGCTCATCCAAAACCTTTGAGGGAGACCAATCTGTCAAATTCTAGACCAATGGGTGGACTGGGCTCAGAGCAGGGCTGGGAGGGAGCCCCTGCGTTAAAGGTCCAGAAGTGGTCATAGCAACAACAGCATGGCTTTCTGGGGCTGAAGTGCTTACTGTGGATGTGTTGGCACTGGCTGTTATAATCGGGGAAAATGAAAAGGAGAGGATGGAGATGAGGGTTTGAGTGGTGGCCTAAGCACCCCCTACCCAAGGGCAGCTTGCATGTCTGCAGTGTTTGCACCACCTTGGGGCTTGTAGATTTCGGAATCCCAGGCTCTGCCCCAGTACCGCTGAGTCAGAATCTACTGTTTTCACAAGGACTTTGAACGCAGGTAGAGCTTGAGACATGTCAGCCTAAGACCCGCTGTTAGCAGGATCAGAGTCGGCCTGGGGACCCCGGGATTCTGATGCTCCTACAGTGCTTTTGCCAGTGCACTGTGATCGCCTTGGATGGCCCTGAAGGTGTGGCAGAGGTGTTTGGAGAAAATCCATATTCCATAATTACAGGGCTTCCTGCATGCTAAGCCACTTCAGTCGTGTCCAACTCTTTGCGACCCCATGGCAGTAGCCTGCCAGGCTCCTCTGTCCCTGGGATTCTCCAGGCAAGAACACTGGAGTGGGTTGCCATTTCCTCCTTCAGGCGATCTTCTGGACCCAGGGATTGAACTCATGTCTCTTAGTCGCCTGCACTGGCAGGCAGATTATTTACCGCGAGTGCCACCTGGGAAGCTTAATACACAACCTAAAAAGACAAATGTCTCAAAATGCTTCTCTGATGATAGGTTTCCAGAAAAATGCCACTGATTCCTTTTCTGGGCACAATTTCTGGTGCAAAAAGCAATCTCCCTTCCTCGGGAAGGTGGTATCTAGTATATGCGTTAGAGGAACGATAAATGATATTAAAAGAACAAGGCTCCCGTTTCTGTCCCTGCTCATGTGCACCTTTGCTTTGAGACATTTCGGCTGTTTTGATGTAGTAATTTTTTTTGAAAAGGCACACATGATTCAGAGACTTTTCTCATGGGACTAATTGGCTAGGCATTTGTGCTATTGCTCTTGGTGTAAATCATTATAATGGTGATAATGAAAAATAAAAAAGATACTGGAAATGACAGTTGGCAGCATAATATCAGCATAAACGGAGGGAAGAAGGGAGGCGTGTATAAGTTAGGGGCTCGTAAACATCAGGATTGACGAGGCAGCTGTGGCAGTGGGTATGGTTTGATGTCATGGAGGACCATTACCCGGAGTAACTGGGACAAGTAACCATCTTTGGTTCCTTCTGACTCCCTGCGCTGGGTGGCTCCACCGAGAATGACAACACTACAGTCTGGGCCTGCTTTCCCACTGTCCTGCAGACACACACTCGCAGACTTGGGAGCTAGACTTCACAGTTATCTCCCTTCTCCAAGCGGGCCTCCCGCTCTCTCGCAGACTGCCTCTGGCACGCCTCATTATTCCGAATCTCGCAGAACTGACTAATTCGACGAGATCTCTCTTCACAGCAAATGGTGTTCATCAGTGACCCAAGTTGATGGATGAATCCTCCTCGGTGCCTGGAGCCAGACCAGCAGCTAGAGTTGCACAGAAGAAAGACGAATACGCGCTCTCTATTTGGCTGCCAAAAATGCTCTTGCAATTTGCTTTCTTCTAGACAAGAGTCTATTCAAAAGTCTATTTGGAAACATTAGGGAACGGCCGTCACATGGCCGGCAGATCATACTGCCTGTGACAGGATATTATCTTCCTTGGGAGAGACTCGACTGCTTTTTTATTTCAGTGAGTAAGTAGTGTCTGGGCTGATGGCTGCAGAATTGCTCCGAGGGCTGGGGACATTAAAATCCCTGTCCAGAGTGAATGCACAACCAACAGCCGCTTCAGCGGCAGGATTTGTGGCGCCTTCACCGGCATTGGTGTGAACCCCTCCCTGGGAAATGAAGAGGCAGCCGGCTTCCTCTTCTGGGTTTCCACCATCATGGGTCAGGGCTCTGGCCCCCGCCCCCCGTCCCTCCCATGCAACCCCCTGGGCATGCCCGGGATGAACAGATGTCCCGCCCTTTCCTTGTCAGGTCATATCAAAAGTACTAACTGCCTCTTGCGCCATAATGCATGACTCTGCAAGATCCTGAAAGCAGGTGAGGATGGGGCAAGGTTCTGGCTTTTGGGGAAAGTAGTGCTGGCAAGAGAAAAGCATACAGTAAGGATATATTATGATAGCCAAAGTGTTTGTTTGGGCTTCTTGTAAGATCTTATGGAGCCCCTGAATGAACTCTTGAGAGTCCTTTGGATTGCAAGGAGATCCAACCAGTCCATCCTAAAGGAAATCAGTCCTGAATATTCATTGGAAGGACTGATGTTGAAGCCGAAACTCCAATACTTTGGCCACCTAATGCGAAGAGCTGACTTATTTGAAAAGACCCTGATGCTGGGAAAGATTGAAGGTGGGAGGAGAAGGGACGACAGAGGATGAGATGGTGGGATGGCATCACTGACTCAATGGGCATGAGTTTGAGTAAACTCTGGGAGTTGTTGATGGACAGGGAAGCCTGGCATGCTGCAGTCTTTGGGGTCACAAAGAATCGGACATGACTAAGCGACTGAACTGAACTGAAAGAACTTTATGGCTAACCCAGTAGAGAGACACAAGCACCACTGGGCTCAGGGGAGGCAGTGGCTGGTCTGGGCTGGAGCTGGCAGGGTGGGTCAGGGTGGCCCTGGAGCCCAGGGGAGCCCAGCTTCCTGGGGCTTCATTCATTTCAGAGGACAGACTGTGTTTGAACGAGGACAGTGAGGAAAGGTGTGTGGGAGAGGAAAGAAATAAATGCCAAGGATGGAGTCACAGCTCTGCCCACCATGCATCCGGCCCACTAAGCTCACCCCAGAGATGGGCTGTAACACCCGCTCCTCCACAGAGAGAGGTCCCTAAACAGTCTTTGCCTTGGCTTTGGGAGCTGAGGGCCCGCACTGCTCACTGGGGTTTTCTCCATGATCAGCGTTGGGGAGGGGGAAGTATTTTGGGTCACTCGGAAGAGACTTTGGTCCCCTGGTCCTGCCACTGACCCTTTGTGTTGGCCACTCTCCTTCTCACCTCTCTCCAAAGGGCATGGCTTACCTTAGCCCTCAGAGCCTCCTCTACCTCTGTTTTGGAGCTGCTGTCCTACCTGTGGGCTTCCCAGGGGGTCCTAGTGATAAAGAACCCACCTGCCAGTTCAGGAGACATGAGAGACAGGGGTTGGGAAGATCCCCTGGAGGAGGGCATGGCAACCCACTCCAGTCTTCTTGCCTAGAGAATCCCATGAACAGAGGAGCCTGGTGGGCTACAGTCCATGGGGCTGCAGAGTCAGACATGACTGAGCACATCTATCCTGATGCACCTGCTTCAGATTTTCACTCTTTATCCTATGTCTGTATTTTTAATTTAATTTAATTAAAAAGAAAAAAAAAACCTATCCAGACCAGAGGGCAGCCTGTTGCGAGGTTGTGTGTTTTATCACTACCCAAGCATGCAAACGAGGCAAGCTCTGTTGACAA
The DNA here is from genome assembly GCA_007570785.1 of Antilocapra americana. Lineage (NCBI taxonomy): Eukaryota > Metazoa > Chordata > Mammalia > Artiodactyla > Antilocapridae > Antilocapra > Antilocapra americana. The sequence goes on along the minus strand of ML662449.1, from coordinate 226,007 downwards.
GTTCACATCTCCAGTGCAGAGCTGGCTGTTTGAACAGCTTGTGTGCAGTAATTGAAACATGGATTTTTTTGTTGCCTTTCTGTTTATTTTTAGATTAACCAAGCAGGGTCACTTGGCTTCTAGGCTGTCACTTCCACCCCGTCGGGCAGCCTGGGACCCTTGGCCCCGTGCCCCCCAGCAGCAAAGACCACCATGTTCCCTTCCCCTCCCTTGGGTTTGTCCTATGTCTAACCCTGGTTTTGACCTTCACAGTGACCCTCAGTGCACAAGGCTGAGAAGCCGATGGTTGCAGGCTATCTGTTGGCTGTTCCTTAACCCCCAGGTGCCTGAAGACTCTATCCCTACAATGTTGGACTCTCACAGTCTCTCTGGGTCAGCCACCCCCAGGACAATGGTGTTACCTGAGGATAGAGTGTCAGGGCAGAGATGGGACTGGCATCCAGTCCTGCCATTCCCTGGACAAGGTGGCTCCAATGAGGGAAGGGTTACAGGACTCAGAGAGGAGTCTCTGAAGAGTCTCTCAGGGTTTAGTTTTCTATTGGGCTACTAAAAAAAAAATGATGCTTGCATCCAGCTGGCTAGATGAGTTAGGCTACGATGATAAACAGCCCCCAGTCTCAGTGGTTTGTGGTCTTCCCTGGTGGCTCAATCAGTAAAGAGTTTGCCTGCAATGCGGGAGACTCAGGTTCAATCCCGGGGTCAGGAAGATTCCCTGGAGAAGGAAATGATAACCCACTCCACTATCCTTGCCTGGAGAATTCCATGGACAGAAGAGCCTGGTGGGCTATAGTCCATGGGGTCACAAAGAGTTGGACACAACTTGAATGTACTTAACAGCCAGTCTCAGTGGTTTAACTACAATTAGGTGCTTTTCACTCATACTACCTGTTCACCACTGGTCACCTGGGGACCTTGCTCCGTGTCTTTCTTCTTCAAGACACAGGTGGAGTGCTGCCCCTCGCCTGGGCACTGCTCGCCATGGTTGCAGAGCTAAAAAGGGTTTGGGGAATCACACACACTGGTTCTTAAAGATGTCCCTCAAAAGGGACACATGTCCTTCCTGCTCTCATGTTACTGGCCAGAGCAAGCCACATGGCCATGTCTAACTTTAAGCAGGTGGAGGAGTCAATCTTATTATGTGCCTAGTAGAAGAAATAGTTTGGAGGGAAAGACAGCCAAGGAAGTGTGTGTGTGTGTGTGTGTGTGTGTGTGTGTGTGTGTATGCATGCGCACACGCACACGCTTACAGAGTGCCTGGCCTAAACTAAGTTTTCCTCCTCTGAACACTGCAGCATCCCTGAATCCCTCCTTCTTGCCAGCAGCCATGTTTGCTTCACACGCTACGATTTTTGTCTTCCCATCCCAGGAGACTGGCAGCTCCCTGAGTCAAAGCCTGCCTCCTCATCTCATTGACCCAGGCCCCCTCCCCATGGGCTGCGTGCAATGGAAGGACTCACTGATGTTTACTGGGCTGAACATGACCTTGACAAGTGGTCTCAGGACCGCTTTCTTCTTCCGATGTTGTATTCCCGCTGCATGGCAGGAGGCCTTACTCTGTCCCACCTCTTCCCATAAGACTTCCTGGGTCATTCAGGTGGCATGGATGGTGCCCTGGGATTCCCCCTACACTCAGCAATGCTCTTATTACAGATTTTGTGAAATGATAGTCGTGTAAAAGGCTGACTAAACAGGCTGAACTCAGTGGGATATCAGCAGCAGCAAATAGATTTTTTTTTCTCCCACTACTTCCCTTCAAATCTACCCTGTTGAACCCAAAGAGCTTTTTTTTTTTTTTTTTTTTTACTTTTTTGATCACTTTTGGGAGTTACTTCTATTATTATTACTATTGCTTCAGATACTTCTAGTATTGAGAGCTGTTGTTTACTGAGCATCAGGGCTGCATGCATCAGCTCTCTTAAACCTCTGAGGAGGGTACATTTACTAAACTGAAGCATGGCGAGATTCAAGTAGTGTGTGTGGTCACAGACCTAGTTATTGGCAAAGTCAGCTCTGAAAACAATCTTATCCTTATCTTCTTCTTGGCCACCTAGTGCAAAGAGTCAACTCATTGGAAAAGACCCTGATGCTGGGAAAGGTTGAAGGCTGGAGGAGAAAGGGGACCACAGAAGATGAGCTGATAGGATGGCATCACCAACTCAATGGACATGAACTTGAGCAAACCCCAAGAGATGGTGAAGGACAGGGAAGCCTGGCGTGCTATAGTACATGGGTTCACAAAGAGTTGGAGGTGATTTAGTGACTGAACAACAATAGCAGAAACTTCTCCTTTGCCAAGTTTGATCTCTTATTGGAACTTTGATCTCATACCTAGTTCCAAGTTTCTCCCCAGGGCCTAGTCCCCACTCACCCAGTCTCAGGATTCAGTAACAGAAGCGGGGAGGCGGGGCAGGGGGCATGTGATGCTCTCCAGGAACTGCCTCTTTGTCACTCACTAACTGCTGCTCCTGGCTTCCCCAGAGTGCCCGGGGACAAAGGCTGAGACAAAGGCATGGCATGGCCAGAGCACAGCAAGCCTGCGGAGGCAGCTTCATGGGGGGCAGAGACCCAGTGGGCACTGTTGTGCACTCTTTGGCCAGAGTAGACTGGATGATCTGATTGTACTCAGCGTGCTCTCTGAAGAGCTCTGCTGGCTCACCCTCTGCTGGGCTGTCCTCGTGGGTGGGCTCTCCCAGGACGGCTCAAGCCTGACTCCCTCATGCAGGGTCCACCTGGAGAGCGTGGCCATGGGATTACCTTGACCGGCCACCTCTGGTCTTGCAGAGCCAGGCACAGTGCTAGTGCCTGGTCACATTCTCCCAAAGGCCCCAGGCTCAGGGTGGTGCCAGGTCACAGGAAGGAAAGGCTTGGGCTGATGGTTGGTGGGGATGTCTCTCCAGGAGTGGAGGAACATCTTCATAACTCCTCCATTGGATAACGCTCTTCTTGGGAAGGATGTTCGCTTCCTGAGAAAAGTCATCACAAGGCTTTTCTAAATTCTGGGCTGGGGGAGGTGGAGGTGATCCTGGGGCTACTCAATTCCTCTTTCAATGTGTGGTCCTGAGTACCTTTCATGCTCAGCTTTGTGCCTCATCTGGACTCCAAGACAACAGGAATTGTCAAATTGAGCATCCTACAATAACTGATTCAGTTCTTCTCCAGCTCAGTTCTTGTCTCCAAAAGGAAGCCTTCCTTATGACGCCAGGTTTCTCTGAGGGCTCACCCTTTGGCCTCGCTTCCTTCCAACCCTCGTTCTGCAGGATCTCCTGTACCTGGTCAACATATTGAGCTCTGGAAACTTAGTTATCGGCCACTTCCCATCAGCAGCCTGGGTGGAAGCCCTTCTTACACCCATTAGTCACATCCTTTGCCTCCAGTCATATCCGCGCAGACCCCAGCTGCACGGAGCTCAGTCCCAGGGTTTACTGAGGGCAAAAGAGTGGGCATCCTGAGGACAATTGGGGACGACAGGGTCAGGGCCACTGAATGGAGCTGTCTGTGGGCCAGATCTCAGCTGCAGCAGCCCAAAGGGAGTGAGACGACCATCTGGCCCTGGCTCTGCCCAGCCCAGTCTGCAGGCACAAGCAGTCTATTTACAGAGGGCTGGCTGCAGCGGCACCCAGGGTGGGGCGGATACTCCACTGTCTGGAGTTCAACAAAGGATGCTGCAGAGGTCTGGGCTTGGATAGGGAAGGGGCGGGGGCGGGGAGATTTTTTTGCCTGAGGTTGGGGGAACTCTGGTGTCAGATACCAGCCTGGCACCATCAGAATGGACTTCTGGGGCTAGAATAAAAGCAGCTCAGTATTGCTCATGCCAGAGAAAAGGACTGACCTGGCACCCACTTCCTGGCTGCCCAGAAAATGACCTACGCCCAGGAGAAGTGTGTTCCCCTGAGGCTGCCACCCACTGGAAGTGCCTGGAAACTCACACCATGAAGCAGAGACAGATGCCAGCTCCCCTGGTTCTCTCCTGGGGATCACTCTCTACACCTCTGAGCCTCTGTTGGGGACCTCTTGACCTGGGGACCCCTCTCTCCTGCTGAGCCTTCCTCACCTAGCTGCAAGGAGACAGGAGGGTGGAGCGACAAGGAGCATTGATTGAGCTGCTGCAGCATGCCTGTCACTCTGTAAGCCACTTTAGCCGAGTCCTAGCACTGCCTTTGTTTTATGGAGGCGGAAACAGACTCCAATATTAGGTGGTTTGCTCAGGGCCACAAAGGGAGGAAGTGATGCCAAGATAAAGGTTCTTGTATTTGGCTTTGAGGCTGGTGCTCTCTCCACGTCCCCTTAGTTCTGGACTCACTTTTCCTGCCAGCCTGGCCCTGCAGATCCTCTGCCTCAAACTCACAATGCTTCTGCTATGTCCAGCTCCCTTGATTGACAGCCATGGGCCACGTCTGATCCCACCCACTTCTTCCCATCTCCACCCTGGTCACCCTGGGCAGAGCCATCATCGTCTTTCACCTGGGTTTCTGCTTAACCCTCCTAGCTCAACTGCCTCCTTCGCCTCTTGCTTCATTCAGTGTATACTCCATACAGCAGCTGGAGTGATCTTGATGAAACCCAAGTCAGACCATCTTTCTCAATTTCCTGCAGTGGCCTGCATCTTACCCTGAGGAAAAGATCTGTGAAGTCTGGAGTCCACTTCCTTCTTTTACTTTATCTTCCTCCCCACTGTAGCCCTCCATAGCCCTGATGGCTCTGCTCCAGGGCACTGGCCTCCTCTCTGCTCTTCCAGAACCTTAGCCCCCTCCTGCCCCAGGAGCTCTGCACTTGCTACCTCTTGCCCACTAGCCCCATTATTGGGGCTCTGCTTCCCTTCTGGTCTCTTCTTAAATATTACCTTCTCTGTGAGACTTTCTCTAACCATCTTATTTTAATTCACCAAGCTCTTTCCTTGTTTTATTTTTCGATAGCTCTTATTGATTTCTCTTAGACTACATAATTTACTTAGATTTCTCTGTCTCCTCCACGTTGGAATATAAGTTCTATAAAGGCAGTACCTTACAAGTGTCGATTCATTTTTTTAAAATTTATTTTTAAATGGAGGATAATTGCTTTACAATGTTGTGTTAGTTTCTGCTGCACACCAATGTGAATCAGCCATAGGTATACATAAGTTCCCTCCCTCCCACCTCCCACCCCAGCCCACCCCTCAAGGATGTCGCAGAACACTGATTGAGCGCCCTGTGTTATACAGAAATTCCCACTAGCTATCTATTTTACCTATGGTAGTATATATGTTTCAATGCTACTCTCTCAATTGGTCCCACCTTCTCCTTTTCCCTCTCTGTCCACAAGTCTGTTCACTGTGTCTGGGTCTCTATTCCTGCCTTGTGAATAGGTTCATCAGTACCGTTTCTCTAGATTCCATATACATGTATACGATATTTATTTTTCTCTTTCTGACTGACTTCATTCTGTATAACAGGCTCTAGGTTCATTCATTCACCTCACTAGAACTGACAAAGGTCGATTCATTTAATCCACATAACAATCAGTTTTAACGATGGCCATCACCCTTTTCCAGGTGAGGAAGCAGAGACACAGACAGGACAAGGAATGTGCCCAATCACCCAGCTGGGAAGTTGCAGAGGCAGGATTCAAGCCCAGGCAGTGTGACTCTCAGCCACCAAGCCACTCCAACCAAGTCTATTCACTGCTGGGTCTTGGCCCAGATGTTGCCCTAGCCTCTTTATAGGTGCTTTGTAAAGAATGAGTCCGTGAATGAATGAACATTGCAATTCCTTGAAGGAGTGGCTCCCACAGGCAAAGAAATCCTGAATGGGGGACCCCTGTTGTCCCCTCCTATGCTGCGCCACCCACCCAGTTCCCACCCCTGATGGGTACTATGGCAGTCAAGGTCAGTGAAGGGAACAAATCTGCCCTTATCTTAAAGGTGCGCCCTTCTGCCCCTGGCTGCCAGGAAAAACAACTCAGGCTGGTTGGACAAACTGTCTTCCTCAGATCTGTGGTTAAGACCCGCACATGGCACAGTCTGGGTCCCACGCCTCTCCCCTGTCTGGTGCCCTCCACAGGTCCCTGGAGAGCCTACTGGTGGGGCGTGAGGGGCTCATCTTGACAGCGGGGTGGGTCTATCGGAGGGCCTCCTAGCCCCTAGCATCCTGTCATAAGGCACTGGCTCTAGGAGCACCGGTCAGGAACAGCCAGAGCTCCCCGGGGGCAGGCACATCCACGGAGCAATTCCTTCGAGGAAAATTACTCAGGCAGCCATTTATTAAAACACAACTGCTCTGGAGGAGGCCTTTCCGCAGTGGAAATACCAAATGGCTTTGAAGCACCAGTCGTCCCTGAAACTGAGGAAGCAGGCTTCTAGGCACTATCTGACTTTTAATCTGCCTGCTCTTTCCCCATCTGGAAGGTCTAATGAAAAGTTACACCACAAGGAAACAAGGAAATAAGCAGCTGCAGAGGTGAGGGATGCACACTTAATTTCTTGCCTGGGTCTGCTATTTGCATAAGCCTCAAGGGAATAAACTGTAGAGGAAAGAAAAGGAAAATAACAAGCTCTCTGCTGCTCCTGGGCCAGGCCCTGTGCTTGGAGAGCCACGACTTCTCACGTTTAACCCTCACGAGCAGCCCCAGGAGAAACACCTTACTGCTGTTTCTCTGGCAGAGGCACTGGTGTACCCCATGTCTTTGACCCCCTCTTTCTTGGGGTTCATAGTGGGCCAACACCCCCTGGTCCTGCATGATTCTACTTAGGGCTTTCGGAGTGATTTGGGTCCCCCCAGAACTACGTGGTTACGAGCTGGACTGCCTTCTTCTTCCCTTGTCCCTGTCCTTGTCAGGGCAGGATAAGGACCCAGCATCAGAGATGCACCATAGAAGGAGCCTGGGTTCCTGTTGGGGTCACCAAGCAGAGCTTCTTCTTGGAGACCCAATCCAACTGTGATCAAGAGAGAAGAAGCTTCTATGGGATTAAGCCACTATGATTTGGGGGTTGTGTCAGTCATCAGCCTCCCCTAATGCAATCTTAACTTTACAGGTTAGGAAACAAAGGCTCAGAGAATTGAAAGAGATTTGCCCCAGGTTCCCAAGAGCCTGGATCCAGCCAAGCAGGAGCTGTTAATTAGTCTGGTGCATGCGCGCTATGTCACTTCAGTTGTGTCTAACTCTTTGCGACCCCATGGACTGAAGCCCACCAGGTTCCTCTGTCCATGGGAGTCTCCAGACAAGAATACTGCAGTGGGTTGCCATGCCCTCCCCCAGGGGATCTTCCTGACCAGGGATCAAACCTGCATCTCCTGTGGCTCCTGCATTGAGGGTGGATTCCCTACCACTGAGCTACCGGGGAAGCCTGTTAACTAGTCTAGTTAACACTAACTCAACCTGGTTCCTCCCCTAGGTATCCCCGGTGAGAGGCCTAGGCAGCTTCTCTGAACCCAATTTCCAGGTTCATCTCCCAATTCTGAGGCGGAATCCCTGAGGATCCTGGCAGGAGACTGTCCCTGGGAGATGGTCCCTACTCTGCCTCCATCTTGGGGAAGGGAAGCAGGAAGGAAACAGGCTGCACCCTGGCTTCCCCAGGACCATCTTCTTCCAAATGCCGGCAAGTCCTGTGCACGGCACGTGCTTTGTAGGAAAGGTCAGTTCCAGAAAGCAAGACCTGGCAAATCTCCAAATGGCCAAGCCCTGAGAGTAGGCCTCCCCATCAGGGCACAGGTGCCTCGAGGAAACAGAAGGAGATCATGTCGGCAGAGTGGGGGTGCCTCCCCTGCAGACCTGGTTATAGCTGACGGGCCCTACCATCTGCAGGAGCACCCCTGGGTATGCATGCCTCCAGACAAGTGGCTCCATTGAGGCTGAAATATGTCCCCTAGATGCCCATCAGATTTTTGTTCCTTAATGAACGTGGTGTATGCTAAGTTGTTATAGGCGTCTCCGACTCTTTGCGACACTATGGACTGTAGCCTGCCAGTCTCCTCTGTTCATGGGATTCTCCAGGCAAGAATATTGGAGGGGGCTGCCAAATATGTGCAGAGAAAAAGATGCAACTGAAAGATGGAAAAAGGACTAACTGACCAGGGAAGAAGCATGACTGCTGAATTCAGAGAAGCTCTTTTAAACCAGAGATTAAAGGGATGGAAATGAAAGCAGAGCAAAGCAGAACACCGCCTGGCCCTGGTTGAGCTTTTCAGGCTCCTTAGTGCTGCTGCCCAAGGCCACCAGCACGGCGACATTATTGACAACACACGGCCCACAACCCAACCACTCCCAGGGGTGCTAATTACTTGCCAGGATTAATTTTTCAGTTTACTAGACAGTTCCCGCAGCTGTGCCAGAAACAAGGGCTCTGGATGGAAGGTACACCTACTGTTTCCCAGGAGCTGGACTTTGGGCCAAAACCCACACCTCCTTTTGCACAAGGAAAAAAAACCCACCAGCTCTGCTGCTATCTGCTGGGAGCACCAATTATGTGAAATTTTTTTGGCTAGGACTTTCTCAGAAAAACACATTGTATAGGAAAAACTCTGATTTTTTTTTTTTTTCCAGGTAGAGGTAAACCCCGTTCTTCCCTACTGTGGGTCTTTATCCTGTGGGTCTCCTGTACTTTTACATAGAGTACTTACTTCTGACACTGCTGGTCACCAAATGTGTGGGTTTTTTCCCCCACAAGTCTCCAATAGCAGCCAGATGTCTTATTGTTCAACTCAGTTCCAACACTGTCTACCTTGAGATAGACTTAAGTCTCATAGGTTAAGAGTTTGGTCCTATAAGACTGACCTCCCACCCCCAGTTCAGATGCCAGCTGCATGTACAGGTCATCACCTGTGCTCCTGACTGACCAGCAGTGGATGGAGTTTCCCATGACCTTCTTCTCGGGCTTGATTAATTTTCTAGAGCAGCCCAATGAATTTAGAGAAACACTCACTTCACTCACCAGTTTATTTAAGAACACGATAAAGGCTATAGATGAACAGTCACATGAAGAGATACACGGGGGGGTGGGGTGGTCTGAAAGGCTCCCCATGGAGCTGGTGGGGATGTGTTTACCCACCTGAAAGCTCCCCAAACCCTGAATTATTGGGGTTTTATGGAGGCCCTCATCATATAAGTATGATCAGTTATTATCTCTTCTTCCTTCTCAAGGGAGTGAGGGGTAGGGCTGAAAATTCCAAGCTTCTATTCATATGGCTCGATCTTTGCACTGACCAGTCCTCATCCAGGAGCCCACCCAGAGTTGCCCTCTAGAACAAAAGGCACTCCTATTGCCCAGGAAATTACAAGGGTTTCAGGAGCCCTGTGTTGGGAACAGAGGTCAATGACCTATATTAGAACAAGAGATGCTCCTAGTGTTCTTTTTTATTTTATTTTTTTATTGTTTTTGCCATACAATGTCATGATATCACCATGGGTTTACATATGCTTCCCCTCCAGAACCCCCCTCCCTCCTCCCTCCCCCCCCCGGGAAATCTCGCTGCACCAGCCCCGAGCATCAATCCTGGGCTGGTGATTGATTAGACATATGATAATTAACTTGTTTCAATGCCCTTCTCCCATATCATCCCACCCTTACCCTCATCCACAAAGTCCACGAGTCCTAGTGTTCTTATCTCAGGAAATTCCAAGGGTTTCAGGAGCTCTGTGCCAGGAACTGGGGGCGGAGACCCATACAAACCTTCTTGTGTAAGAAAGGTGAATGCACAGCATCTGAGGCCAGGATTCTGGGGAGAGTTGCTGCCTCAGATGCTGAAATAACCCTGCATGACTGGCCAGCTGCTGTCTTATTCTCCCTCTAAAACAGAAGATGTGCAGATGGCTGTCAGACTTACAGCCCCTTAGCCAGCCCTCGCCAGCACTCAGCTCTGCCAGGGGCTGTGAGGGGTACAGAGATGCTCTCAAGAAGCCCCCATCTGGAGGGGCTGGACCAGTTCTCAAGGGAATCTTAGATCAGCAGACAGAGTGGTGCTTCTACTGGGCATGAGTGTGAAGCCTGTTGAGTTCCAGGACCCGGTGCTCTCCCCTGGCCTTTCACACAGTGTTAGCTAATCATGTATGTATCCATCCAGCCATCCCTTCACTCATCTGCCCCTCCATCCTTTGATTGCTTTATCTATCCATTAACGCATCAACTCTTTGTCGAGTGTCTGTTTAGATGTTTGCCAGGCATCAGAAAGATGACTGTCAAGTGGAGAAGGGGAGCTAGGTTCTGAGCAGAGTTCAGTAGTGAATTCTGTTGTTGTCTGATATCCATTTCCCACCTTGAAGTGATAATAGATTTTCCATGTGGAGCCCATTAGATACGGTTTGGGTGTTCTGACCCACCACTGGGGTGAGCACATGACCAGGCCAGTGTATTCTATCCTCCTGGCCATGATTGCTGACTCAGGGTCCATCTGCCCAAACAGACCCAAATATCTTAGATCTGCTGTGTGAACTCAGAAACCTAGGGCCTCTGTTTCCTAGGAATCCTGAAGAGTACGGTGGTTGTGAGCTGGGATTGCTCCTGGCCACCTCTCCCCGTCACGGGGAGGAAGCAGTGTGCACAGAGGAGAGTGAAGCCAGCCACAGAGAAAAGCAGAGATGAGAGCCTGACCAGAGTTCTGATATTATGTGAACTCCTGGGTCTCGCTGTGATGGGACCTGGTGCTGAAACTTTCAGTTATAAGAGCTGACACGTTCCCATTTTTGCTTAGGTTAGTTTGAGTTGGGTGCCTGTCTGCTGCAGTCCTTATATGTTCTCAGTAGAACTAAGCTCTGGGCTGCTCCAGATCAGGTTTGGGGTGTAAGGAAACTTCTTTGTGAGGATCTTTGGGAGGATTGAGAGGGAAGGAGAGGTAAATAAAGGTGCTCAAGATGAAAGAGTAGTGTAGACCCGCACTGCCCGACAGGATTTTCTGCAGTGATGGAAATGTTCTATAATCTGTGTTATCCAATATGGCAACTACTAGCCAAGTGTGGCTACTGAGTACTTGAAAACTGGCTACTGTGACTGAGGCTCTGATTTGAAAATTAAAAAAAAAAATCATTTGGCTGCATCAGGTCTTGGTTGTGGCACTCAGTCTCTTCGCTGTGTCATGTGGGGTCTTTTTTTGTGGCACATGGATTCTCTAGTTGTGGCGCCAGGGCTCAGTAGCTGAGGCCGCAATACTTGTGGCATGTAGCCTCTCTGGGTGTGGCTCATGGGCTTAGCTGCTCCACAACATATGAGATCTTAGTTCCTCCATCAGGGATCAATAACCTCAGATATGCAGATGACACCACCCTTATGGCAGAGAGCGAAGAAGGACTAAAGGGCCTCTTGATGAAAGTGAAAGAGGAGAGTGAAAAAGTTGGCTTAAAACTCAACATTCAGAAAACTAAGACCATGGCATCTGGTCCCACCACTTCAGGCAAATAGATGGGGAAAAAAGTGGAAACAGTGAGAAACTTTATTTCTTTTTGGGGCTCCAAAGTCACTGCAGATGGTGACTGCAGCCATGAAATTAAGATGCTTGCTCCTTGGAAGAAAAGCTATGACCAACCTAGACAGCATATAAAAAGCAGAGACATTACTTTGCCAACAAAGGTCCATCTCGTCAAAGCTATGGTTTTTCCAGTAGTCAGGTATGGATGTGAGAGTTGGACTATAAAGAAAGCCGAGAGCCAAAGAATTGATGCTTTTGAACTGTGGTGTTGGAGAAGACTCTTGAGAGTTCCTTGAAGGCAAGAAGATCCAACTAGTCTATCCTAAAGGAAATCAGTCCTGAATATTCTTTGGAAGGACTGATGCTGAAGCTGAAACTCCAATGCTTTGGCCACCTGATGCGAAGAACTGACTCACTAGAAAAGACCCTGATGCTGGAAAAAAGATTGAAGGTAGGAAGAGCAGGGGACTACAGAGGATGAGATGGTTGGATGGCATCACTGACTCAATGGACATGAGTTTGAGTAAGCTGCGGGAGTTGGTGGTGGACAGGGAGGCCTGGCGTGCTGCAGTCCATGGGTTTGCAAAGAGTTGGACATGATTGAGTGACTGAACTGAACTGAACTAATCAGGGACCAAACCCACGTCCCCTACAACTGCAAGGTGAATTCTTAACCACCAGGGAAGTATCTTAAGTTTTATTTAATTTTAAAGAGTGTATTGCTAGTGGCTATTGTATGGGACAACACAGCTGTGGTCTCTGGGGAGGAAGTATGAGGAAGAGGAAGCAGTTCTGAGGGACTGGAGGTAGATATGAGGGAGACAGATTGGAGGTGGAAAACTAGAAATAGGCATGCAAACAGCCCAGGGGAGGACCCATGAGATGATGAGGAGGTAAGCTTTGGCAGAGGAGTCAGGGAGGTGCCAGAGGCGAGAAGTTACAAAGCGGGGAAGACACCAGAGCTGGTGTCCAGGACTGGGGGATGGTGAGACCCTTCACTGAAGTGAGGAACTCAGAAGAGGATGGAGGTTTTTCAGGAAAGTAAGGATTTGGGCTTGGGATCTATGGACTCTCAGATGGGAGGACATCAGGCTGAGGGTCGTTTAATTAGAAGTTGGAGGTTGGAGACATGTTTTTGGAGTCATTAGGGTTTAGGGAGTAACTGGTTAAATTGTAGAAAGATTAAAAATATAGACAGCTAGAACTATGGAGAATATGCTCACTAAGAGGTCAGAAGAAGGAGAAAAAGGAAGAGATTTAGGAAATAACCAGCAGGAGGTAGAATAAGGGTGGTATAGCATCATCCACACTCACTGGGATTACTGGTGAAAGTCCTACTTTTCTGATGTCCAGACATGTTTTGAGGTAACTGAAATTGTGTCCTTTCGATTTTGAACAAGAATAAAATATTTTAGCCACTGTAATGAAAAAATATTCTGAAATACACTGCATACTTCCCAATAAGCTTAACAGAACTGGACATAACAGAGACACTGGACTATTCAACAGCATCATTCTTAGGACTAAAAGACTGCCGTGGGACCCAGTGCCCTCACGCTGATGGGTTCATACTGTAGTATTTCCTTAACTGTGCACTGGAATTCCAGAGTTTTTCAGTTGCTTCATCTCTGATTGGGCTTCTCTGATGGCACAGTCGTAAAGAATCTGCCTGCCAAAGCAGGAGACACAGGAGACCTGGGTTCAATTCCCGGGTTGGGAAGATCCCCTGGAAAAGGAAATGGCAACCCGCTCTAGGATTCTTGCCTGGAAAATCCCATGGACAGAGAAGCCTGGCATTGTAAAGAGTTAGAAATGGTTGAGCACAGATCTCTGATTAGCTTCTAGCAAACATTTCTTGCTTCTGTTATCTTTCCAAACCCTCTTTCTTACTTTTGCCAGATTGGGAATTTGCAACATTTGCTTTTGAATTTGAATCCAAATAATCAATCTTACAATCAGTTTATATATTTTTAAAGAACAATTTGAATTAAACACCTAGGGATGGTTAAAGAACAAAAGGAAAACATTTGGGTGCACACATTTGTTGATCCCTACTTGCTTTGTCAACCTTCAGAGCTGCTTTCTGGCTTTTTCTCAATCTAGGCTCTGGGCAGGAGGCTTCCTGATAAGAGAGAATTGGTGGAAAAAGCTGAGGCCCTGACAATCTTGCCACCAAGGACCTCTTATTCTGATAGAGAACAGTGGAGCACACTCTCACATCATCACAAATGTGGAGGACGGACACTGCACAGTAGAGCTAGTCAAGCTGCAGCCCAGGCAACTCACAAAGTGATGTATCTCACAAAGTGTCCCCCTCCCACAAACCAGAGATCATTTCTAACCTCAGTCTCACAAAGCCACGGGCATTCTCTTCCCAGTGTCTGGGATGTACTTTTCAGGTGTGACTCCAGCTTCCTTCGGGCCAGAGAGCACCAGGGATCTGGGTAGCAAGGAGCTGACCAAGGGTAATGCATAACCTACTTGTTGGGGGTCTTAGCCAAAAAGTTTTAGACCTCTTGGTTAAAAAAAAAAAAAAAAAAAAAAAGATAACATGGGACAAGAATGGGGCCAGGCAGATAGGATGCAGAATTAGGAACTCCAGCTTGGCACACCCAACCACTAGCCTCCTTGCCAGGTGAGCTGACCTCAAGCATCTTTATCTCCCCAAGTGTGGTCCTAGGACCAACAGCACCAGCATCACTTGTTAGTAATGCAGAATGCAGTGAGGACCGCAGCCTACTGAATCAGAATCTGCCTTTTAACAAGTCCTCAGGAGTACTGACTGCATCCTGAGAGTGCTGCCTTACCCAGCCCAGAATCCATTTATATGGTCAAAGAACTGAATGGGGAGTCAGGAGAAACCTGGATTCCAGCCCTAGTTCTGCCACTTATGGGCAGTGTAAATTTGCACAAGTCCTTTCTCCTTTCTGGTCTCTGTTTTCCCAAATGCTATTTGGGGTCCAGCCCAATGGGCTCAGCATCACACTTGTGTTCTAACATCAAAGGAAGATCTGTAGGTACCCTTTGTGTCAACAGAGGCACTTTGATTTACAGAACAGGGCCTCCTTCTGCCTCATGGATATGTCATCATGGGGTTTGGGAAGCATTTCTTACTGTCACAAAGGCTATGGTGTGAATCCTGACATCCTCTGGACACATCCCAAAGCTTCCATCAGTCCCTGAATACCGGACTGAGCCAGATTAGAGTTCAGCCCTTCTACCTGATCAGGGGTGTATGTAGGGGCTGGGCTGGCTTGATACCTTCCACTCCAGCTCCCCATCAACATGTAGTTTCCTGGAGGTGGCCAATCCTCAAATGCCCAGAATCCCAAAAAGAGGCCACGGATCACCCTTTCCCAAATACCCAGATGGGGTACCCTGCTTCCTTTAGTCCCTGTAGTTCTCTGCTCTGAACTCTGACGACAAATGAATCCTGGTATGTTTTATAGTTAAAACAACTCTGCATTCCAAGCACTAATGTAGCTGACAAAATACTGGTTACGGGAGTGGTTTAACAGGATGCTTCCTCTTGATCTGCTATAGGTGAGTGTGTGTATTTTAATTGCGTTCCACATAAAGTATCATAGAGTCCATGTTTTTGCCCACTGCAGGAATCTAAAGCTCAAAGCCAACTGAGAAGTGACTCTTCCTTCCTAAAGGACTTTAAATGCCCTTCCCTTCTCAGAGGCATGATGGAGGGGGCAAAGGAGGAAAAGCAGACCACCCCACCCTTTCCTCAAGTCCACTGAGTGTTCACTGAGGCTGCAGGCTGCCCACGGGTCCAGGTGCCCATGGATGGCACTCACAGGGCCCTCAGAACAAATGCAGAAGCAGATTGCAGAAAAGTGATCACAGGGTGAGGGTGGTGTGGGTGGGGGAGTGACACATACTCCTCCAGACTCTGCAGAGAACAGGAGCCTAACAGACAAAACGGGAGGGGAGGCCAGGCAGGTCCAGACAGTCCTTCCCACCGTCCTTGGAGAAGGGTGTGTGTGGGGGTGTGTTTGTGTTTATGTGAGTGTATGTGTCTGTGTGTGTGTGTGTGAGAGAGTGTATGTGTTTCTGTGAGTGTGTGTGTCTGTGAATTTGTGTGTGTCTATGTGTGTATGTGAGTGTGTCAGTGTGTGTCTGTGTATGTATGTGAGTGTGTGTGTATGTGTGTATCTGTGTGTGGAGTGTTTTAGCTTCTGCTAAATCATCAGGCAGGAGGAGAGACTTGAGGACTCGAAGTTTCAGTGTCGCCATCCTTGTTTACCACGTGTAGTGGGTATTTATTTATATCGATCCAAAGTAAACAGTATACCGCTTCTTTCCACCCAGGGGGCTCAGGCATTTTGGACAAATCCTCCCTTTGTTCTTCTCAAGGTCTGACGAGGGGGATCAGGGCTCCACATTCCGGGTGAGTTTTGCAAACAAAGAGGTCAGGCTCTCCTGGAAGCCTGCAAAGTGTGAGCTCTGACTGAGTTTGAGGTGGTGACGGCTGCAGGGTTCTGACATTCGCGGGACAACTCCAATCTGTCCCCCAGGCAGAGGCGGGAAGCCGGCCTCCTGAAGTCCTCAGCCTGTGGCGGTCTGGGGCCTGGCTCCCTGCTGTGACAAGTGCTGAGTGTCACTCCACATTACAGGCCAGGACCCAACCACCCTGACAGCCAGGCTCCTTCCATGGAGTGTGTTCTAATTTCTGCAGCTGGGGGCCCCCTGGGTTTCGAGGACCGGGTCACCTCAATTATGGAGCTGGGGGTTTCCGGAGTGATAAAGGAAAATTCACCCCTCAGCTGTCAGGTTGGGGCCGGGTGTTGTCTGAGAGAGTCAACAAGAGGAAATCAAGTTAACTCAGTGGTGTGAGCGTGTCGTCTCGACAAAGGCGCCCCAGCTTGTCACTCTGAGAGGGCGTGCGCCTGGGTTTTAAGAAAGGGGTAGGCGTCAGATGGCCTGTTTCCTGCTGCTTCGTTTTCAGGATCAGAAACCCAATCATCTGCCAAGCATTTACTCTGAAATCTCAGATATCGAAATTTGTGGGGTTCAGAAGGCAAGTGTAGGCCTTGGATTGTTGTTGTTCTTAAAAGATTTTCTTTATCGTGTAGAATATACATGATAAAATTAACCATTTAAAGTGTGTACCTCAATGGTATTATGTACTTTCACACTGTTGTGTAACCATCACCACCATCCATCTCCAGAACGTTTTCATCTACTCCAACTAGAACTCTGCACCCATTAAACTCTAACTCCCCCATTTTCCCCTCTCTAACCTCTTGTAATCACCTTTCCTACTTTCTGTCTCTATGAATTTAGCTACTCTAGGTCTTTCCTCTAAGTGAAATCCTTTAATATTTGTCCTTTGAAGTCAGGTTTATTTAATTTAGTATTATGCCTTCACAGTTCACCTTTGTGGTAGTATTGTTGTTAAGTCGCTGAGTTGTGTACAGCTCTTTTGTGACCCCACAGACTGTAGCCTGCCAGGCTTCTCTGTCCACGGGATTTTCCAGGCAAGAATGTTCGAGTGGGTGGCCATTTCCTTCTCCAGGGGATCTTGCCGACCCAGGGATGGCACCCTCATCTCCTGCATTGGCAGGCAGATTCTTTACCACTGAGCTATCTGGGAAGCCTATGTTATAGCATAGACCCATGAAGGTAGTAATTCCTTCTCATTAAAGGCTGAATACTGTTCCTCTGTGTGTACATATCACATTCTGTGTATCCATTCATCCATCCATGGACACTTGGGTTGCTTCCACTTTTTGGCTATTGTGAACAATGCAGCTACAAACATGGGTGTCGGAATATCCATTGGAGGTGCTTTTGGATTTACAATAATGTTAACTCTCCTTCCTCTGATGGGAGGTGGGAGGCTCCAGCTTGGGGTTGAGCAAGGATGCAAAGCTGAGAGCTAGTGCTTGGCAGTTCTTTTGTGGCAGGCAGACTGGGGTAGGTCCAGGTGAGAGGGTGGGGAGGTACCCAAGCACTGAGGCTGAGCTCTGGACTGAAAGGATGACAGTCTCACAGAGGCAGAGGCTGTTCTGTTCCTTTCCTCCCAGAGCAAGCCTAGGACATCCTGGCTTTAGCCACAAGTCTCAAAGCCTCCTCACCCACTGTGGGAGGGGAAGGCACAAAGAATAGGACTTTCCACCTGGCCTGTCTGGTTGGGTTGCATTTTTTAAAAAAATTAACTAATTCTATGGAGGTATAATTTCCATAAAGCAACAGCTCCAATGTTAAGTGTGCAGTTTGACAAGTTCTGACAAATGTATGCATCCACATAAGCACCACCCCAATCAAGACACAGACTGTTTCCATCAGCCCAGAAAGTTCCTTCGTGCCAAACTGCAAGTTAGCAGCTTCTTTCAGAGCCAAGTTGCTGCAGCATCAACAGGGTTAGGGGACTTAGAAAAAGCCCTGGGGTAGGGGTTGGGGTTGGCGGCTCTAGGCTGTGAAACCCCAGATGTCCTTGGCTCTGCGTCACCACAAAAGGCACTTATTTTCCTTTCTAATTTTGCAGCCTAAAGACTCCCCCAGTAGTCTGGCAAGGGAAATTCTGAACCACAGGAGCCTAAAGCACACTGTATTTCCTTGGGTTCACTTAACAATTCAAACCCCATTCATTCTACAAGCGTGTCCTGAGCACACACTTTTGGCCAGGCCTGGGGCTGGGTGTGGCCATGGCAGGTCAGACGCAGAGACACTGAACAGGATGGAAAGAAAGACATCTGGGTGGAAACACAAGGTTTGTGTCTTGGGATTCTGCAGAGATGCGTCCTTCTGGTGGGGGACCACCAGGAGGGCTTCTTAGAAGTAGGGGAGTTCAGGCCAGCCTTTTCAAGGACACACAGCTCTTCAATAGAAGGCACAAAAGAGAAGAAAATTCCAGGCTGAGAGGACATCATGTGTTAATAAGAGCACTGAGACATAAAAACTATCATTTGTGATGTAATTTGGGCTTCTCAGGTAGTACAAGTGGTAAAGAACCTGCTTGCCAATGCCAGGAGATGGAAGAGACGTGGGTTTGACCCCTGGGTCGGGAAGATCCCCTGGAGGGGGGCACAGCAATCCACTCCAGTATTCTTGCCTGGAGAAACCCATGGACAGAGGAACCTGGTGGGCTACAGTCCATGGGTTGCACAGAGTCAGCCATGACTCAAGTGACTTAGCACGCACGCATGCATAATGTAATTTATTATTATGTACAAACCACTGGGCTGGGTGTTTCACATTCAGAATTTTGTTTAACAAAAATAAAAGAACAATGATGAGGAGTACCTAATGAGCAAAGTTCTATCAGGTGCAAGATGGCTGAGTGATTGCCCAGGTTCACAAAGCGTTGCATCTGGACTCAACCCGAGTCTGGATATTTCTGAAGCCATGTTGTTCTGCTGTTTACTGCACTATGGGAAGAAACACACAAAAATGGAAGCACAGGCTGCTGCATGTACAGAGGGGAAACAAGAAAGGAATCAGTGTTGCTCTGAATGGTGTTCCAAAGACTGGGAACTTGGGTGGTTCCTTCCTTGGTTCAGATTTGAACTGAGACGGCAGGAGCAACATTATAGTCACAGAAAGAGCTCTGTAAACTCTGTCCCCACACATCTCTGTTTTCTTTTAATGCTGTAGAAAAATCTCATTTACTTAAAACAATGGAGGCTAATTAGCAATATTATTTTTTCCCTATAAACAGTCTTATTTATACAAAATGGCCCAAAGCAAGCCCACAAAGGTTGCAGGCACAGTTGGCCTGTAATTAACACGACTGTCCAGGAACAGGCCTTCTAGAGAATATGCTGGCAGGGGGAATTTCTGCTCTCTTCATTATGGTGAAGGCTCCATTCTTGCTTCTACTGTTAGTCGGTAGAGAGAGGGGCGTTCTTAAAGTATTACAAACGTCATCTCCCTTCTCTTTACCCTAAATACCTCAACCCACCTGGAGCTGCCACGGGGGCAGGTTTCCAGGAACTCCTGGGTCTACCTGGCTTTTATCCTTGTAAAGACTTCCTGGGAGGCTACACAGAAGCTGAAGCCTCAACCTAGGGATCTTTGCATTGCATCCGATGCTGAGCTCCCAGGAGAGGCTGTGGGTCCAGGGTCCGGCCGAGCCCCCTCAGCGCCCTAGTCCAGCCCCAGAGTGGGTGGAACAGCAGTCTTGGAGGGCAGGGGAGCCTCAGGCTTCTTAAGTGAGTCTCATTTCCCTACTGCTTTGAAGGATGCTCCCAGAAACGCACGGTCCCTGATGCACAGTCTGCAGCTTCAGGGCAGCCACGTCACAAGGCACAGCCTTCTTGCACACATACAGATCTGTATGTGTGTACACACACCCTCCACCTACACACACGTACACACATGGTTTCTTCACTGTCTCTGGACACCCAGGGTTGTCGTATGTGCACACCATGCTTCCTTCTCCCCAAGCATCTCCAAACCCCTTGAAGTGCACGGAAGGACAGAGCTGCCATCCCATGGAGAAGCCCCCGGTTGGCAGAAAGCCTTTTGAGCTCCTCAAAGACCAGGTGGCACTGCCCTTCACCCTCCTCTCTGAGCTTGGGGTCTCTGAGTTGCAGAGACACAGAGGGAGCTCTCCCCTGGGACCTGGGACTCCTCCCTGCCAGCTATGCTCCTCCCTCGGCCCACATGCACACATGACTGCGAGGCTGCCTCCTTTCTCAACAAAAGTCCATCTCTCTCCAGCTGGGAATCTCAAGCCAGGCCCTTCACCCCAAATGCTCCTGGATTTGCAGAGGCCCGCAGCGACCAACGAACAATCTCCCTGCCTTGCCCCTTCTCCTGGGGCAGAGGGTGGGGTGGGTGACCCTGGGGACACACCTCCTCCAGCCCCACATCACATTCTGACCCCCAAACCACAGGCTCCCCACCCCACCCCTCCCCACCAGGCTGCTCCACATCTTGGAAGCTCATCACTGTCACGGTTCAGTCTTGAAAGAAGTGCTTTAGCCTCAAAAGCAAGCGCAATGCGGCTTTTGACACAGGAGCCAGACAAAGTCTAGCCTTGGCCGTGTGGATCCCCTGACGGACGGCCTGCTCACGGGGCCTCACTCTTGACCCAGGAGTAGGAAGCCGGCAGGGTGCAGAGGGTGTGTGGCCTCCGCCTCCCACCCACCTTCATTCTGCTGCAAGCGAAGCACATTGCAAACGAGAGTATTTTTTCTCCTTGTCAGTGAGCCGCTGCTGTCTGTGTATTCCAGGAGGAGGCCATTACGGGGAGTTAATAGAGTTTTAAATTTGTTTTTAAATTTTATAACGCAATTCATCAAATTCAGCATCTGAGCACAGCATTCATGTTCAGACCAGGCAACATATGTCAAACTGGCCCGAGCTTTCCTCTACCCTTTCCCCCACCCACCGCCCCCCACCCAGCAAATGAGGAAAGGTTAACTCTTTAGGGTAACTGCCAGGCACTATTCCCAGATAGGGTGGGTAGAAAGGCAGCAGGCTGGGTTGTGGTCTGCCAGGATCATTCTGGAATTAGCCCATGGAAAGGCTAGTGACTTATCTGAGATGCTCTGGGCACCTTTTATGGTCAAGCATGATCAAGGCTGCCCTAGGCCTTAGTCACTGGGCTGAGGTGGCTACCTGGGTGTCACTGTGATGTGATTCTTTCAGACCCATGTCTGTGATGGGGAAGGTGTCAGGAGAACGGGGCCACACACAGGGCGCAGATGTGGAAAGCAAATGGTGCAGTTTGCTGGACAGGACAGATGGGAGCTTATTTCTGCTATTTTTCACCCAGAAGGGTTTCCTTCAAGGATGTGTTTGGCTGGACTTTGGATCACTGTTGTAACTGGGCTGAGCAGGAAATAAATGAGACTGAAGGGACCATGGTTTTGTAAAGAACATCTCGGATTTCAGGATTTGTAGCAGATCTTCTGTATCACGAACCGCAGCCAATTTTGTCTTTTATTAAGTGTTAATAAGTGACTTAGGTTCTAGGGAAAATTCTGAGATAGATGTTGCTGGCAAGTGAAATCTTGTTGGTCTCAGAGCCAACTGCAATAAAACAACTTCCTCCTATGGCCCTGGTGGCAGGACCTTCAGCTCGTCAGGGGCACAAAGCCCCTATAGGCAGTGTGTGTGGGGGGGTCCCCTTGCCCAGCACATGGCAGTGGGTGGGTTGTGGGGATGGAACTCTCAGAACACCTCTCCAGTTTGGTCCTGGCTCTGGTCTTCTTTGGAAACCTGCCTGTGGGTAACAGAACTCACAGGGTGGCAGCACCCCGGACCTAGTTGTCTGGGCGCAGGTCAGGAATGGCCAGCAGGTGGCAATAACTTGAGGTCACTACCGATTGCAGGCCCTGATGTGCTGGTGACAAGGAAGGGGCTTCAGGCAGGCTTCTGCTGAGCCCCAGAAACCATCCTCCTCCACCTCTCTGAGCATCCAGGTACCAACCTGAGCTTTGTACCTCTTGAAAGAAACAGACTGCAAACAGGGAGCTAACCCTTCCCTGAAACTATGCACCCAGTTAAATGTCCTGTACCCACTCCTCAACTCCTGGGCGACTTTTGCCCCATGCTTTGCGCCTTTCCAGCTGGAGGCCCCGTGCTCCCAGTCTGCATAGCTTCAGACACCATGCTGCTGTTTTTCACATGAAAAGAGAGGCCAAGGTGGGGTGGGGCCAGCACCCTGTGTGTCCTCGGCTCTCCTGAGCAGATTTGGAAGCAGATGCTGAGGACCGGGCCCAAGTGGGATGTGGGACCAGGGTGGAGCGGGGCTTGGCTCTCAGCAGGGGCAAGGGATGGGTCAGGATGGCGGAAGAACATCTTGAGGTGAGGCAAGTCTTTTTGCATTCAAGGGCTTGCCGGCTTCCAACTTGCTACTTATTGCATTGACAAATATTCCACACGATTGAGGAACTATTTTCCAAAACAAAATGCTGGTATTCATCAGGAGACGCGGGTTGTGCAGTGTGAACAATTCACTTTCGTTAAGTACCATATGGCCGCTGGTAGGAACACGCTAACATGTTTCAACAGTACAGCTGGGGTAGGGTTCCTTTATTCACCGTGCAGATGGCTCTAATTGACATCTCTCCTAAAACAGGTCTCCAGAATTTCAGTAGGATCATTAGAGTAATTAGTTATTAAATACCATCACCACTTTTAGAGAGAGGGTCTGATCCCTGGCAACGTTCCACTGTGATGGAACTGACAGGTCCCGGCGGAGGACCAGCCGTGGGAGGCACAAAAGGAAGGGCGTGTGAGCTCCTCCTCTCGGTGGCAAGGCCACGGGAGGACAAAGACTCACTAATTCCAGAACAGCCCCTGGGAGAGGACTTGAGCCACCAAAGGGTCCAGAGCCAGGCTCTTCTGTTCTTTAGCTGCGAGACCACGCAGCATTACTCAGCCTCAGTTTGTTCTCCCCTTAAGTGGGACACTGCACCGGGGATCACGCCGGGTCTGTGGAACAGAGAGGGGTCCCGGGAATGCACGTGTACCTAGGAGTTCTTCCGAAAAGTAAATACCCGTATGGCTATTTGCAATATGGGTTGAGGAAATAGCCTTCACTCTGAGCTCTTTCCTCATTGATCGAAGGTTAATAGCATGACATTATTAGTTTAATTTCACAGTCTAATCAGTTTCCTGCATTATTGATTGGAGGACTTGGAGCAATTGCAATTTGGTGAAACTCTCGGCTGAGGGAATAAGGCTAAGAGGCCCTCAAGCTCGCTGGGCCACACAAGGGAGAGCCTGGCCTCTGCACACAGCTGACCTAAAGAGGCCACGCCATCCACAGGTAAACTGCTCTCTACTGCTGGACCACGTGGAGGATTGGGGTGTCCAAACCCCACAGAGACTATGACCCAGCATCAGAAGAGGAAACCAGCCTCAGAGAAAGCCCCTCTTCCAGGCAACCCTGGAGCCCAGATCCACCTGGAATGCCATTCTGAGCCCCCAGCCGGCCTGGGGCTTCATTGTTAAACACCCCCTGTCAGCAGGGCCCCATCTGTGCGATGGAATTATTTTTTTTTTTTGTCACTTTTTCAAATCAGAATAGAAACAATTTTTAGTCTATAATTATCATTTCTTTTCTCAACAGACAAATGTTTCCTTTTAAATTGTAGGGCGGAAAAAGCAAAGAACAACATTTTAAACCAAAAAGAAAGACTAAAATTAATTTCCTCTTTACAGAAAAATAAAATACAACAGCTCTAAGAAGCCAGGTTTTTCTTTTTCCCAAAAGAGCAACAAAAGCAACAGTGCATTCACTGCCAGCACTAATGCCCATTTTTAAGAGGCAAGTCCTTGAGGGGTAGTGATGATGGAGCCTGCAGACCCATCTCTGGGGTCAGGCCTTGGACTTGATCTCCTGGAGGAGGCTGGGCTGCTCCTAACACTGGAGATCACTTGAGATGAATCATGTGAGGCTCCGGGATCAGAGAGCCAGCTCAGGACAGAGGGTCTCAGGAACAGGGGCAGGGCCTGGGGTTGACCAGTTGGCCCTCAGTTTCCTCATCTCTGAGATGGGATCTTACATTTTATATTTACATCTAACAGACTTGTTAGGAGGATCCTCTGGGCAAAGTGCCTTGTGACTGAAGCATTGAACAAAGCCTGCTGCTTTCACCATGTAGCTGAGACTAATCAGACCCACCATTAAGAAAGAAAGCCCCGCTCAGATGCTTCCTCTGTGAGCAAGCTCCTCTGTCCACCTGGAAAAGCCAGGTGGCTTTTCCTGGGTCCCCACCACATCCCGGCCTGCACGCTCGGCCAGCATGCAGCAGGAGATCTATGAACAGGCCGCTGTTTACTGAATGTACCGTCAGTGCCAGGTTTGGATGGGGAGAAGCAGTCTGCCTTTGAGATGCTGAAAGCAGTTCACTGCGGCCGGTGCAGAGCCTATTCCGGTGAGGAAGTGGTTTCCTCTGGGTGAGGAGAGTCAAATATTCCCTAGTTCACATTAAGGAGTTTGATTTCAGAATTGGCCAATGGAGGGTGAAGACAGCTCAACTCTCCTGGCACAGGGCCACCCCCAAGCCCACCCTCCAGCCTCCTCAACAAAGAAGGGGGCCCAACTCACATCCACCAATGCGTCTCCCACACTCATTCCTCAGTGTAAACCCCTTCAGGGTCTCACCATTACTCAGGGCTGTGCTGGTTAAGGTTTAACTGCTGACTCTGGCAGCAGTGGGGGATGAAACAACAGAACCAGCTATACCGTGGTTCCTAGCGTTTGTGAGTCTCTGTTGTATAAACATTCCTACTTCAATTTTAAGCTACCAAGAGGATGTCACTGAATGGAGAGCTGGGCTCTTGGGAGTCACCAAGCCTGCCGGAGCTCATCACACCCACCAGACTGGATGGGGTGTGGAGGGTGGGGCCACAAAGATATTGCTCCAAGGCTGCTGCTGCTGCTGCTCTGTGACCAGGAAGACCCCATGCCATCACGCAGCAGGGAACAGAGCTGACCAGCACACTGCTGCTCCCCATCTCTCCCTATGCTGATCCCCAGTGGCTTTGATCCATCAGATCACGTCCAAGCACCCCTTACCTGGCATCCAAGGCTTTTTGCACCAGGCACCACCTCAGCATGCACTCCAGGCTCTTGTCCCTCTGTCCCCACAGAGCCCCCTGAGCCAGCCTCGCTGTCTCCTCATGGTTCCCAGTCAACACCTGGGATGATGGTGCTCACAAGGTTCCCTCTGCCTGGCACACCTCCCCCTAGCTGCACTCCCTGATCAAACCCTGCCTGAATTCTTCCTCTAACGGCCCCCAGCTCCCTACATCTGTTGGCAGTGAACCCCGAGTGAACCCCGCACACCCTTGTCTGGCACTCACTGTGCACCTTCCTGGAGGAGCAAGGACTCCGGGCTTGCTGCTGCTCACTGGATCCACACTCCTCATGGTGGGCTGCCGATTCAAGGTTCTTCTTGCCCTGACTTTAGTCTCTGACCTTTGAAAACTCCCTCTCGAGGAAGCATAGGAGGACAAGCCTTAGTGTCCAATGTCTGTGCTTCCAAAGACAAAAAGACCACGGGCCCAAAGACTCACTTGCCACAGCCGGGCAAGGCTGGAGAGATGGCTGGGTTCCACAGGGAGGGAGGTTAGTGGCTGCCCCAGCCACAGTGAGACTCTCATGGCAGAACAGGCAGGGCTGTGTGGCAGAGACACTGGATCCCTATAATGACCCCAAACAGGTGGAAAAAGGCAACTGGGTGTCCTGCACACCTGATAGCTTTCTAAAAATAGGCGGTGGGCCCTGGCTCCGCAGGCTTGCCTCTGGGTAGGGACAGGGGCAGAGGCTGGTGGCTATTTGATCACTAAACTTCAGAGGAGCGAGGCAAGTCTCAGCTGGTTCTATACCTTGTCCTCCCCACCAGGCTGAAGCCAGACACGCAAGCTTGGCCCTGGGGTCCTGGGCTTGTCCATCACCTCCTACACAGCCCTGCCCCACCTCCCGGGGAACGACGAAGGCGGACCGGCCAGGGCAGATGCCAGCGGGCTCTGGGCACCATTTCTTCTTGGCCAAGCAACCCGGTACAGAGACATTCTCCTCAAACCAAGGCGCTGACAGCATCGAGCAGAAATGTCACGGTCAGAAGCCATGTGGCGTAGGAGGAAGCAAGAAGAGAAGAGGGGAATTCTCCGGGCTGAGCCCCAGAGGTCTCCTCTATGGGGCCAGGCAGAGGGGCAAGCAGTGGGCAGCGGAACAAAGGGAGCACTCTTTTCTTTCGGGGGCAGGCTGTGCCTTCTGCAGTTCCCCATCCCCGTCTCCTCTGGCCCCTCCTCCCTCCTCCATGTCTAGACAGAAAACTCCTGGCAGCCTTAAGTTGTGCATTTGGCCTCTGGTCCCTAAGGCCAGCACTGTGGCTGCACCTGGGTGCTCTGCTGGCTCAGGGAAATCTTTTAAAAACAAATCCCACCAAAGAATCTAAAAAAGAGTGAGTAGATGTATATGGATAACTGGTTCACTTTGCTGTACAGCAGAAACTAACACAACGTTGTAAATCAACTATATTCCAATAAAAATTAATTTAAAAAAATCCCACTCATTAAAAGGCACAGTGTGGATTCTCAGAGGCCAGAATGCCAGCACACTTTGGTGATCACTAAGTCACCCAGCTGAGAACCGGTCTGAGAAGGTTAACATGAAACATTATAGGGACTAAAATTACTTCTAAGAAAGATCCCTGGTGAATATAAACTGTCCCCCTCGCTGACCCCAGACAGTTGGAATACCACCTTACTAATCCTTTTAGTGAGAGGCAAGGAAACTGGGAGGCCTGTGGTTTCCTGGAACATTTTCATACCAAGGTGCTCCTCTCCCTGTGAAGTCCTTCGGAGACTCTGACTTTTAAGCCCGATTTTCTTACCGGGTCCTGAGAAAGACACAGAGCATTGCTTATTCTGAAAATATTGGCCAGGCCAGCAAAGGAATGGAGCAGCTAGAACCAGAGGGTTCCCCGACAGCGCCTGTCCTCCTGATGGCCCCCAGCCCCTCTCAGCCTCCAGTCCCTTTTGACCCCAACCCCTCCCTCTCCTGGCTGAAGACTATAAGCATGCTTCCCCTCACTCTCCGTATCGAGATCATATTGCTGAAATGTGATGCTTGGCCCACCGACCTGCCAGCCGCGTGGCCACCCTCGCACCAGGGCCCCATGGGCCCCCATGTGCGAGCGAGCTGTGAACATCTATCACTGTGACTCTAGCCGAGGCCCCGCTGTGCCCCTTGGCGCCTCTTAGGTGTCCTGGGTGGTGCAGCACCTCCTGCTTCCTCAGCCCCTCTGAGCACCCATTTCTGCACAGAGCCCAGGCAGACCTGGCTGGCACCCATGCCACCGAAGTGTCATCTGCCCTCCTGGCTGGCTCGGGGCTCAGCCCGAGTGGAAAGAGATGTAGATGAGGACCTGGGCACTGAGGAGCCAGGCACTGGGTTTGGGCGGGTACTGCCACTCCCTGGCATACACATGAGATGGGGAGCAGGTCACAAGTCACATGCTCCAGTCTCTGGCATCGCTTCCTTCTCTGCAAAATGGGAAGAATTGGAGCCACTCTACCTACCTCATGGAGGTGTTGCTGGGAGCCAAAGAAATGCAAGCTGGGGAAGAAATTTGTAGGAGTGCTAGTCAAAAAGTTCATTATCGTTACAGAACAGGGCTGACGGTGTCCAGGCCAGCTCCCCCAATGGGCAGCGAATCCTTTCTTTATGAGATGAGAACTTACTTCAAGGTTCCTGCTCCCTCTTTGCTAACAGGAATTGCAGGATCCTTGCCAAGTCCAAGTAGTACAAAGAGCAAATAATCACTTGGATGAGAGAAGCCTGTTGAAATGAGTCTTTGCTGGGCACAAGGTTCGGCTGGCAGCTTGGCCTGAAAATCAGCACTCCCTGCTCAACTCATTGGCTCTTGCAGGAAGATGGACTCAGCTAGACTCCGACATTTCACAGTTCCCAGTACACACCCTGTACACAGTAGGAATTCAGACAACCCTGGTAGAGCTGATTACTGCAAAGGCAGCTGGAAGTGTGAGCGGGTGAAGCCCTGTCCATTCAAATTGGAGACTCAGTAACACGAGGGAAGGGGAAAATCCGAAATCAGACAGGACTTGAGGCTGTAGTGGGTGGGGCTGTTCATTCTGCAGCCTTATAGCTGAAAGGGATTTCGGGGGGGTGGGGGAGCAAGAAGAGGGTGGGATTAACATACTAACTGTATCATGTTGCAGCAGTGATAAGACTAAAATTTAGGATTTTCTTAATGAGACTCCTGCATTCACTGGTTTTCCTTATCAGCCCTGGCAAGAACCATAGTTTAGCATTTCTGTCCTCTGCTTTAGAACGGAGGAAGGATCACGAGAGGGATTTGAAAACTTGCTCTGGAGAATAACTGTGTGCACCCTTTTTGCTCTCCCAGTGGAATGCGGGTCCTCTGCCCCTGGTCCTCCCCAGATGCACTGAGCTCTGGATCCAGGTGACAAGCTTTCCCAGTTTGGAGTTTGTGGAATGAAATGCACATTGGGGCTGGGAAGGGAACCAGTGGAAGTTAGAATGCCAGGCAGTTTGAAGTGCCTCTGCCCTCTTTCTCCTGTTCTAGGCTTGGGAAACCATCCTCCTTTCCCACCAAGTGTCCATAACCACCCCCGAGGGGCAGGTACACGGATTCTAACACTAGGCTCTCAGAGACAGCTGTAATGCCTGCCATGGGGTCAGCTCTTTAAGGACTGTGATCAGGACAGTGACAAAGTCAAGGCCATACCACATGTCCTCACATCTACGTGGCACTTGCTGACTCTGGGGGTGGTGGGGGCAGAGCCACACACCCCTTTAACAGGTGTGCAGCTTGGTGCTTAGAGATGGTAGTTTGTATTATCTAGAGAGAGCTGACACTGGAGTCAGAAGTAGAAGCTGGGGGTCTGGACTTAAGGCTGGGGTTGGAGGAGACCAGACCCTTCCCCAGGGTCTGGGCTTCAGGTTCCTCCTCTTGCACTCCAGGACCTTGGAACCCCTGAAAGCAGCCAGCCCACTCTGCAGGGGGACCTGGAAGGCTTGCCTCACCTTTGTATAATACCCACTTGGTTGACTATCCAAGCCTGCAAAAAAGCATACTTTTTTCCTGCAAAAAAGCATTTTTTTAAAAATCATATTTCAAAATGGTGAAAATTCTAGTCCACCCAGAAATGAGGAAGAACCGTCCTTCCTTTATCTCCAACATAGCCACAAGTCAAGAACCTTAGAACAAGCAAAGTGGATGTCTTTGTAGTGCAGAGGTTCCCTGGTCACAGGACAGTCCCAGTCCTTGTTTGTAGCCTATGAATGCTTCCTCTGCACACAGTTCAAACAAGCAGATCCTCAGCAGTGAGGGGGGTGCTGCTGCCTCAGGTAAGACAGGGACCAGAGCAAATTCAGTGGGTCAGAATGAGAAGAGAGGCAGAAACATGGAGAACAGGGGCACAAGGCAAGCACAGCAGCCTTGGGACCTTCAGTTCAGGCAAAAATCTAACTGCTTCCATGGGCTGGACCCCAGCGTATCATGGCATCACTGCAGACTAAATGATATTCTTAAAGCCACAGAGTTTGGAATTCAACAGAGCCTGTGTCCTGACTCTGACATTTATCATCTATGTGTCCCTGAACAGATGGCTTGAGCTCGTGGAGCCTCTGTTTCCTCCTAAGCAGTGGGAGCACCCACTCTCAGCTCTGGGGAGGTGACTGCTGTCAGGTGTTTTGAGGACCCTCCGTGGGCCATGCAGAGAATGTGCACTGATGTCCAGCAGGCCTGGGAAGAGGGCAGTGCGTGAGCCTGCCCTTCAGAAGGATTTACCCAACGTGGTTAAGGTAAAAAAGAAAGTTAGGGTTTCACTGGGAGTGAAAGTGGCAAAGAGAAGCCCCAGAGGAGAGCAAGAGGAAGCATGGATGGGCATGAAAACAGGCCCCCCGCTTCCCATCACTTAGGGGTGCCAGGCCCTGCATAACGTGCTTGACGTGTGACTGGATTCCGTCCCCCCACCTGGGCTGTACCTCTTACAAAACTCCACTGAGTGAAGACACTTTCCTAACTTAGGAAGCTGGGTCAGTGGGATGCAAATGCAGAGTTATCTGAGTGCAAAGCCAGTTTCTCAACCCCTACCAGGCATAGGGAGGAAGTGGGTGAGTGGGTGCTGAGCTTCACAGAAAGCCCACAGCCGGCAGGGGGAGGCATTTGCAGACACCTAGGGGGAGGTAGAGGCAGAGAGGAGCAGCCGCAGGGCCTAGATCCACCACCCAGCTGGCCCTGAGGCTAGCAAACAGGCGACGAGGGCAGGCGCCACGGACAGTTGCAGTGTACCAGGGAGAAGGCCTGATCCTAGAACTCCTGTGAAGTCTGAGTGTCAGTCCTGCCTGAGGTTTGTGACCCTTTTGTAAAACGAATTAATTAATTATTTTTGGTTGCACTGGGTCTTTACTGCTGCACAGTGGCTTTCTCTTTCTTTACTTCCGGTGTGCAGGCTGCTCATCGCAGTGGCTTCTCTTACAGTTACCCAGTGGCATGTGGAATCTTCC
The DNA here is from genome assembly GCA_007570785.1 of Antilocapra americana. Lineage (NCBI taxonomy): Eukaryota > Metazoa > Chordata > Mammalia > Artiodactyla > Antilocapridae > Antilocapra > Antilocapra americana. The sequence continues at coordinate 195,662 of ML662449.1, read as the reverse complement.
TGGAGCAGGGATCAAACTGGTATGCCCTGCATTGTCAGGTAGATTCTTAACCCCTGGACCACCAGGGAAGGCCTGTGACATGTTTGAGGGGAAAGCAAGTCCACCTGGAAACTCCCCACACATGAACCTCTTACCTCCAAGGCTGCTCTATAAAAGCCCTTTCTCTTCCTCCTCCTGCAGATAGGGCCAGACAGGAGGTCTCAGGCCCACAACCTTCTCCAGGGGTCCTTCTGGGTTGCAGAAAGGAGGGGCCTCTCGGGGAGCCCCCTGCATAGCCCCCTCCTCCACTACAGCCTCCTTGACCCAGGTGGCTGACAGGGAAGAGGACAGACGGAATCCTCCATCATAAACTCTTCTAATTCTCATCGCCTGGATTGTGTACCCAGCAAAGAAACATACCTACAAAGAAAATGCTGGCATGAGGGAGAGGAACATTTGTAAAATGCTGGCAGTGATCAGAATTTGTATCCAGAGAAAAATGACAATTATGAAAACCTATATACAGCCTGAACTCTAGCTTATGATAATGTAACATTTCCGGCAATAATATTTGGGGAGGAAAGAGAGATGAAAATTAACTGAACTTTATTAGGGGATCTCATTTCTATGAGTCCTGTTCCTTTTGCTAAAATACAGAAATCTCTATAATGAGGATTTGTGTTGTCCTAAGGAAAAAAATGTGTGAAAAATTGACCTTACTAGCACGGGAAAACTTTTATATGTGGTAATACAGACGTTTGTTTCCCCTTAAGGGTGGAGGTATGTAAATAGCTAATTGAAAGAAAAGATGTGTAATTAATCACCAGCATCTACGCTTCCCAGTGCACTCTTGATGGTCTCACGGTCTCCTCAGGATCCAGGGAACAGAAGTCAGGGCAGTGACCTGGCCTTGACCACCAGCAAGGGGTGGGGGGCATGCTAGAGAGTGCACTCTTTGGATTCTAGCACAGGCAGACAGGCATGCTTTGTCCTCTCCCCATCACCCACACCCAAGGCTTTAACTGGCTTTACGTGGCCATTGAATCAGAGAAGGGCAGGCTGAAAGGCCCCTGCAGGCTTCTCTGCCTCCAGCCCTTGCATTTCACAGATTAGGACTCTGAGGTCCTGGGAGGCACAGGCACTTGGCCTAGACACCATGAACTGCAGAGGCCAAACTTGAGAAAATTACCACAACGAAACCCTCACCCAGTACCCAATTCCAAGGAGGGGAATCTGGCCCTCCCTGGGCTGAAGTGTGTTTGATGGAGAGCTTCGACCTCCCCTGGAGTGGCCGCTGATCCCCTTTAATGAGACGTAGAGGCCTTCTGCTCCATCCTGCATCTCCCTTACCTGGTTTTTCTCCTAGGTGGGAGATATTGAGAGGTGGTTTTTAAAATTTATTTACTAATTTTTCCTTCTTGGCTGTGGCATGTGGGATCTTATTTCCCTGACAGGGATCAAACCCTTCCATCTTGCACTGGAAGCTCAGAGTCTTAACCACTGGATTAGCAGGGAAGTCCCTTGAAAGGTGATGTAATGCTGACAATTCCCGCTACTGATAGCCCTCAGGGAGAGTGACACCCTGGTACTTTCATGGGGCTGGCTTTGGCTGGCTTGGTGCTGAGCAGCTGTCCAGAGGCTGTGGCCACTGGTCATCAGGGAGTTAACAGAAGGCATTTTCTGGGGCTCAGCTAGCAGGTGGGAATGCCCTAGGCTGGGAGGAGGGGGAGGGGGAAGTTTGGGGAGAGGTCAGTGCACAGGGGCTCTGAGGATCTCAAAGATTGAGGAGGTGCGAGCAGGAGCTTGCTACAAACAAGGTCCTGGATGGGGCTTTGGGGATGGACGGAAGACGCCTGACAGCAGGTCAGGAGGAGGGCGTGAGGTCAGCTGACCCAGGGTGGGGGTCCATCCGTCCCCCTGGGCAACTGAAGCTCCTCCCAGAGCCTCTCCGCACAGGATGCTTGGAGCCTCTAAACAGCCCTGGGTCCCGAAAGCCCATCTCAGGGCGCTGTGCGCAGGACCTCTGAGATGAGCTCCCAGTTCATTTGCTGCCTGCTGGTGCTGGCCCTCGCTGGGCTCACAGGCAAGGCCTCTCCCCACACGCAGGAGCCAATAGTCAAAGAAAACATGGCTCTAGGAACTGAAGGGGATGGGATAATTTGACCGATTCCCAACCTGCTCTTAGCATCTCAGCTCCACACACCACCCAGGGTCACTCTCTTGGGGCACAGTCGCTGGACTCAGGATATAGGGGCAAGAGAGGGGAAGGGAACAGCTGTGGGTGGGATGGGACTGAGCTGGGAGTGACTGTGGAGGGCGGTCTGTTCCCAGGGTCCAGGACCACAGCCACGGGTTGGGTGGGCAGCTCTGGCTGGGTGTGAGAGCAGGGCACAGACAGTGCCTGGTGGGGGCTAAGGGGTTTTCCAGCCTCTGATGCAGGCCCAGAGGGTGCCAAGATACAGGGCACGGCACTCCAGGAGGGCTGAGCTGGGGTCTGGGTCTGGGAGGAGCCCACCCAGGGATGGAGGAGACGCAGAGAGGCAGTGGAGTCCTGTTAGGAGGAAAATGGAAACTACGAGTCTGGTATCCACTCTGTCTGCATGTGGAAGAGATGCGAGGAGAACTTGGAAAGGCTGATAATTTCAAATTTTCTATATATTGAGTTCTTTTTAAAAATTTCTGTCAATCTGCTCATCTTGCTAAGTTTAAAGAAAAAAGAAGTCTGCAGATGGCAGGTCCCTGGACCAGAAGAGAGAAGCTAAGAAAGGGTGCTACTCGCCCTGGCCCTCGGACACCAGAGCACAGGAGACATGCCCAGCACACTCTGCACGCCTCCTCCCCTTGGGCCTTGTGGCCTCAGATCCACAAGGCAGCTGAACTGGGACAGACAGAGGCACGGCGGTCCCCAGACCCCCAGCCCACTCTGCCTCTTGCTCCTAAAAGCCCTACCATCCACTACACTCAGAGCCATAGGTGTGGATGCTCACAGGTCAGGAGACCTGGTTCTGCCCCCAGGCCCTGCTGCCTCATCTGAGACCAGACCGTGAAGGCCTGGGAAGCAGGGGTTCTGTGCACTAATTCCTCCCCAGCTTCCCCAGGGCCCAAGCCAGGCCCTGGCCAGGGTGCTGGTGGATTTGCTGATTGGCCAACTGGCCCAGGGTCTACCCACTTCCCAGGCCCTGGCTCATAAACAGCTTGAGTCCTAAAAACCACACTGGGGATCTGCGGTTGGTAATTCACATTGTACTTGCCTGCAGAGTCAAAGCTGTCCGTGGTCATGGGCCTGTCTGGCTCCACCACGGAGGCTGAGATCACAATCTAGCTCATTGAAGGAATCAAAGCCCAGGTCTGCCCCAGGGGAGAGGGTGGGCAGGCTGGGTGGGAGGATGAAGAGAGGGAAGAAGGTCTCCCTTGTTTCTGGGTGCTGGTGATGAGTTTGGCCAATTTTGCACTCGTGTGTGTGTGTGTGTGTGTGTGTGTGTGTGTGTGTGTGTGTAAGTGAACTAAAGGTAGACTTGTTGAGATCAACAAATCTGAAAACAGTGACACTTGGCCTTGATAAGTGCAATTGCCAGGCTGCATGCAGGGGGTGCCGTGTGACCAGCTGCTCCTGGTCAGCCAGTAGCTGTCCATGGCCCTAGAAGCAAGAGTCTCAGCTTGCTGGGACCTTGCCTTGGCTTCACTGCCCACTTCCTCTACTGCTCTGTTGGCCAAGCTGGACAGGACAGGACAGGAGGGATCCATATGTTACCTTGAATCCCAGGTCCAGGAGCCTTGGAGTTGTGCTAAGTGAAATAAACATCGATCTAAAGAGCACCTGGGGAGCTTCCCTGATGGCTCAGTGATAAAGAATCCGCCTGCCAATGCAGGAGATGCAGGTTCTAACCCTGATCCAGGAAGATCCCACAGGCCACAGAACAGCTAAGCCTGTGTGGACCACAACTATTGAGGCTGTGTTCTAGAGGCCCTTCTCCTCAACAGGAGAAGCCACCGCAATGAGAAGACTGCACACCACAGCTAGAGCTTACCTCCCATTCGCTGCAACTAGAGAAAAGCCCGCATGGCAGTGAAGACCCAGCCCAGTCCAAAATAAACAAAGAAATAAAATTATAAAAAAATAAAGAGCAGATGGAGGGCAGAGAGCTCATTTAAGCCCTGATTGACATGACTGCATTTTAGAGCAAGTTCATAGATGGTACTCAACAAAGCCACACCCATAATAAAGAAAGAAGTCAGAGAAAGACAAATATTGTATAATATCACTTACGTGTGGAGTCTAAAACAATGCCACAAACTATTGAATATAACAAAAAAGAAGCAGACTCACAGATATAGAGAACAAACCAGTGGTTACCAATGAGAAGAGAGGAGGTGTTGGGGCAAAAGAGGGGTAAGGGATTAAGAGACACAAACTATTACATATAAATCAGCTATAAGAATACATTGTACAGCATGGAGAATATAGCCAATATTTCATAGCCATAAATGGAGTATACCTTTAAATATTGTGAATTACTATATTGTACACCTGTAATATATAATACTGTACTTCGTTAATAATTTTAAGAATAAAAGCACTAAGGGTGATGGGGGACCAGCTCCGTGTTGTTCAGCTCTGTGTCTGTTAAGGCCAGGGCTTGGGCAGTCAGACAAGAGCTTATAGTTTGAGGCTTCTAATTGATCATTTACTTTGTCAAGAAAGCATGCTTGTGGGGGATAAATATCAGTCCTTAACATGAGGCCAGGCCTCTTCTGAACTGGCTCACTTGGAGCCTCTATGAAAACACCTGCTCTGTGTTCAGATCCCACTGGGGCTGGAGTCCTAGTCCCATGTGAGTGCTCAGGTCCTGGGGGAATAGGCTGGACAGACACTGACGCCTGGGCTCTGCAAGGAACTGTACAGGGGTGCAGCTTCATTGAGGAGCCATCTATGAACTTGCTCTAACTGCAGTCATGTACAATCAGGGCTTAATTTGAGCTCTCTGCCATTCACATGCTCTTTGAGCTTTAGTGCAAGTTCAATGTAGAACCATCCTTGCTATGGGCCAGACATTGTGCCGGGGATGTTAGACAACAGTGTTTCTCCCTTTAAGGGGGGACAATCATAGTTTATTGTAACTGTGATAAGAGTTATTCCAGGGGAAAACACAGGGAGCCATGAGGAACCCTAAGGCCCATGGGCACAGCTGGAGAAAGTCTTCTAGGGGAGATGGCATCTGAGCTATCTCCACATTGGGGAAGCCAGGGGGAGGTGGACATTTTAGGCAGAGAAAACTACCTTAGTTATGAAAACAGAGGCAAGAAGCTACTTAGCATGTTGAGAATGGAGACAGGCTTGGGATCAATGGTGCAAAACAGACAAGGGGTAGGGAGGAGGTGAGGTGGGAGACAGAAACCTAGACGTGGCCCCCAAACACCAACTAGATCCTAGAGTACCAGGGGACTGGCAAGGGCTCCTGCTGAGAACAGCTAAGGACAATGACGGCTGAGCTGGGGAAGAGGGAGAAAGTTGAGAAATAGAGTGAGATTTTGGTAAGACTTTGCAATTGACTGGCTGCTTTAATTCACAAGAGTGCTCTGTGTGCTGAGCTACTGCTGGGGTGGAGGGGGGCATGGTGTCTGGGATGAATCTCAGTTTTTAGGTTGGAAAGACTAGGGGATGGTGGCAAAATTCTACTGAGATTGAGAACATTGGAGGAGGAACCAGTTCGAGGATGACTTTGATGCCAGGGTATGTCAAGCTTGCTGGGCGGGTTGTACCAGGTGAGGTGAGCAGGATGGAGCCTTCCAAATGGGGGAGCCAACAGATTGAACACAGTGTGGACAGATGGAGCGTGGTCCATTCCAACCAAGGAGAAACTCTACTCTCTTCCCAGAGTCCAGATGTTGGAGTCATGAGGACGAGAGACCACCCACCATGCCCCAGACAAGGCCTCTCTTCCCAACAGGGTCTCAAAGAAATCAAGACACACCGTGACCCGCTGTTTGACTGATTCGCTGTGCGTCTGGAGAGTTGAGATCCAGGCTTCATGGCCAGTTAGCTTCTTTTCCAATTTTGCAGACAGAGGAGCCAAGAATTTTGCCAGCGTCTGTCCCCGGACACCCGCTGTCAGGCCTCATTGATGATGCCGAGTGGGCACTTGTCAGGATGGGCGAGACTGAGGGAAGAAACCTGCAGGGGTGTCTGAGGCAATTTCCAGGGAAAACCATTGGTCCAGCTTCCTGTGGGGCTGCGGCTGCCCGCCTGCCCACCCCTTGCTTGGCTCATGGAAGCCACTTTCGGGCTCTCTGGTCTGGGGCACCGTGGCTCCGAGGCCCCTGTTTCTTGTCGTCCTCTGCTCTGGTCTCTGAAGGAGCCTGGAGGGTAGTGGGAAGCCTGGTGCACCCACTGGTCCTCAGATGAAAAACAGGTGATTGCATTTCACACTCCTCTGAGGCTCCCCAAACCCACCCCCTGGCAGCATAATTACAGATGCCTTCCTCCTTACAAACCCTGCCTACGCGTTGCATAAAGGAATACAATTTCTGGCTGTCCAAATTACAAGAGACCATAATGCACAAAAGCAATAAACACAGGTTCTAACAGCAATCAGATACCACTTATCGTAAACAATGGTTTTTGTGATTTATTGCGTTTGAAGCAGGTTCAGCATTACTCCTTAGAAGATTTGGTTATTCTTGTTTTCAAGCAGAGTTGCCGGCAGCCAGCTGACGTCAGAAAAAATTGCTCAAGCGCAGCAGATTTTAAAAATAGGGCCAAGGCGGTGTTCAAATAATAATAATAGAAAAATCAGGGTGGCTGTAGGCTGATGTGAAAGTCTGAAGGCAGGGCCATTTGGGCTTCGCAGGCTCCCCCGCCACAGCCCATGCATCCTCCATGGGTCCTACCTTTTCACTTCCAGATACCCAGCACTTCCGATTCCTCCTGCTGTCCTCCTGTCCCCTGAGTGACGTGGGAAGGAGGAGGAGACTAGTAACCAGAATGGGACAAAGAACATCCTGGATAAATACATATTCAGTTTCCCAGCTCAAGGCCTCCAGTTAGCACTGGTAGTCTGACACTGGGAGAGTGCAGAAAAGTCAGGTTCAAACAGTGCATTTGAGCTGAGAGGTCTATAAGGATTATCCAAAAGGACACTGGCCCTGTTCTGGTGGGAGTGGTCCCTTCTCATCTGGACCCTATCCTGTCCACTCTGCAGGGAAGGGGCTGAGGATACTGTCGGGAGACCAGTAGCAGGGGACCAGTGCAGACGGCAAGGAGGATGCCCAGATCAGAGCAGGATCAGGAGGTTAGGAGATATCCTAGGATTCTGAGTGGGAATTTCAGAGGATCTGAAAGGAGGGCAGCCCACTCTAACCAGGGAGCACTGCTTTTATTAGTCTTCTCTAGTGGGTTTCCCTAAGATTGTTTGCACACAAAAAACTGGACTAGAGACTTAATCTATAATGGACTTCCCAACTGGCTGGATGGTAATAGAGGAGACACAAGAGATACAGGTCCAGTCCTTGGGTCAGGAAGATCCCCTGGAGGAGGGAAAGGCAACCCACTCCAGTATTTCTGCCTGAAAAATCCCATGGACACAGGAGCCTAGTGGACTATGGTCCATGGGATCACAAAGAGCCGGACACAACTGAGCAATTGAGAATTAATCCACAAATAAGAGTCAAGGAGTTCTGACACTTAGACCTACCCCCCTCCTCAAATTCAACATTTCATCATGAGTTTAAAGTGCAGGCACAGGGAAGAACTTGCTCTAGTGTCAAAGAGAGATGCTTGAGAAGTACTATCCTCCCAGGAGGAGCATCGGGGTCCATCACACACGGAACCCACCAAAGGTGAGTGGTAGTGGCCTGCAGTGAGCTGCTGGGGCTGTGCCCATAGCCCATGCACTGGGGCATGGTTCTAACTACATCAGGGCCGCTGCCTCATAGGAAGCAGAGTTCCTACCTCAGGAACAGATAAGTCATCTGAGCAGGCTGTTTGTTCCCAGAATCTCCAGCAACTGGAAGATTAACCAACACACAGTGACCTTGGGATTGAAGATGTATGAGCACTCATGTGCACACACACGTGCACACATACACACATGCATACACGCATGCAAACACACAGTCCATGGCCAGCCTCTTGCAGGAAGGCTGAGACCTGCACAGATGGCTGATGCTTCATTTCAGTCCAGGGGGCGAAGTTCTCTTGCCTCAGCTTGGAGCAGAGAGCAGAAAAATCACTGAGCTTTATAGATCATGATAAGGAAATGGATTTGTTAGTGACTAGCCAGTCCTCAGAGAACAACCTGATATCTTGTTTGAAGTAAATCTCAGAACATCACTCACCCAGGTGGAAAAAATATATATATATTGATTGCTACCATTTATTGCATCCTTACATTCCAGACACTATTTGAAAGTCCTTTCATAATTAACCTACTTAATGCTCACCACAGAACTATGCCAGAGGTATTATTATTCTTCCTATGGTACAGAGAAGGGACCCTAGACCCAGGGAGGAGGGTGACTTGCAGGATGACCCAGCCAGGAAGCGTGAACATAGCCCTGAGACTGCAGGACTCTCTGTGCTTCCTGTCTTTTCCAGGCTTGACATATTTCTTTCCGTGTGGCTTCCTGTCATGAGTTCGTGGACCAGGAACAGTACACAAACAGGAAGACAGGTGGGATGAATGTCACTTAGAGCAACAACATCCACACCCACCTGCTGGAGTCAGAAACACCAAACCATCCTTGTTCACCAGCTGAGTCATGCCACCACCCATGCATCTCCCTCCAGAGATGAAGCCATCCGGCCACAAACCACACAGAACGCCCTGAACCTTGAAGTTGGCAGCCCTCTGCTGAGCGTCCATGTGTCAGACACCGACAATCACAATTTAGAACAGCAAACAGGAATTCCAGAAAAAACCCCAAATTTGCCTTTTGATAAAGATAAAAACGATACAGCCCAAACGTATGCTTAACAGAGAGGCGAGTCTTTCAATACATCCTCACGTCTTCCAGCATCCTTGTCCTTTCATATTTCTAGTCCTCGGCCTTGAATTGCTTCTGTGCTAAGGAAGACATGACAAACATCACCTCTGCGACTCCTTCCCTGACAAGCCCTGCTTCAGGGAACCACCTTCCTTCTCCTCACCAGGGCAATTTGTGCTGTTCAGTTGGTCACTGATTTAAATATATTGCATCCTATTTCCTCTGATTATTTCATATAGGGCTTGTTTCTTTGACTAGGGAGCTCCTTGAAGGCTGAGCTGTGTCATCCTCATGACCACTCTCTCCTTCCTGCCTACACACACACACACCCACCAACTTCAGAGGGGACCAGAATCAACCGGAGAGCTAACTGAGCCTATTTTAATGTTGAGTCCCTCTAGAGATTTTGATTCAGTGACTCTGGCTTGTAACTCACATTTTAAGCCAGTGCCCTAGATGCTTCTGAAGTTGGCCGGCAGGTTCACGGTTTGGGGAATGTGGCTATCTTGCTACCCCAGGACAGCATCTGTACAGGCTGAACTGAGTCCTCCCAGGAGAACACGGTGAAGTTCTAGCCCCTCAGTGACTCAGAAGGGGACTCTATTTAGAGAGAGGGATTATACAAAGGTAATTAAATTAAAATGAGGCCATTAGGGTGGGCTCTAATCTAACAGATGGGTGTTCTTATCGGAAGAGGAAATCTGGACACAGACAGACATGGAGGGAAGAGAGTGTGAAGACGCGGGGGTGTGTAAACATGGCTGTGTACAAGCCAAGGAGAGAGGGCTGGAACAGAGCCTTCGCTCAGAGTCCTCAGTAGGAACCAAACCTTCTGGCACCTTGATCTTGAACTTCCGGCCTCCAGAACTATGAGAAAATAAAGTTGTGTTCTGTAAGCTGCCCAGTCTGTGGTACTTTGTTAAGGCAGCCTGGCAAACTAGTAATATAGGATCCATAGGGAAGACCCCCTGAAGGAGGAAACCCACTCCAGTACTCTTGCCTGGGAAACTCCGTAGGACAGAGGAGCCTGGCGGGCTACAGTCCATGGGGTGGCCAAGAGTCGGACATGACTGAGCAACTGACTTTCACTTTCATAGCACATATTTTTCAGATACATTTTTTGGGGGGCCCAAACTCATCTCTGTCAAACTTTTGGACTGCCCTGAGTTCTTCACCAGCTATTCCTACCCCAGGGCAGTGACTTGCTGTCACCTGACCATCCTCCAGGCCCGACTCAGAGTCTTGGCATCGGGGCAGGACATGGCTTGAGAAGGCATCTCTCACCCACCCCATGCCCGCCCGGCCTTGGGAATGAGCCACAGCACCTCTCCCAGAACGCGGGAGTTACCCTCCTGCGGAGCTCCTCTTGTCACTGTCACAACAGTTGCTCGCTAAGCTCTGCTCTATGGGGCCAGATGCCACCTAGCTCAACGCCACTTCTTCTGAGAGGCTGTGACTATCCTCCCTGCCACCTAGAAAAGCCTGGAGTTGTCACCTGGGGAGACTGGCTGGTGACAAACCGGGGCATGTGGGCAGACCCTCAGGAAGGTGGCACGTTAGCTCATGCCAGCCTCTGTCTGGGAGACAGCAAGGCCTGTGGAAGCTCTGCTCACTGTCGCCCACACCATGTCTGGGGTGGTCTCACAGAGCTGCCCACATAGAGCTTGGACGCTTACAACAGGGGTGGGGTCCTGGGACACCGGCCCCAGGAACTACGGTAAACTCTGCATGCTGGGGGTGTGTGGTACACCCCGAAACCTTGGCAGCCACGGTGGGCCACCAGTCCTGCTTCTTGGTTAAAACTCCTCCCTCTTCTGAACATCTTGTGTGCTTCTCAATTCACGCTTTGCCACAATGACTAGAAATAAGCTTTTCTGCAGGCAAGATTTAAACGAGCTCTCCTGTCACGGAGCACATGGCCTCACACTGAATAAAGGGTCTTTAGAATGCTCTCAGATCCACCCTCTTCTCATTTCCTTCCCTCCCTGATCCTGTTTTCTCCCTGGGGTATGGGTGACTGTGCAGCCACTGTGATTAACTCAGCCGGGAGGATAATCTCAGGAAGGAATGGAATGGAAATCATTTTCGGAATATAAATCAAATAGGATTTCAGTTGAAGTTATTTAAAAGAAATTAATTGACTTGTACTCACCACAATACACTGATAAGAGTTCATTGCCAGGCCCATCAGGAGTAATGAAAAAACAGTTAATAAAATTCAGCTGTCAAATGCAGCCTGCGCTGGGCTCTCCGGGGACCTCCCACAACCCCCTGGGGTCACAGAGGGTGGAGCCCACCAGTTGGCCGGGGCCAAGTGCAGGTTTTGCTATATTTTTCTCTGGAGCAGGATTACTTGAGTTTTAATACTATAAGATTCTCAGGGCTGAGACTTTTTCCCAAGCTGCTTTGTATTTCTATACACCTCTCTGCACATTCTAAATCATAACCCAAGGAAGGATGTGGGCTAGATAGGAATATTTTTGCATTCATTCATTTTTATTTTCCATTTGCAAGGCCTTCTGAAAAGATATTTCTCCTCCCCCTTATTGACTGTGAATGACCTTAAGGAGGAGGGAGTGGTGGTATTTAATTAAAGACATCTTTGGTTCCTCTCCCCTACTCTCTCCCAAAACCATGGACGAGAATAAGTTATGAACTTGGAAGAAAAAAAAAAAAGCCACATGCACGCAAAGATGAAGAAAGGTGAAATCTCCATGCTGAAGCTCAATGCAAGATCTTGGGTTTGGCGGCTGGCCCATCACCCCACACTGCACTCCCCAGCCCACGTGGGTATGATTCAGCTTTCTCATCAAAGATGTGAGTCCTTGCAATGCAGAGATAGAAACTGCCCTGTGTCCCTAAGACTCCACAAGCCACATTCCTTCCAGCCACTCAGAGCAGCGGCCTCCTGCCCTGGGCTCCTCTCCTGATCACTTTCATTGTATTTTGTAGTGACTACCACAGGCCAAAGAAATGATGCTTTTGGTTGTGGTGTTGGAGAAGACTCTTGAGGGTCCCTTGGACTCCAAGGAGATCAAACCATTCAATCCTAGAGGAAATCAACCCTGAATATTCACTGGAAGGACTGATGCTGAAGCTCCAATACTTTGGCCACCTGATGCGAAGAATTGACTCACTGGAAAAAACCTTGATGTTGGGAAAGACTGAAGGCAGGACGAGAAGGGGATAACAGAGGGTGAGATGGTTCGATGGCATCACTGACTCAATGGACATGAATCTTAGCAAACTCAGGGAGATGGTGAAGGACAGGGAAGCCTGGCATGCTGCAGTCCATGGGATCAAAGACTCTGACATGACTTAGCAACTGAACAATCACCACCAGAGGCCAAATACCATTCTAGACATGTCCCAGTGGCTCCTTTAATTCTCATGGAAGCCCTACAAGGAGGTGCCTACACCGTACCCTCAAATTCGGGAGCTGAAGCCCTAACTCCCAAGGTGATCTGTTCAGAGGTGGTTAGGTTTAGATAAGGTCATGAGATTAGAGCCTCCTGGCATGAGTTGAGGCTTCTTCTCTCATAGCTCAGTTGGTAAAGACCTACCTGCAATGCAGGAGACCCCGGTTCGATTCCTGGGTTGGGAAGATCCTCTGGAGAAGGGATAGGCTATCCACTCCAGTATTCTTGGGCTTCCCTTGTGGCTCAGATGGTAAAGAATCTGCCAGCAATGCTGGAGGCCTGGGTTCTATCCCTGGGTTGGGAAGATCTGGAGTGAAATGATGGGATTAGTGTCCTTGTAAGAAGAGACGCCAGACAGCCACATGAGGCCACAATGTGAGAACAAAGGGAAAAGGCTGCCAGCTTTAAGCCTAGGAGAGAGGTCTCACCAGAAACTGACAAGGGGACACCGCTTTTTTTGATTTCCAGCCTCTGGAACTGTGAGAAAATAAATTTCTTTTGTTTCACCGCTCAGTCTATAGTATTTTGTTATGGCAGCCTCAGCCAACACAGAAAGTACCACTTTTTATTGTTCCTATTTCATAGATAAGGGAACAAAGGCTCAGAGAGCTTAAGTAATGTGCCCAAGGTCACACAGTAAGTGACAGAGCCAGTCCTGGAACCAGCAGTCTAGTTTGAGTCTCTGCTTTCACCGCTACACGGAAGCTGCCTTTTACTGTGCTAGGCTGTGATTTATGTTAAATGGCCCCACAAAAAAGCCATTGTCACTGGGAACTGGCTTGCAGAGTTTCTTGTACTAAACCACAGGCCACAGGGAGCCCAGGGTGGAAATCCCAAATGTGGTCAGGCTCAAGGAATCTGCTCAGAACAGAAGCCTGAGAACCTTGGCAAGACTGTGGGTCTCCATCTGCCACATGGAGCGACCTGCAGCAGAGAGGCTGTTGCAGATTGTAATTTCAAGCCCTTCTAGAACCTGGAGCCTCCCCCATTAAAAGCCTCCCCCGTTTCCTCCTCTGGAATCCAGGCCGACTTTGTAATTCCCTGGTAACCGGCAGAATGGACCTGAAGTGACAAGGTGTGCCTTCTGAGGCTAAGTCATCAAAGGGATTAACCCCCTTCCCCAGCCCTGACCTTCCATGTAAGAAATGCACCTTCCTGGGCCACCACACCGTGAGAGGAGAGGTCACACACAAAGGCTGCAGCAGATAGCCCAGCAAAGTTTGTGGGCAGCCAGCCTCCACGCCAGCCACCGGGGAGATGTTCCTGGCTGATCCCAGGGCCTGCAGTGGAATCACCCAGCCTGAGTGTTCCCACCCAAGGTCCTAGGCATTGCAGAGACACACTCTCCCTGCTGTGCCCTGTCTGAAGCCCTGACTCACAGACTCTGTGAACATAACAAGACTCCTATTTACACCTTGAGATCTAGGAGCGGTTACCTGGCAACAGTAGCTGGAACAGGTACCAGGTCACCCAGTTTCCCTGGTCCCTGCCATTCCCTGCTCCCTCCTGTGCTCAGCATCAGGCCACATGGGATTGGTCCAGAGCCTTGCAGGGGAGCTGAAGGTAAGGGCTGGATGGACTGACTGGCGGACAGATGGACAGACAGTACCACAGGAGGAAAGGTGCTACTATGAGTGAATTTCCAAAGGCCAGGCCTGAGTGGGGTGGCTTCTCTGAACTGCCCGCAGAGATGTTCAGCCTGGGTCCTCAGTCTGGGTTTCTCGAATTGGTGGATGGGTAACCCTGTTTGGGAAAGCCAGCTTAGAAGACAGCTGCTCATGGCTACGGATCCTGGACTTCAGTTGCAGCATTTCCAGGTTCCCCCCACTCCTGTTTGCTTCAGGCTGGTCCCACAATCAGAACTGGATCTGGCCTTTCCTGTTGCTGTTGATCCTGAATTCAAAGGTTTGTGTCCACTGATAGACTCCCTTGGTTTGTTTAAGTCTGAAGTCAAGGGGAGACTGTCAGTAACCAAGGACCTCTGTTCAGTCCTGAATAGTGGGTTTTTCATCCAATTCCAGGGCTTATCCCTATAATTGTGCTCCTAAATACATAGTTACACCATCCCCTGGTTGTCTAGTTAATATATTATGCAGTGTTCAATACATTGCACTCTTAAAGCTTTGTCCATTTTTCATCTTCACTTCAACAATCTGAACATAAGGCTAGTATAGAATTGAACTCCTAGTGAAGTTTAAATGTTAATAAAATGGTATACCCATAAAAAAATAGATGAGTGAATTCACACGCAGAGCAAAGGTTAAAATCTTAGGCTTAAAAATGTAAACTCTTCCCAGGGGCTCTACCAAGTCAGAAAGCTGAGTCCCTGGTGACATCAGATTACCAAAATGGGTCCTATTTGTTCCTATTGCTGCTGTTCAGGGTAGGGAGCAGAAAAGGAAGGCTGTGAGTCCCGCCGTCTCACTGCTCTGAACCTGGGATGGTCCTGACTCAGTCACAGCGGAGATAAGGGATGTGCAATCCTGTTATCCGGAGGGTCAGAGCATGCAATCAGGCCTTGGAGAGACATGCTTTTCCCTCAAGGGTTATTTCTTCCTCTTGGTGTCTGTGAGTCTTGGCTATTTCGCCACCCACCCCCCCTCCCTTATGTCATAGGATCCTGACACTTCCAGTGCTCACAGGTCTGGATCCTGAACCCAGCAGTCTGGGACCCTATGTGCAGGAGTGTTTGTACGTGCAGACAGCTGGCCCAGCTGTGCAGACCCACCCAGAAGGGGCACTTTCACTGCTTGGTTCGGAACCCCAGGGTGGGCCCATTCTGGCTCAAGTCACGACTTCTCTGCACTGTATACAAAGAACCTAGAAGACTTGAGTGTGGAAGCTTCTCTGACATGAACTCAGAAGCCTCCCTTCCCCGAATCCCACTCTGGGGCTCCTCTGCAGTTCTTGAAGATCCTTCAGCACCCTTCCTGGAGGGGCTGGGGTGTGTGTGCCATGCACATGGGGACAAGATGCAGAGGGTGGGCCTCCAGGGATCTTTGCCTCTGTCTTGCCTACTCCTGGGGGTCCTTTGAGGAGGACTGCTCCTCCTTGACCTCTTGTGAGATGATAGTGTCTGCTATTAGGCTGGACCTAGGAAAGGAGCTGCTAGTGGTTCTTGGAGGAGTGGCAGATGCTGGGGCCAGGGGCCAGATGGTCCCGTGAGGTGATACTCTGTCTTGCTCCCTGGTTGCTCTCCCATGGCTCCGGGTGAGGGCCCTGGTTCTAGCACAATTGCAGGGGCCACAGAGAAGAAGAGAATGGCCCTGAACCCCCACACTCAGGTCAGGGTGGCACAAAGGATGTTAAGTACCTGGGGTCCTTCCCTGCCAAGGGGGTGGAACAATAAACACTGCTAGAGATGCTCCTGGGACAGATGATTCGGGGATGTGGTGGGGCTATGGGGTCCTACTGTGCCTCCCTGCAGGGACTCTCTTCAGCCTCCACTTTGAGAGTTTGTGGCTTATTTTACTAAGGGAGGTGGAATCTCACGACAAAGGCACCCGGGATGATAAGTCTACCTTGAACATGTGGCTGGAAGGTCAGGATGGGCACCTCCCCAGTCCTTCAAGTGCATGAGCAGCTCTGTCTTCTAACAAAAGACCTGTTAACAAGGCCAGCTGCCCAGCCTGTTGGAAAACAAACCACCAGAGGCGGGAAAAGACTCTGAATCACACCCATCTGGAATACATCTGGACAATGCCCACCGCTCCCAGGGAAACCTGCCTGTTTTCTCATCATTTTCTCGAAAGAGGAGATGAAAGGATGCAGAGTGCTCCCATGGCTTTCGAGGGCTGGGCGAGGCTGAGTGATGAAGCCGTTTCATCCCTGAGCCGGACCCACGGTCGGTCGCTGCCTGGCTGGGCTGCGTGGGGAGGGGGAGGCGACCTAATTAGCTTGGCCGGGAGCTGCCTGGCCTTCGCAGTGACAGACGGAATGTCCTCTTCAGAGACCCCAGGGCTGAGAGGCCGTTCTCAAACTGGGTCAGGAGTGCTCGGATGCCCAGCCTCCAGGGAAAGACTGAAGAGGTGCTCATAACCAGCCCCAGCGCCTGGCCTCCCTTTCGTCTTAGCCACAAATGGTGTGTGCCCTCACAAACCTGCAGGTTTCTAGATGGGCACGTGTGCCACTCTTCGAAAGTCTCTTTCTCATCACCCAGGCTGCCTGTTCTCTGGGACTCTCTGTAGGAGAGATCTTTCTAGTAGGTTGGGGTCGGGGGAGCGCTGTTTGGGGGAAATTGCTTTGTGATGACGGAGCCCTGTTAACAGACCCAAGCTGGGTTTTTTTTTTTTTTTTTTTCATTTTTCAAAAAAACGTATTTATTCTTGGCTATGCTGGGTCTTCATTGCTGTGTGTGGGCTCTTCCAGTTGCAGTGAGTGGGGGCTACTCTCTAGTTGCGGCACATGGGCTTTAGTGGTGTGTGGGCTTCAGTGGCTGTGGCCCACGGGCTCAGCAACTCTGCAGCATGTGGGATCTTCCTGGACCAGGGACTGAACCTGTGTCCCCTGCCTTGGCAGGTGGATTCTTAACCACAGGACCACCAGAGAACTCCAAGCTGGGATTTCGAGAGCCTGTTTCAGGTGGCAGGGTGTTTGTTCCCTGTGGGAAGATTAAAGGCAAAAGAGCCTTCTGCAAATGACCACCTTTTAGGGATAGGTCAGCAGACCAAAGCCACCCTGTGCCCCTGGAAGTTTGAGGTAGCTGCCTGGGTGGAGATGAGGTCACTGAGACCATCAGGGGATGCTGGGGGGCTTGGGGGGAGGGCTGGGGGCATACCCACAGGCCAGAGCTTCAGGCCACAGGCCGGGACTCGCAGGAGCACAGCTGCCCACTGGCCCAAGGGCACATGCTGACCCAAGGGCAGTCTTCGCTCAGGGAGCACAGAACTACAGGCTGAATCCGAGCCCAGCCTGTGCTAGAAATAGAAGAAATTCAGAGCCCAGTCCCTTGTTACGACCCAAATAGGGCCTGCCTAAGTTGTGCCCCTTTCAGGGAGGTCCCTGAGCCTGGTTCTGGGAAAGCTGGGCCTCTGCCTCTAGTCTTCTCCTTCTTGACCTGGCAGTCCCCAGATGGAAATCCTAGGAATTGCCCCTGGGGCTCCCAAGGCCACAGGTGGCCAAATTCGCCTTTGAGTCCTTGCCTACAGCCACAGGCCTTTTACCCCTGGGGCTGGAGGAGGACTGAAGAAGTAGCCGCTGCTCCCAGCGAGCAGTGGAAGCACCCATGTGGATGCCCCATGCCAGCTGCCTCATTCACCTGCAGCTCCCCTCAGAGGGCCCTGCTCTGGAAGTTCAGGATGGTGGGCTGTCAAAGCATCCTTCTGTCTGAACTTTTTCCAATTGAGTGAATTTTACAGAGAAATGACATTTGTCCCTTTAAGCACCAAATATTAATTTTAAAAAGACTGGAAAATAAAACCTACTTGTGACATGTATTATAAACTTGTCCAGGCCTGGACAGACTACATGGAATATGACATGCTTTTCCCTCCATGACCTGGAATTATTGTCCGGAAGACACATTGCTGGCCTGAGCTCTCACTGGATGAAGCTCCGTGGGTCTCCCCATACCACTTCTGGCCTTAAGACCCTAAGGGATAGTTCACAGGAGTACAGCTTGGTCCTGCTCTCGGGAACCTCCCTGGCTCGTTCAGAGGGTGCTGTTCTGAGCCGCTCCCAGCTCAGTGGACTCCTTTGGGCTGGAATAGGAGGCTCCCAGGGGAGGAGGGGGAACAATTTGGGCACACAGAAGTGTTTATAATTCACATGACCTCAAAGGTTGGCTCCTTCTTTTAAACAAAGAAAGCAACATGTGCAGGACTAATCCTGATTTCCAGTTGGAAATTAGAACTAATCCTAAAGGAAATCAGTCCTGAATATTCTTTGGAAGGACTGATGCTGAAGCTCCAATACTTTGGCCGCCTGATGGGAAGAATTGACTCATTAGAATAGACCCTGATGCTGGGAAAGATTGAAGGCGGGAAGAGAAGGGGACGACAGAGGATGAGATGGCTGGATGGCATCACTGATTTGGTGGACATGAGTTTGAGCAAGCTCCAGGAGTTGGTGATGGACAGGGAAGCCTGGCATGCTGCAGTCCATGGGGTTGCAAAAGGACTGAAGACTGCATTGCTCCAAGATCTCCCGTCTGCTTATTCTTCCTCCTTCATTGGCAGGGGCTGCTTCTTGGGGTTGGGGCCGTCATTTCTTATCCATGTCCTTGTGTGGTTGGGGTCAGCTCCTACAAAACAAAGTGTAGGGGCCTTGTGGCCATGGGCCTTCCATTGGGAGGCATGAGCTTTCCAAGGCCGCACTGTCTGAGTGTGGTTGGTGGGGGCTGCTGAGTTGTGGCGGTGATGTAGAAAGAGTTTGCACGAACCGCGGCCATCGATAAGATAGTGCTACCTTCTATAACCTCCTCTGTATTTTCTGGTCTGAGTCTCTAGAACCTGCTAAACATTCATGTGTCTAATTGGCAGTGATCACGGCAAACATGTAAGTGACCACTGATATCAAAGAAATTACAGAGCCTCAGGGGGTCATGTTGGAAGTGGTCTTTTAATCCAACCCTCACTCAAGTGGGGCCTCTGATCCCCGGGCCAGGAAATGATTGGTCAAGGTCAGAGTGACAACAGAAGCAGAGTGAGGACCAGGCCAGAGCATCTGCACCCCAGTCCAGGGCTGTGCTCCGCGGTCCCCATCAAGGGAGCACCTCCAGTAGGCTGTGCCTTCACCTGCTGCAGTCTCATGCACCTTAATTATTCACATCTTTAATTCTCAGGCCTGGGGGTCATTTCACAAAGGGCATGACTGCGACATTCAAACAAACCACATCCATTCTCAGGTTAGGTCTCCTGATTTGAATCCTCATGATTAAAGAGGAAAACACAATTATAGGTGAGAGAAGAAAATTTTTTTAAAAAAGAAGAAGGCAAAGAAGAATTTGTCCAGGCTTGGTCACCCCAGAAAGACCTGAATCCTGATGCGGTTTCAATGAACCAATGGGTTCCACTGCAGAGGAGAGTAGGGGAGAATCCTGACCTTGAAGGGCTTGGCCTGAACATCACAGCCTTGCTATTTGTTCACTGGTGTCTTGCAAGCCAGCAGCCTGATTGCTTCTATCTAGAAGTGTCCACCGTGCCTTGCAGAGCCCAATGACAACTCACCGGGAGAGTGACACAGTAGGGGGAGTGTTCGGGGAGCCCAGCACAGCCCCCATAAGAATGTGGAGTGGCCGTATCAGCATCACGGGAAGGAGACACTCACTGCATCCAAAGAGGCACCAGTGTGCCAGAATGGAGACTGGTGGCCACAGCCAGGAGGGCTGAACACAGACGGGGAACCTACCTGGCAGACGGGAGTTTGCAGGAGCCTGTTTTCCTGAGGGTCAGAGGGAGGAAGGTGAACAGAAGCCAGAGCCACCTCTAGCCTCTGCCAGGTCCCATGAGAGTCACCCCCTGCTCAGGAGCCAGGAAGTCTGGGGCCAAAAAAGAGAGGGGTGGTGGGCGTGGGGGGAGCTGCTGAAACACCCTACTCCCTTCCAGGAGAGCCGCCCACCAGTGAGCTGAGGAGTCTCACAGCAACGTCTCAGGAACACACTGTTCTCTTTGTTGGGGCAGAAATCTGTTCGCTGCTGATTATGCAGCCGATGAGTAGGCCTCTCTCTCTCTCTCCCTCTAATCTGGAGTCTTCCTGCTCAGCAGGCACAATTGCATGCAAGCGATCCTGGAAAAAGCACAGAATGAATACGCTTGCTATCCATTGTTCTCCAGGTATTGCGAATGTCTGAGATTCCAGGTGTGGGGTTGAGAAGAGACTGCAGACACCCTCTGAGCCTGGGGCACTGTGATCTCTAAAGAATGTGTCCCCCTGGCTTGGTTACCTTCCGGTACATACACCATGTGCCCAAGAGCCAGCAACCCACCTTCCTACAAAGAAAGAGCCCTTTCCAGTTTCCAAATACAAGTTATGTTTTAAATTAAAATGTCAAATGAGAATACACATTAAAAACAAGCCACTCAATGGCTGCTCTGGAGTAAGGAGCTTGACTGGGAAGGGGTACAAAGAACTTTCTGGTGGAAATGTTCCTTTTGTTGACAGAGATGTGGGTTACCTGGACGTCTGCATTTGTTGGTCAGTGCATAACCCACTGGACTGTACACCCAAGATCTAGGCATTTCCTTGTATAGAGTTACATTAAACCATTATTTAGAGAGGAACTTCTAGGGTGGTAGTGGTAAGGAACTCCAGATCAATGACTTTTCCAGATAAAAATGGTCACAATTTAAAAATACAAGATATTTTTAGTTTCTCAATTTGGAAAGAAAACGAGCATGCTGCGAAGTTCTAAAACTTAGAAAACAAAGGACACCACATTATTTAAACTCCTGTTGACACAAGCTCTTCAGCCTGGACACCAATGATGGGGCTGAATGAAAACGGAGCTCAGTGTTTGGCCCCAAAACCACCCTCCTGTCCACATAGCAGTGCTGTGGCCACCTCCCGTGCCTGTAACCTCCTTCCCCACAGCCAGCAGTCACTACCATGCCTCTCAATTGGCTCAGTTCAACTTGTCTCAGCCCCTAGTCATGCCCTGGAGAAGTTCACGGTCTCACAAAGGATGTACCCCAAGATTCCAACCTGCATCGGAAGGGAAGCTGGCTATGCATCCATGCTGGGAAGAGTTGGGGATTTTGGACTTGCCTCTGGTCCACCAGCCACTCTGAGTCTCAGAGCAGTACTACATCCTGGATCCCTGAAATGACCCAGTTCATCACAACACTGATACCCCCAAACTACCGCAGGAAGCAATTTCAGCTAATCAAGGCGCTCATCAGCTCTCTAGACTGGGCCTCCACTTTTCCAGACAGCAAACACAGGCCGGGAGGCGCTCCGCCGCAGACAAGCAGATGCTCTTTCTACTTTTGTTCTCATTAAACAGTAGCATAATCATGATTTATAAAAATATTCAAATCTTGAAAAGCATGTCAAAGTGCAGCCTCGTCAACTGAACTCAAAAAAGCGACTCATTCCAGGCATGTGATTTGAAATCTGATTTTTTTTTTTTTAATAGCCTCAAGGAGGTGTGGAGATGGGGAATGTAATCAGATTTTAAAACTCTTTTCTAGGAAATAGTTATGCTTCTAAACTCAAAATAGATTAGTTATTTTACAAACCTAGAGATCAACTTCCAAAGCTCCAAACAGGTTTTTAAATCAGAGAAAATGTGTTCAAAGTGGCTTCAGAGTCACAGGTGATTGACCATCACATAAAACATTGCCACACTGACATCACAGTAGCATGATGTCACTGCAATTAGACTCCTGTCTGTTTCCACACCTTTCTGGCCTGGGAGGAGGCATGTGATGGCCAGGGGGCATTTCTAGGCAGTAAGGGCAGAGTTTTCCCTTAACATTGGTCCCAGCAGCTAGAATCACAAACCAGGGTGTAATAAAAAAATACCAGGTGATTTGTAAATTCAAAATTTAAACAGAGCAAGTGTTACTATATACTCAAAGAATTGAAAATAATAATAATACAATTTTTTTCCTGTGGCTTCCCATCACTTAGCCTGTTTTTTTTTTGTTTGTTTGTTTGTTTTTGTTTTCCTACCACCACATCTTTGTTCCAACTACTGAAGAACCCCCTGAACTCTTTCCAGATGTTTGGAGTCTGCTATTCATTTCAAGGCTCAGCTCAAGTTTCTCCCTTGCCAGGCAGTCCTCCTGGACTTGCTGTTTTCTGCATACCAGTGTCTGGCATGATCACATCACCCTGAGTCTTTCCTAACACTATCTGAATATCCTTCTCTTCCTCCCCTAGACCATGCTGGAAGGAACCTCTGCTTTAGGGCAGAAATGGTCTCATTCAGTGTTCCCTTGTTGGGGGACAGCACAGGGCCTGCCGTACAGTTGGCATCAATACATATTTGTGGGTAAAAGGAGAGTTCCATATAAATTAGTTACTTTCACAGTATTAAACCCAAAGCAAGTGCCCTTAAACCATGAAGCCTACCACCCTAGGAAGAGCAACCATCTGTTCCCACCCTTCTCAGCTAGTGGTGAAAGTAAAAGTCGCTCAGTCATCCGACTCTTAGTGACCCCATGGACTATACAGTTCATGGAATTCTTCAGGCCATAATACTGGAGTGGGTAGCTTTTCCCTTCTCCAGGGGATCTTCCCAACCCAGGGATCGAACCCAGGTCTCTCACATTGCAGGTGGATTCTTTACCAGTTGAGGCACTCAGCCAGTGGACAAGCCTCTATTTCTAGCAAATGAGCCTCACAGAGTAAGTTTTTAGAATCCTAAGCAGTCCAAGGAGAAAGAACAAGATATAAACACAAGGTTGCTGAGCTATTTCCCTCACCTCTCTGTTATCTCCTGAGACCACACCATGGATCTGGAAATTCTAGATCTTAAAGTCCTGTTCCACTTAACCCACTCCTCCCCCAAGACTTACTTCCTCTGGGAAAGAGGTTGGCACAGACCAGGGAC
The DNA here is from genome assembly GCA_007570785.1 of Antilocapra americana. Taxonomy (NCBI): domain Eukaryota; kingdom Metazoa; phylum Chordata; class Mammalia; order Artiodactyla; family Antilocapridae; genus Antilocapra; species Antilocapra americana. The sequence goes on along the minus strand of ML662449.1, from coordinate 172,787 downwards.
TGCCTCCATGTATCACTTCTAACCTGCTCCAGCTATGCTTTTTATCCTTAGCATCCTTGCCCAGCTCTGGGAAGTGCTGGTGGTGGTTTAGTGACTAAGTTGTGTCCAACTCTTGTGACCCCATGGACTGTAGCCTGCCAGGAATTCTCTAGGCAAGAATACTGGAGTGGGTTGCCATTTCCTTCTCCAGGGGATCTTTCTGACCCAGGGATTGAACTCTGGTCTCCTGTATTGCAGGCAGATTCTTTACCGACTGAGCTATAAGGTAAGCCCCCACTCTGGGAAGTAAGATTGCTGAAATCTGGCAGGGATTATGACAACTCTATCAGTTACCCCAGAGCCAGGGCACTTCACCAAATCACCGAAAATCTAGCCACTACTTGGGCCTGACAGTTTTAGAGCAAGAAAATAAATATCTCTCTAGGCATTCCTAACTTACACCCAAAGAAGGCAGGCATTTCCAGTGGAATGTTTATCAAATTGATCCCATCTGCCCATTTTCTGTAAGTGGTGGCAGCCAGCCCCTCGACTCCCTCTCTAATCACCCCCTCAAGAAGCTAGGGGTGGGGGCAACTCTAACTGGTCCCCACTACCTTGGGTAGGAGAGAAAGGCCAGCAGCCAGAAATCCAATGGTAAGTGGGAACCTGGGTATGACTTCAGTGAATATGCCCCAAATCCAAAAATAATGAAGCCTTGCAAAACTATCTCCTTTAACAGAGGAAAGTTCATGCAGCAAGAAAGACATGGCTTTGGAAAACCTATAGGATCTTCTCCTGCGCCTAATACAATTTTAACCACGAAAGGAAACCTCCGTCATATGGGCCTCTGTAAGTGTTCTGCCCGTTCAGATTTTCAGGGTGATTTCTCTCTGAGAGCTCTGTTTGCTCTGCCACTTTGAGGAATAGAAAGGGACAAAATCAAAGACCTTCTGCTGCATAATAACCAAGAGGGGTGGGATGGCCGGGGGAGGTAGGAGGGAGGTTCAGGAGGGAGGTTCAAGAGCGAGGAGACATGTGTATACCTATGGTTGATTCATGTTGATGTTTGGCAGAAACCAAAACAATTCTGTAAAGCAATTATCCTTCAATTAAGAAATATATAAATTTAAAAAAATTTTTTAAAATATCAAAGACTTTCTGGAGTCTTGGGAGGTGTGAGGCAACCTCACCCAGGCTCTGTCTTGGGTCTTCTAGGGTCGTGTTGCTAATTCTGTGGCTACTAGTTGATGCAGTTGTTTCATTTAAACTATTTTACTTGAATAGATTAAAAAATTCCGTCATATGAACCATATTCTCAGTACTCAAAAGCACGAGATAGCACAGTAGACTATCTTTGGCTGTAGAAAGTTCTGGACAGTGGGCAGTACTGTTTTAGGGAGTCGCTGCCCTGACCTTGCTCTATTTCCTGATGGAGGCAACAAGCAAGAGGGCAGTGGTGTGGCTGGGTGATGGCTACAGCAGGATCAAGTTCTCCTGTTAGTCTGCTTGTTCTCCTCTCCCCAGCCCCCACCCCCAGCCCTTCCTGATCCTGCCCAGAGGGGCTTCTCCCACCCAGAGGCCTGGAGCTCCCTGCTCTGCAGAGCACGCTGAGGCCCCAGGCAGTAGCCCTCCTGCCTGGCTGAGCATCTGCTCTGATTTGCCACATCCACCTGGATGTCAGGACACCTCACTGGCACTCCAGCCCCCAGCCCATCTGGCGTTGAGGCCAAGGTCGAGGTGGAAGAATGGAGCCTATGGTGGGGTTGTGGGGGGAGTGGAATCTCAGAGAAAGGAGATTTACTGCTGCGAAAACCCTTAGACTTCCAGATTGTCAAGGGAATCCTTGCCCGCTTTCCAGATGATGACTTTCCGTTCAAAGAAACAACCACGGCAACAAGACACTCTCATGCCCGGCATTTGAGTTTGAGCGCTCATAGGATCTTGTTTTCACTGCCAGTGTATAAAATCCTAGGATTCTGGCCTGAAATCCGGAGTTAACTATTCCCCCAGTCAAGTGGTTCCCCAACCTTTTCTGGCACCAGGAACTGGTTTCATGGAAGATGATTTTTCCAAAGACCGGGTTGGGGATGGTGGGGGGGGGGGGTCAGGATGATTCAAGCACATTACACTGACTGTGCACTTTATTCCTCTTATTATTACATCAGCTCCACCTCAGATCATCAGGCATTAGATCTCAGAGGTTGGAGAGCCCTGTCCCAGACCATCTTTGTCCCCCTGGACATTCTCTGCTCAGTGCTCATATAACACAGACTTCTGTTTCCGAATGGCATCCACATGGCTGGTTTTCCACAGTGCTGGGGAAAACAGCCCCTGGCCTGCCCTCCTGATCACAGTCAAGCTCAGGTCAGATGCACACACGCACTAGGCTTGGCTCAGCCTTCTCTGTCTACCCAGCTGGCATTTCTGCTTTTCTCCATTGACCTCAAGGCTCTATTGTTTTAGGAAACAGTGGAAGATGCTCGGGGCTAACAAACCTCCCCTGACTCCTCCAGCTGTCTGCTTCCCTGTTCTGAGATCCCTACCGTACCTTTCTGCCTGGCCCTATCTCTCTGGGAACAAGTGAGTTTTGGTCTGTTTCTGCCACCTCTGCTCATCCTGGCTAAGCTATTGCTGCATTGCACTCCCCCCAACAGGCCTGTGTAACTAAAATGTTTGGGGAGCTAGACTAGGGGGAGCATGTGTACATGTGTACAGCCTGAGCATGGCTCTACCCCAGGAAATCATCAGAAGGAGAGATGGAGAGAAGAGAGGAAGGAGAGAGATGTGAATGGATAGCAGCCACCTGAGAGGGAAAACCATGGAGTGATTGCCAGGGAGGAAAAATGAGTGATTTACTTTAATCCTGTTTTAAGTAAATTTCAACTGCCAAGAAAATAAGCCAACCCACCCCAAATATGTGAGGACTGAAGGGAGTCAGAAATTTCATACCAAGAGAAACAACCCGGCCGGGTAGAGGTGGCTATGATTGGACATTAAGTCATTCTAAAAGGGCTCATGGTTTTGTTTTGTTTTGTTTCCTACCCTAGGAGGAACTCGTGATTCTTATACGGCGGCAGAACAAATAGAACCGTGACTTATGTTTCCCAATTTACAGAGCTGATTTCATGGGCTTTCGACAGGAATATGATATTTCTGACAATCACAGTTCTTTTTGATGCTGGAGTGTTTTGAGGGCAAATGTCCCATACGCCAGACTCTCTGATTTATCTTTAGGGCCTTCTAGGTACACGAGAAACTCTCATAGAAATGCAAATTGATGGCCGCTATGGAGGACAAGTCTGAGCTCCTGTGTCTGCCTACTGTAAACAGCCTTCCCTGGACATGGCCAAAGAAGACATCAGAAGAAGGGGAGTTGCCAGAAGAGATAGGCAAAGCTGAGTAAGATCCTGCCCTGTCACCCTCCCTGGACTCTACCGGGCAGCGCTGGTCACTGCTGCTGGGCTGGAAGTCACTGAGTCCTTGCTTCCTGCCCAGCTGCCTGCTGAAGGATGAGATGCTACTGCCACAGACTGAGGATTCCCTGAGGGGAAGTCGCTGCCCTCTGGATGGCGACAAGGTGGTGGTGAGGAGGAGAGAGGTGCTCTCCCTGAAGATACTTCTCTAAATTTAAGGGGTGTTAGAACTGAAAGAGAAAACAGGTCATCTCAATAGTCCGGCACTATCTTAGTCCTTACATTCAGAGGTGGGATGATCATGCATGTTGATTTTATTGTCAGGTCATAAAACTTACCTAAATGTTGCAAGCACTATTTTGAATCTATCTGATCACATCAAACATTGTTTGCGGTACCCAGGGATGTCTAATGTCTCTGGATGCCAAATGAAATCTCTGAGACGAGCCTGACTCTGGGAACCGCTGCTATCAAACCATCTTAGCAGGTGAGCAAAGGCCTCTCTGGGACTAAGCGTGGCCAGTGCTGGCCCTCTGAGATCTGGCAGTGCTGCCCAGGCTGTGGGAAGGATCCAGGAGGCCAGGTAAACAGGCAACGCACTTGAGTTCATGCCGCAGGTGACCGGCTGCAGCTCGGACTGAAGGAGGAGCGGGGCCAGCCCATGTGACAGCAGCTCCAGGATTTGGTTTATAGTGAAAACAAGCAGTGGGGGGAGGACAGCTGGTGTTGAGTCTGGTGCTAGGATGAGTCTGCAACGCTAACCACAAGAAGTGGGAAAAATTAGGGGGGCCCGCCTGCCAAGGAGGTTTTCAAACAGAAGCATGTGCTGCAGTTGCGGCGGGATTAGATTCTCCCTGCGCCAGAGAGCCAGGCGCCCGCAGCCGGGACCGGTGCCCGTTCCTGGGCACCACACCCAGAGCCTGGCTCTGAGGAGACCTGAGAGGGCCTGGTCCCCTCACTGGCACTGTGAGCACAGAGTGAATACTCAGTGCCCAGTGCTCCTCTGTGATGCCCTCGGGAGAAGCTGGGACCAATGGGCAGTGGGAGGGAGAATGTCCCTCATCCAAGTGGATGCAGCAGGGCTGACCGTTACACTTGCTGCCACTAAGAAGATTATGAGCATCCTACAGGCTGAAGAGGACTGAGGTTCATGACATATACAAAAACCTGGGGAAAGCCCAGACATCAAAAAGCACAGCTTCAGACACCTGTGGAGTGATATTACCATGTATCCCAGGCCAGGTGGTGCAATGATCTGGACACAATTCAGCAAAAACATGGTGAGGGGTGGAGGGGAGGGGCTACTTGGGGATAGGGGTTAAGAGCTACAAACTATTAGGTGTACAATAAGCAGCAAAGATGTATTGTACAACATGGGGAATGTGGCCAATATTTTATAATAACTATAAATGGAGAATGCGCTTCCCTGATAGCTCAGGTGGTAAAGAATCCACCTGCAATGCAGGAGACCAGAGTTTGATTCCTGGGTCAGGAAGATCTTCTGGAGAAGGGATAGGCTACCCATTCCAGTATTCTTGGGCGTTCCTTGTGGCTCAGCTTGTAAAGAATCCACCTGCAATAAGAGAGACCTGGGTTTGATCCCTTGGTGGGGAATATCCCCTGGAAAGGGGAAAGGCTACCCATGCCAGTATTCTCACTTAGAGAATTCCATGGATTTTATAGTCCATTGGAGTCGCAAAGAGTCAGACACAACTGAATGATTTTCACTCCATTTCCACAGAAATGGAGAATAACCTTTTAAAATCATGAATCACTATATTGTATACCTGTAACTTTAATATTAGTGTAAATCAATTATCAGTTCAGTTCAGTTGCTTAATCATGTCTGACTCTTTGTGACTCCATGGACTGCAGCATGCCAGGCTTCCCTGTCCATCACCAACTCCCGGAGTTTACTCAAACTCATGTCCATCGCGTTGGTGATGCCATCCAACCATCTCCTCTGTTGTCCCCTTCTCCTCCCACCTCCAATCTTTCCCAGCATCAGGGTCTTTTCCAATGAGTTGGTTCTTCTCATCAGGTGGCCAAAGTATTGGAGTTTCAGCTTCAGCATCAGTCCTTCCAATGAACATTCAGGACTGATTTCCATTAGGATGGACTGGTTGGATCTTCTTGCAGTCCAAGGGACTCTCCAGAGTGTTCTCCAATACCACAGTTCAAAAGCATCAATTCTTTGGTGCTCAGCTTTCTTTATAGTCCAACTCTCACATCTATACATGACTACTGGAAAAACAATAGCTTTGACTAGATTGACCTTTGTTGGTAAAGTAATGTCTCTCCTTCTAATATGCTGTCTAGGTTGGTCATAACTTTTCTTCCAAGGAGCAAGTGTCTTTTAATTTCATGGCTGCAGTCACCATCTGCAGTGATTTTGGAGCTCCCCAAAATAAAGTTTCTCATTGTTTCCCCATCTATTTGCCATGAAGTGATGGGACTAGATGCCATGATCTTAGAACATCAATTATACTTCAGTTTAAAAAAAGCATGGTGAACTTTACACCAGTCAGAATGGCTGCCATCCAAAAGTCTACAAGCAATAAATGCTGGAGAGGATGTGGAGAAAAGGGAACCCTATTACACTGTTGGTGGGAATGCAAACTAGTACAGCCACTATGGAGAACAGTGTGGAGATTCCTTAAAAAGCTGAAAACAGAACTGCCATATGACCCAGAAATCCCACTGCTGGGCATACACACTGAGGAAACCAGAATTGAAAGAGACATGTGTACCCCAATGTTCATCGCCGCATTGTCTACAATAGCCAGGACATGGAAGCAACCTAGATGCCCATCAACTGATGAATGGATAAGAAAGCTGTGGTACATATACACAATGGAATATTACTCAGCATTAAAAAAAAAATCATTTGAATCAGTTCTACTCAGGTGGACGGAACTGGAGCCCATTATCCAGAGTGAAGTAAGCCAGAAGGAAAAACAAAAATACAGTATACTAACACATATATATGGAATTTAGAAAGATGGTAACGAGAACCCTGCATGTGGGACAGCAAAAGAAACGCAGATGTATAGAACAGTCTCGTGGACTCTGTGGAAGAGGGCAAGGGTGGGATGATATGGGAGAATGGCATTGAAACATGTTAATTATCATATGTGAAATCAATCGCCAGCCCAGGGTTGATGCTCGGGGCTGGTGCATCGAGATGTCCCAGGGGGAGGGAATCGGGAGGGAGGAGGGGGGGGTTCTGGAGGGGGGGCATATGTATACCCATGGTGGATTCATGTCAATGTATGGCAAAACCAACACAATAAAGTAAAGAAAATTAAAAAAAAAAAAAGCATGGTGAGGGGGTGACTGGGGGGCACTCTGTGACCTTGCTGACAAGTCCTCTACTGCTCTTAGGCCTCTCTACCACCTCCTAGATGCCACCACAAGGATGCTTCCAGTAGCCCCTCACATCTTTTTACAATTTCCTTTAAAAATGTGTTTTCCTTCAAACAGAGAACCGAGGCAGCACTAAAACACTACCTGGGGCTGGGGGTTAGTGGAGAAGAAGAAGAAGAGCCCAACAAGATGAAATGAGGAAATAAGATGCTATGGACTGAATTGTGTCCCTCCCAAATCCATATGTTAAAGCCCCACCCCCTAATGTGACTATATTTGGAGATAGGGGTTTTATGGAATTAAGATTAAATGAAGTCATAAGGGTGGGGCCCTGATCCATTAGGATTAGTGTCCTTACAAGAAGAGACACTTGCAAAAGCCTGAGTCTTCTCCTTCCCTCTCTCTGTCATATAAGGACACAGCAAGAAGGTGGCCTTCTGCAAGCCAGGAAGACAGCCCTCACCAGACCTTGACTATGCACACACTCTGACTTCCAGCCTCCAGAACTGTGAGAAACAAAGTTTCTGTTGTACTCTGCCTGTGGGATTTCATTATGGCAGCCAGAGCTGACTCATAACAGAAAATAACTTCATGCAAAGCAAGGCCTGTATGAAATGCAGGAGTGACACCTTAATGGCAATGAGAAGTAAAAAGTAGAAGAGAAGTAGGTGACAGATCACCAGAATCCATCCTGGACCTGATGGGAATTGAGAGAGTCTTTCATGGTCTTCACATTCAGGATCATGGTGACAGGTCAGTCACAACATTGCTGGCCCAGAATCAGGGGTCACTCACACCATTGCCAGTCCCCTAGGCTGAAACTAACTCTGTGCTCAGAACTCTCCAGAGAAGACTCAGCAGCCTTCAGCCCCTCCAGTCTTGTATCTTAGAAGAGTGCCCCATGACAAAGCATGTGGATTACAGCAGTGTGGGTTGGTTTTATTTCAATTTGGACTGCAGGAGCTGAAAAGATGCTCAGGCTGGTGACATGCCTATTCCTGAGAAACTTCTGGTGATCACAGGCAAGTATTTCTGGTACAGATGTTCCCTGATGTCCTTCTTGCCTCTCCCAGCAACCCCAACTCCTCACTTTGGTGTTGCTATTTGCTTCTACAAAATGTGAAGCTTTTCAAAAGGCATTCGATTTCCTTTGTTGCTATTCAGTTGCCATAGTCAATTAAAATCTATCAATGCCCCTGAATAAATTTGTGCTAGGTGAAGAAAGAGCCTCAGTGCAATCTCCTGACATGATCTCTATTACCTTATGTTACTTTAATAGCTAGAGTAATAGTTTGTTATTAATGGAATTAAGCAATTTAGTTCAAGTTTCCCAGAGGTCTTATAAGACAACTATTATAATTTGTATTCTCAGATTTTCCATTGAGTAGATGCCATGTGTTTTACATTACTTGCTAATGTTTCGAGAGATAGCAGTAGTATATTTAATATCTGGCTTTGTTTAATGATTCTAAGCCTCTTTCAATGCAGGTAAGTGCTCCTGGAATTTTGAGCAGTTTAAAAGTCTACATGGTACAAATAATTATCTCAAATATTATTCAGCCCCGTTTCAATTTGCACTTTCACTACCATCCATCCTTCTTAAAGATTTGATCCAAATGTGTTTTTCCATTTTTCTCACTGAAAACTGTCTTCCATTCCCATGGCGAAAACCAGGAAACACACTTTTAATGAGCACACATCTCAGACACACACATGTGTGCAAACACACTCATATGTACGCCACTCACACCAACTGAGCATATTTTTTCACATAAATATGAATAGAGTCATATTTCATCAAAGATTTAAAAAACTTTTTTTTGATGGTTGCAAAATCTGTTTTTAGAAGAAATAAATGTATTCACTGCATTATGAAACAGCTTGAGAAAACAAGCTCTTACAATGTACACCATCTCTGTATTTAAATAGTTTCATTTCTATTCATGAGCTCCCTGATTAGATACATGGAAAATATCATCAATAAAATATGAATAATTCTGACAAATTAATAGTCAATTTTTTTTTAAAGAATGAAAATATGTGTAAGCATCTCATCCTCATTAGATAAAGCTGCTATAAGGAGTTCATGGAAATTGTGGTCCACGTGGCCACGGCACAAATCCCTTGCAAACAGCAAGCAATGAAAGAGAAGGTGAGGGGCCTCCGGGGGATGGAGTGGAAAAGGACAGCGCTATTTGCAAGAAGAGGTTGGGGCGAACAGCCAGCTGGCCAGGTGTGTGGAGTGTTCTACTTTATGTCATTCCTGTGAGGTAGGCGGGGCGGAGATGACACGGCCATGGATTTCAGAGCAGGAGAGGCCCTCAGAAATCATCCAGAGGGACTTCCCTGGTGGTCCACTGGTTAAGTATCCACCTGCCAATACAGGGGACTCAGGTTTGATCCCTGGTCCGGGAAGATCCCACTTGCCGAGGAGGAACTGAACCTATGAGCCACAACTAGAGAGAAGTCCGTATGCCAGAACAAAATATCCAGAGGACCACAGCTGGACACAGCCCAAAATAAATTTTTAAAAAAGAAATCATCCAGAATCATCCAACTGTCCCATTATAGGAATACCTTGGAGATATTTCAGGTTTGGTTCCAGACCACTATAATAATGTGAATATCTCAATACAGCGAATCACACAGATTCTTTGGTTTCCCAGCAAATATAAAAATTATGTTCAAATTACACTGTAGTCTATTAAGTGTGCAATAGCATTACATCAAAAAAAAATAAGGTGCATACCTTAATTACAAAAAAGAAAGTTGATTCGCTGTGCTGTACAGCAAAAACTAGCACTATATTGTAAAGCAGCTATACTCCAATAAAATTTTTCGAAAATGCTTTATTGCTAAAAAATGCTAATCATCATCTGAACATTCAGCGAGTCATAATCTTTTGGCAACAGTCATGTCAAAGATCAGGGGTGACAGATCGCCATAACAAATATAATAAATGTGATAAAGTGTGAAACATTGAGATAATGACCAAAACATTACACAGAGACACGAAGTGAGCAAATGCTGTTTGAACAAACGGTGCTGCTATCGCCTTGCTTGACATGAGGTTGCCACAGACCTTCAATTTGTTAAAAATGCAGTGTCTGGAAAGCTCAATAAAGCAAAGCACAACAACACAAGGTCTGTCTGTTCACCTTAGACTGTTTTCACTGTTGCAGGCACTGGAGGGAGGAAAGTGATCTGTCCAAGATCACACAACCATCATGGAGGGAGGCAGGACCTGAATTCTGACTTTTGGGCTCAGAATCCTGTGCTTTTCTCCTGGGCAGTACAGATATTAAATTATACCCACCAGACCCTTGATGCCTGCATGGTGCTGGAGCCCATGGTGGGCATGGGGGGACTCTGGTGAATGAGTTCCAGTCCCTAACTTCCAGGAGCTGACAGACAGCCTTGAGTGGGAGAAAAGGGGGTGGCCAGTGCTGAGGAAGGGGTGCTACCATGCGTGAGAAAGACTGGCCCTCATCTCAGCTCTCTCACTTCCTCACCCTGACCTTGATTGAGTACATTACCTAAAATGTTTGAGCCTCCATGTACTTATCTGCAGAAACAACAATGATAATATCTACTTGGTAGGATTATGACAAGGCGCTCCAACGTAGACATTCTAAGACCAAAGAGAAGCCACCCACACCAGCTCATGTGAAAGGCAGGACTCTTGTGAGATTATGTGAGGTTTTGTGGGCACCAACAGGTGGGTAAAAACAGGAAGAGCTTCAGAGAACAGTCACAATGAGCTTCGTCTCTTGCTCAAGGTTCCGCTTCTCCTGGGCCATCATCTCCCTTTTCTTGCCTCCCACCCTCCGACCAAAGCCTTTGAGACTGGACCTTGTCATGCACAGAGCTCCAGAAGAATCGCTCTTGTGTTGCATTGAAATTATCATTTGGCTGAAATGCCCAGCCCCAAATGGAACTCTCTCTGGTTGTTTGGAGAGAGATCCTATTAGTCTAGCAAATTTTTAAAAGTCAGGAACAGTCAGTCCTGGCCAGCTGTTGGAAGGATACCCTTGAACTCAGAACTCTGCCCCTCATCCAGTAAACTGTGGCTAAAGGGTTGGGGTTGCATGACCTGCTATCAGTTGGAGGGATTGTGGGTGGGTACAGATGTTTCCAGAAGGTGGGATGGGCAAGGCAGGCAGCCCCTAACATGGGCCCTTAAACATTCATTTCCTGTCCTGCACTTAAGGTACAAACACCATGTCATGTGAGCATAGGGAGAGAGTGGCTGATTCTGCCTTGGGAGGAGGTCTAGGTAGGCAGGTCCAGACAGGTCGATGGGAACAGCATTCCGGGTGGAAGGAATGGCACGGAAAAGGCACTGTGGTATAAAGTCCAGAGTGTGACGATGGTGGTGGTGCTAGCGTGGGGGCGGGGGCTCCAAAGGCAGATGTCTGGGTCTCGTCCTACACGGCCTGGGGAGACTGGCAGTGCAGTTTACACCCCGAGGGTCATGCTGGAGGCCAGAGTGCAGGAACCGGAAAGGGGAAAAGAGGGAGGGAGGGGAGAGAATGAAGCAGGAAATCACGGGGTCCTGCAGGTCGGAAGTGGCGAGGACCTGCTGAACTAAGTCAAACGCAGCGGGAACGGAGGGAAGGATGGCTGGGGAAGGCTTAGGAGACAGAGCTGAGCACTCGGGCATGGGGGTGGGGAGTAATGGGGAGAAGGTATGCACACACTTCTGACTTGGGGACCGGGTAGATAGTGTGGCCATTCCCAGAGGTGGGGAACACGGAAAGGGGAGGGGGATGGAGGAAAGATGAGTGCTGTGAGGTCTTGAGGCACCTGAGGTCATCCTGGGGAAGGCAGGGGGACATGGGATACAGACTCTGGGGATGTGTCTGGGAGATGCCAATTTATAGCCAAGGGACAGGAGATCAATATCACCTTGAGGGCTGGAGGACAGTGATAAGGGTTTCAAACTGTGTGGATGGGGATGAAAGAGGCAGAGTGAGAGGATTAGAAGGGCGCTGATGGCCTGGCTAGGTGGGATGCCGGCAAGAGTGGGAGCCATCAGCATCGTGATGCAGCTGACACCCCATCACCTTCGATCACCTGTCCTTTCAAACAAGGCTCCATAGGACCCTCCACTTTCCTGGAGGACCTGGGCCTACTCCTCACCTTCTCCTGAGCAGGAGCAAAGAGTCACTGGAACAGCTCCTTCTGACACCCCCAGCCCACATGTCCCTTGAGCTCTGGGCCCTAGAATGGCAGAGATGGAGGCTGCAGTGGCCCATAAACCCCCCCATCTGCAAGGGGCTGGGAGTGTGTCTGCAGAAGGGTGGGAGCTCTTGGGAGTGCAGGGATAGGGAGGGAGGGACTTTCTGGGCCCTCAGGGGGTCCTCAGTTCTATTAGGAGCAGTGGGCTTTGCAGACCAATGCAGAGAGTGGCTGGTCTCACCCACAGCTTCTTGACAAAAAAGGTAGAGATCGTCTCCTTAGAATCTAATGTGAAGGAAGGCAGGAAAGGTGCAGCCTGGCTTCCTAGGGGGCTCAACTAGGAACTGGACTGGGCTCAGGCAACTTTCCCCACCCTCCAGAGGTCCCCATGACCCAGCCGCTGGCATGGGGGTGGTTTGGCCAGGAGCCCATCCACTTAACCAACACGGAGGTGGGATGGCAGTACATTAATATTGAATGACTACCACTCTGTTTACTTATACAAGCCCTAACTTCCCATAAATCCAAGTCAGAATCAATCATCTTTTATGGAAGATATTAATGGAAATTCCATTATTTAAATCCAATCAATACATTTTTTTTGGTTTCTTTGAGGGGGAGTAGTTTCTAGGGGGCTTTTAGGGAGAAAAAAAGGTCAAATGACCTGGCTCACATCTCAGGATCACAGTTAGATAACTGCTTAGGAAAAAGGGATTCAGTTTCTCTCCATGCATCCGACAGTAGGAAGGTTTTAATTCCACTGGCCTAGGAAAAATAAAGATTCTTCTCTTGCATTCACTGCACCCTGCCCAAGTGCTGTCAGGGACACTCAGCATCACTGTTTTTAAACTCAGAACTGAGCTGTGATCCAATGCTTTCCAATCAAATTTGATTTTTTTTTTTTTTTAAATTATGAACCCAACTCTTCTAGGAACTGGCTTCAGTGGCCTGAAAAATAGCTGAACAAACAGGGGTGGTTTGTTCCCAGAGGTAAAAAGGCACAAAAATGAGATAGAAATCTAAAGGCCTAGGAGATGCCAAGGCCAACAGAACTGCTCCAGAACATGTATGTCTGCGTGGATGCCCCCGTCCAGGGGGCCTGCCCTGATCCCCAATCTGCAAGCTCCCTGAAAAAGTGAAGGACTGTGTGAGGATCTGGATTCACCACCAGCTGAAGCAGACTGGAAAAAGCCTGCTTAAGCTCTGGAATAAGAAAGAAAGTGAAGTTGCTCACTCGTGTCCAACTATTGCAACCCCATGGACTGCAGTCTCCCAGGCTCCTCTGTCCATGGGATTTTCCAGGCAAGAGTACTGGAGTGGGTTGTCATTTCCTTCTCCTGGGGATCTTCCAAACCCAGGGATGGAACCTGAGTCTCCCACATTGCAAGCAGACGCTTTACCATCTGAGCCACCAGGGAAGCTTTGTGTGATCAATGTAAAGAGGAATGTAACTAAGGGAACTATGCTTTCAACCCCCAACCAGGGACCTGGAGGGCAGGAGAACCTGCCTGAAAGCCAGTCTTCCCAGTGGACTCCCTCCCTCCTTCAGCACTTAATGTGGGTGGGTATCCCCTCCTTCTGGAAGCTTCCTCAGTTCCCTGGCCAGATTCCATCCTTGCAATTTTCACTGTGTGGGGCTGATCCATTTGCACGCTTGCCCATCTTCCCTCTGCTTCTCTCCCTGACCCCTGTTCATTCAGTTCACTCAGCAGCCTCAGGGGCCCCCTCTGTTGTGCTCAAGGAGGGGGGCTCTGCCACCACCAAGCCCCTTGCCCCCGGGGTTGGAGCCTCGTCTTGTACATCACTGAGCAAGTAGTTCTCTCAAGACTTAGCGGGGGTGGATTCAACAGGGCAGGGTTCTGAGAACGCTTCCTTGTGACAGGAGGTTTGAAGGACTTCTGATTTATCCAGCTGAGGAGGCATCTGGGTTCTAGCTGTTCTCCGTTTCCACTCAGAACCAAACAAAGGAAAATGGACTTCAGGTGCAGCAAGGGAGATTTAGGTCAGATAAAAAAAAGGCCTGTAGGAGCCACCACAGCTGGGACTCTGGGAGCTGATGGAATTTCCTGCCCTGGAGATCTAGGGGCAGGCTTTCGAGTGGGGGCCGAGCCACCCCCAGGGCTCAGTGGAGGATGGGCAGAAGGGCCTGGGCACGCCTGGCAGGTTCCCTGGCCCCTCCTCCTTTGTGCGCATCTCTTAGCAGCCCTCACCGGAGAACAAGAGGACCAATTACATGTGACTGCACACCTAAGAGCATCGTTTCTCAGAACTACGGGAGGTTGCCCCTGGCTGTCTGTCAGAGCCCATGGGAATGCCAATGCCGCACTGTCCGCCTTGTGACAAAAGCCCGGTTCTCTCACTCCTTCGATGTCTGGGCTGAGAACTCCCCCTCCCCGCTTCCTAAGCGATAGCTCTGTTTTCTATCACTCAGTCCACAACCTGCAGGGGAAATCTCGTCCTGACGGGGTAGGGGAGCTGGCCCTGAAGAGGGGGCTTCTGGGACCTCCCTGGCACAGAGGGAGAGGAAGTACCAGCCACGCAGAACAAGGGCCTGAACGCAAAGGAAGCACTCCTGTTTGGGGGATGAGCAAAAGGGAGCTGTCTTAACATCAGTCACCGGGATTCCCTGGTGATTCCAATAGGAAGCCAAGGTCAGAGGCACCACCAAGCACGGAGGCAACTCTGTGACCCACTTGTAGCAAACCCATGAGACTTCCTAGGTGTGGTTTCATGGAGGCAGGGTGCCCTGCACCATTTCCTGCCCCCACTCTCGTTTGTCTTACAGTATCTTTTTAAGTCACCAGCTATCCTTTCTGAACTCAGTGAGGTGAAAACAAACAGAATAGAAAGCTTCCTGCTTTTCTCTGGCTGGACCCTGGGCACAGCTCCTGCCCCACTGGACCTCCCAGGAGGGAGTGTTGCAGGCTCCCCTCCCCACTCACAGAAGCCAGGCCAGCATCCTCTGGTGTCTGGTGACACCACACTGGGGAACTGCAGCCAGTTCTGCCTGGAGTTCTCTGAGGCCTGTGGGGACAGACAGGGAGGTCCAGCAGAGCATCACTAGGCCCAGGATGGCAGCTGTACCACCCCATTTGCCCACCTTGGCCTTTGAGACTCAGTTACCTCTCTGGAAAGGGGAACAATAACGGTACCCACATCTGTCCACAGGGCTGTTGGGAGGATTTGAGGGGAAATAGCCCTTGGCCTTAGGTCAACACATGATACTTGTCCTTGTTATTCCAGACACTAAACTCTGATAAGCCAGGGGAGGGGATGGGGAGAGGGCTCCTCAGCAGGACCTGGGGGGTGGGAGGGAGCCGTGTCTCCACGCCTGCACGTGTGCCTGCCAAGCTTGGTTCTAAATGGATTATTGTTTATTGGCGGCTTATCCCATCTCTCGGGTTATGAATTATTTACCAGATAATGACTTCATAATTGTTAATGACAGATGCCCCAAGGACAAGCTGATACAAGTGCTAACTGTAGAGTCCCTGAAGCCCCCATGTGGCCGCATCCACAGCGTCACTCCTAGGGCTGTTGCCTGATTGGCCCTCGGGGATCAGTTTTGAATCCACCCCTCTCGTGCCACAGGTAAAGAAACAGATCCACAGAGGGGCAGGGACGTGCTTCCTGCTGCCGGCCAGTGGCAGCCCTGGGTGGGGCAGGCCCCAGTGCCTGATGGTCAGGTGTCCACTGTCTGGGTTTGGGCCACTGGGGCAGCTGTGGGCTGAGCAGGAGTTCAAGTCCTCTGTGATGAGGGCTGGGGGATCCCCCACCAGCAGTGGGGAGGAGGAACCCCAGGACATCTGCTGTTGCCGTGGGGAATCGGTTTATATCTCTAGTGGCTGACTGGGATCCCTGTGGGTTTAGGAGGGCCACCTCCCTGAGAACAGAAGTCCCATGCTGACTGGGTGTATTCAGCAAGCAAAGACCACAGCGTGGCCCTTAGACTAATAATAGCAAGTCCTTGCATTAAACTATGTTTCATGCATTAGTCTAGGTGTTGTATTATATTAACTGTTTAATCAGCTATTAACTATTTAATGAACCCTGTGAAGTAGGAGATTTTCCTGATGGCTCAGGGGTAAAGAATCCACCTGCCAATGCAGAGACCCAGGTTTGATCCCTGGTTTGGGAAGATCCCCTGGAGAAGGAAATGGCAATTCACTCCAGTATTCTTGCCTGGGTCATCCCACGGACAGAGGAGCCTGGTGGGCTGGAGTCCATGGGATGGCAAAGAGTCAGACATGACTTAGGACTAAACAATAACAAAACCAAATCAGATATGTGTATTCATAATAGGGATTATAATCCTCAGGTGAAGAAACAGGTACGAGAAGGTTCAATAATATGCCGAAGTCACACAGCTGGTGAGGGCAGGGCTGGGATTAGGATCCAGGCAGTCTGCTTCCACTGTCTGTGCCCTTGACTGCTACACTACACTGCTTACTATTGTGAAAGTGAAAGTCGCTCAGTTGTGTCCGACTGTTTGCGACCCCTTTGGAATTCTCCATGCCAGAATACTGGGGTGGGTAGCCTTTCCCTTCCCCAGGGGACCTTCCCAACCCAGGGATCAAACCCTAGTCTTCAGCTTTGCAGGTGGATTCTTTACCAGCTGAGCCACAGGGGAAGCCCAAGAATACTGGAGAGGGTAGCTCATCCCTTCTCCAGTGAATCTTCCCAACCCAGGAATTGAACTGGGGTCCCCTGCATTGTGGGTGGATTCTTTACCAACTGAGCTATCCCCAGATGAATGAACGAACAAATGAACGAATGAATGCTGTGAGGTTGTTTTGAATATGGGGCACACTTTTCGAAAAATGTTTTAAATGTTAAATTGAGAATACTAAGACCCTGTGTCTCAGCAGGGTCCGGGGAACCTGTCTTTCTCTTGGACTGGGGACTGTGCTTGAAACAGCAGAAAGATGAGCTCTGGCCTGGGGGGGGGAGGGTGCATGGTGTCCTCAGGGACAGTGGCCTTGGAAGGGCTGGTGAGTGCATATCCTTCACTGCTCCGAGGCGGGTGATGGGAGCTGCTCTGATGGGTGCAGCAGGATCCTGAGCAGGTTAAAAGATGCTTCTGAGTGAGGCACACATGCCACTCACTCATCCTGCTAATGTTCCAGGGCCTTCTTTGGGTTACGCTTTGAGGAGGGACCCAGGGACTGAGACCCAGTCCCCTGGCCGCAGGGGACTCCCAGCTGTCTCCCAGAGCAGACAAGCAGTCAGGTGCCAGGTGAGAGGGTTCTGGGACAGAAGGGAGACAGAGGGGCTGAGGGACCCCAGAGGCCATGTGAGTTGACCTCCTGTGATCAGTCCTTTTACAGTGTTAGCATGTGATCAGCTCTGAGCTCACAGTCTGGGGATGAGCCTTGATCACACTGGACAGCGAAAGGACTGCCCCTGAGCCAGAAAGAACCAAATGCTGGGGAGATGAACAGCATCAGGAAATCAGAGAAGAGAAAGTTTTCACCAGGAGTGGGTGGCCTGGGAGCACTTTGCTCCCAGGTAGGGATGGGGGAGGCTCTGCTGGGAGATGCAGGCTTAGCAGGACAAGTGCCTGGAGATGTGGTGCACAGAAGCAGGGTCAGTTAGAAGGTCTGTCTGGATGGGAGCAGAGGCTGTGTGTGCGTGTGCGCATGGGTTCCGGGGTGGACGTCATGGGAGGGGAGCTTGGCTCTCTGGTACAGGGTCAGACTTCCTTTATCTGATTCCCAAAGCCAATAGTGCAATTCTGTGCTCACCTGTGCAAGGTGCAGAGCACTTTGAGTGCCTTTTAGAAAACCCTGAACTGGTGCCAAATAAATAATCACACTGTTTATTCTGGGTTGGAGAAGCAGGATGGCTCCTGTATGTGCTAAAGGGAGGACGAGGCTCTCTGGCGGGCTGGCGGGGACTGCCTCCGTCACACCCGTGAGCGTGGGCATTGATCTGAGAAGGGATCCTGGAAACACCCTCTCCCTGTCCTGACTTTTATTTCCCATGTTCTGTACCTGCCTGTGTACCTGGAGGAGGGGGGCCGGGTTAATTGTTACCTCCTGCGCTGTTACTAGGTTACTTTGTAAAAGCAGAAATATGGTTTTAATGATTTTTCGTGGTTGTTGCTACCTCACGGATCAGATGCTTTTATCTAAATGAGTTGCTACAAATCAAAAGATGGCCCGTGAGGGTTGCTAGGCTGCGTCTGTCTTACACAGGGAAGCTCCTGCTCTGTGAATGAGGCTTAAGTCTCCTCTATTCTTTTAGCATCCAGCTCCCTTACAAGGAAGGGCAAAAACACGCATCAGCAGCTGTAATGAATGCACCTCCAAGTGGCCAGGATGAGAGGACGTGGTGAGTGAGTGGAGTGGTCTTGAGCCTGAATTCCATTCACTGTTCAACTTGATGAAGGTGGGTGATGCCCGTGTCCCAGACGGTAGTCTTTGGGCCTCTTAGGTCACCATGGGTAGGACTACATTGAGGCCCAGAGGATGGTTATTTGATGCTGGGTTACCTGACCACACAGTGGGTGGTCAAGTAATGTTTGTGGAAGACAGGCAGGTGCAGATTGACACTCACTCAGTGTTCTTAGGTTTCAATCTATGGAGTAGCAGTTCACGTAGAGATAAGAGGAGCTCTGGATGAGGAATCAAGAGACAAGGACTCCACTTCCTACTCTGCTTTGATTGGCTGTGTGACCTCGGGCAAGACACCGACCCTCTCTGAGCCTCAGCTTGCTGCTCGGCATAAACAATGGCAACAATCGTCACTCTCTGTCTACCTCCTAGGGTCTCCCTTGTGACCAAGTATATGAAGTTATGTGAAAACACTTTGCAAACTGAAGGCACTGGGTCGCGGGAAGAGTAGTCATATGACCTTAGCCTTGGATACTCTAATGAAACGAGGCTGGGTAGCGGCTGCCCAGGACACAGGGCTGCCAAAGAGTCTTGGGGTCAGGGAGGGCACAGGAAGCTTGGCTGTGACAGTGGTCTCCAAGCAGTGCTCTGTGAGCCTTCAGCTGTGTTTCCATGATCTGAAAGGGCAGCTTCTGGGGGCTTAGCATGGCACTCAAAGCCCATCACGGCAGAGACCTAATTACCTTTCCAGCCACATCCCCCACCTCTTAGGTCACCTTTAGCACTTATGCTCTGGGCTCTCCTGTCCTTTTTATACCTTCAGGCCTTTGCACAAGCAGTTCCTATTGCCTGAAATGCTGCCTGCACTCACTCACTCACACACACACACACACACACACACACACACGCACGCGCGCATTTCCAGCTTGAAGCTTCCTCTTCTTGGAAGCCTGTGGTTTGACCAAACTAAATTAGTGGCTGAGTACTCTCATGGCCTCAAACGTGAGCTCTGGGTCATGGCCTTGGTCTCATATGGTCACTGCTGTATCCCCCATGCTGCAATAATACCTGGCATAGAGCAGGCACTCTCAAGAAATATTTGTTGACTGAATGAGTTCTTTCATAGCACATTGCATAAGTTCCTGTCTATATTCCTATTGTTGTATTTATCACATCTTATTATATGAAGGTATTTACTTGCTGTCTCCCCACTGGACTGCCAGCTCCTTGAGGACAGGTTTTTGTCTGACCTCGCTGGACCCTGTACCTAGAACAATATACAGTGTGGCTGCCAGTGAGAGCTTAAATGAATGAATGAATGAATGAATGTTGGAATACACATTTGTTTTACCACAGGCTGGGTATTCCTCCTACAGCCTCAATGCTTCTGGCTCTGTCAAGACACACTCACACAGACACACAGAATTTATGATTAGAAGATAAAAGCTAGAAAGTTCTGAGTGACCTGTGAATATACGAGACAATCGATAAGAGACAGAAGCCACAAATTCAGGAACATCCTTCCATGGTTACTGGACAGACATGTGCATGGTTCTGTCCCATAGCAGGATTCTGGCAGGGCCTACTACCAGTCTATTTGGCATTTTCCTGCAAATCAGTAAGAGGTGCCCTCCCTCTGAGCCCTCACGGTACACAACGAAGCTGGCAGAGTGCAGGCTGGGTGTCAACTCCCACGCCCCCCAGGCCAGGTGCCCTCCCATAGGGCACAGACTCACCACTGTGAGTCACCAGCCCTGGTCTCTGGGGCAGGTGAAGTGTAAGGAAGGAGACAGGTTGCCTGGAAAATCAAACTTGGCCACAAAAATAAACTGAGGTTTACAGATAAGCTATTTCTGGCCCAGGTGCCAAACGAGGTTTTGCAGCTGGAGTGAAAACTGCCTTGTGTGCCCTGCCCCATCCCTATTAGCTAAGGGGAACTGCACCCTCTGTGTGCATTCTGTTCCTCAACAACTCACCTCCAGAAACGGGGGTTCCACCCCTGGGGCACTGTCTGCCTTTGGCTGATGACAGTCGATGGTTCAGCATGGGGCTGAGTCTCACAGGCCAAGGAGGGCAGACAAGCAGGGTGTAGCCACCAACCTGGGCACAGAGCTGCTCTGCTGGATGACCCTGTCAGTCTCCGGAGAACTCTAGGAAGAGCTCTAGGAAGACGGCTGCAATTCCCCACTGTGGGATCACCAGCACCAAATGGTCTAGCCTGGCACTTGTGGGTAGGGGAGGGCATCTGCAACACTCTCTCCTGGGAGGTACAGTGGGGCGGGAGCTGTGCCCAGGGCCCAGCCAGAGAAAAGCAGGAAGCTTTCTATTCTGTTTGCTTTCACCTCACTGAGTTCAGAAATGATTGAAGATGACTTACAAGGATACTGTAAGACAAACAAGTGTAGGGGCAGGCAATGGCGCAAGGCGTGCTGCCTCCACGAGACCACACGTAGGAAGTCCCATGCATTCACTACAAGTGGGTCACAGATTTGCCTCCGTGCTTGGTGGTGCCTCTGTCCTTGGCCTCCTACTGGAATGGCCTGGGGTGTGTCACAAAAATATGAATGCCTGGGTCTCAGCCAGAGAAATTTTGGTCTAATTGACCTGTTGTGTTGCCTGGATATCAGACCTGTAAAAATCTCCCTAGATGATTTTAATATGCAACTGGGTTTGAGAACCACTGTTTAGACTTGAAAAAGGCAAACGAGGAGCTGATCTGTTACAACATGATCCAGTATGAGATAATATGATGAAGGCTTGGTAGAATAGGTCTGTGCTAAAATCAGAGGCACTTCTCCCAAGGGTCCCAGCCAAGGGGTCACGGTGACAGGATGGACATTGACTGCCACAAAATCCTAAATGTGGGCATATCTATATGCTCCATAGGAAAAAAGATCTTGCGACAGCCTGTCTGTACTAGTCACTCAGTTGTGTCCAACTCTTTGTGACTCTATGAACTGTAGCCCACCAGGCTGCTCTCTCCATGGAATTCTTCAGAGAAGACTACTGGAGTGGGAAGCCATGCCCTACTCCAGGGGATCTTCCCAACCCAGGGATTGAATGCGGGTCTCCTGCATCGCAGGCAAATTCTTTACCATCTGAGCCACCAGGAAAGTCTGCCTGTAGGGTTCCTTAAAAGCATTTTGGGGTGGGGCAAGATGAATAGGGTTGATGTGTCATAGTCAAGGTACCCAGCTTTCAGAAGCCTGGATCCAGGGGGTAGATTTCAGAGTAGCGGAAAAAGCAGATAAATTGACTGGTGCAACGAGATTTCCCGGGGGGAGGGAGGAGGGAGGGGGGTTCTGGAGGGGGAGCATATGTAAACCCATGGTGATATCATGTCATTGTTTGGCAAAACTAATAAAAAAAAAGATTAAAAAAAAAAGCAGATAAATTACACATCATACAGGAATTTTGTTTCACCAGATCTAGGAGAAGGGGACAACAGAGGATGAGATGGTTAGATGGTATCACCAACTCAGTAGACATGAGTTTGAGCAAATTTCAGGAGACAGTGAAGGACAGAGAAGCCTGCAGCCTGCAGTCTATGGGGTCACAAAGAGTCAGACATGATTTAGCTACTGAAGAGAAACAACAACAAATCTCCGTAACTTCCACCCCAATTCCTCAGGGCTTAGAATCCAGGAATTCGACAACACCATTGAGATGAGACTATTGGTTAAAGCTTTAAGATAACACAGATACCCATCCTCATGAGAATGATGACATTGGGAAGTCTGGGGGAAGGACCCATGCGTCTTGTTTTTTAAACTCTCCAGGTGACTGCAGTATTCACTGAGGGCTGAGCGCGGCTGGCCCAGGTAGCATCATTTTACTTCTGAACCGGTCCACCTCCTCTTGGGAGCTGGGAAGGTAGGGGTTATTCTCCATTTAAAGCAGAGGAGATGGAGGCTCAGAAAGTTGCATGGGGCTTGTCAGGAGCTAGTGGTGGGTTTGGGGTGAGAGCCCAGTGGTCTCTCCTTCCAGGGTCCCATCCATCACACTGTCTGTGAGGTCACTCTGTCCTGCAGTCCTGTGATCTCTGAGCTGAATAACATCATCTGATGTCATTACAGGGAGATAAGAAAATGATCCCTGTACTCCAGAAGCTCATGGTTCAGGAAGGAGGATGAGAGGCTCAAAGCAAAGGAGACAGGTTCATGGACAGCCGAGGGAGAGGTGATGTTTCATAGCCATGAGGTGGCTTCTCTTGGCCAGGCCGAGTCTGCGATGCAATCAGACAGGTAGATAATGGATTCTCAGAACTACAGAGAAGAGGTCAGGACCTGGGGACAGAGATGTTGCCCAAGAATCAAGCCCCGGACAGCCGAAGCAGAGGGAGTAAAGGGGCCGCTGAGAGACAGGAAAGCTGAGGAAAATGCAGCAGCACAATCACCCTCGTTTATAGGCAGAAGGACGAAAGACAGTCTGGAGTGGCCAGAAAGACAGGGAGATAAAACCCGCCTAAGCTAAAGGTGGGAGGCTCCATTTCTCCATGAAATGAAAAGAACCCTGACTGAGGAGTCCAGGGTTGGCGGGAAGTCTTGAGGACAACAGGGAAGGAAGGGATCAGCTGCAGGGACCGGGCCGGGAATGGACCAGGGATGCATGAAGGATGCCCAGCCAGGGCTGAGGGTTTGGCTAAGGCTCGCTTGAAGGATCTGTGCCCCAGCCCATTGATTCAGGGTGGAAGCCGAAAGGGGATGGATGAGTAAGGGAAGGAGGGAGGAGGGACTCGGGATCCACAGAAGAGAGGCTGTGCAGAGAGAGGGAGTGAAGGAAGGAGAGGATGTGCGTGGTCAGCAAGGGCACCTTTGGGTTGGCTTTGCAGGGTGAAGCTGCTCTGAGTGCAGAAGTCCAGGGCACAGTACATGGTGTCCTCTATGGAACAACTCCAGGTCTCGTTAGATCTGGGGACATTTGCAATGTCCTCCCAGGATGCCGGGCTCACAGAGGGACTCGGGGCCTGGGTAGACAGCACTGAGAGTCCCAGGGTGGGGGCTGGGGATGCTACTCAGGGGCGTTCTTACCCACTGATGGCATTGGCATTGGCCCTTCATCAGCTCTGCACCTAGGTGTCTATTAATGCCATTCTTGGCTCAGCCCTCAATCTTACACAAACTGGGTCCTTAGCTTGACCCCCATTCGCTCAGCCTTGCCGCAGCCAGGATCACACACTGCAGCGCTGGCCTCAGATGTCCCTCCTGCTGCTGGTTCTGGTACCATCCTCTCGGCTATGTAGAGGATTCTCATCAAACTACTGCCAAGCAGACAGCAGCCCTCCACACTCTTTATTTTAGCAGACCTTGCTTTGTAGCAGGAAACACAGAGCAAAGCACTTTGACCGAGTTTCCACAGGAAGGTGATAGTTCTACCACTGGTCACCAAGGCGCCAAAGCAGGCTTGTCTTCTTGGGAACCAGTGGGAGTCCTGCACCTGAAGGAAATGGACAGCCCAGCACTGGGTCACGTGCTGTGGTGGTGTTCCAAGGAATGGTTATGACTGAGTGTACGGTAAATGTTTATTGAGAGCCCAGCAGGCACTGGGTGGAATGGAGGAAAGGAACACAGAGAGAATCAATGTGATTCCCATCCTCCAGGGCTGGCCAGGCATTCACAGTGGGCACAGAGATGTGAGGCTCACAAGGGTGTATCCTATCAGATATGCCTGGTGAGGTCACCTTCAGTGACCTTAAAATACAGGCTTCTCCAAGGCTGGGATGAATAAGAGCCATGTGTCACCCTGCAACAGAGGCAGGGAATAGAAGACACCCAAATACGGGCCGTCAGAACCATTGCCTGGGTCTCTCTGTCCCCGCTGTGCCATCCACGCTCACACTAGAATTTGAAGACATATTCTTGGAAGGCTGACTTCAGTGAAGAGCATCTCCTGAATCTTTTCTCAAACACTGAATGCCATGATCACCAAATCCAAGCTTGTTGTTCTTGTTGTTTGGTCCTTAAGTTGTGTTGACACTTTGAGACCCCATGGACTGGAGCCCACCAGGCTCCTCTGTCCATGAGATTTCCCAGGCAAGAATACCGGAGTGGGTTGCCATTTTCTTCTCCAGGGGATCTTCCCGACCTAGAGGTTGAACCCACGTCTTCTGCACTGGCAGGTGGATCCTTCACCACTGCTCCAATAGGTTCAGTTTTCTGACTGAAGCTAGTTTTCCAACTCTCCTCTCCGGCCCGGCAGTTGCAGAAGCAAAGCATTCCCTGGTGTCCAGGATGAGTAGCCGGACAACTGTTCAGCCAGCCAGTGGTGCTCTGAGAACAACTCTCAAGGTCAGGAGCTCATCTGCCCCCGCTGGCCACCCCTACTGGGGTGCTGGTGGCAGCAGGCTGGAAGCACATGGATGTTTCTTCTGTTTCAGCAACTGGTTCAGGCCTGGCCTGGAGCCCTCTCCAGCTTCCTGCTCACTGCCACAGCTGCTGCACCTTGGGATCCCTTCTGTTTGTGCGAGGGCCCTGGGAGTGGAGGGCGCCCCAACCCCACTGCCTCTGAGTCCAGAGAGAAAGCTCTCTGACCAGTGGACAATGGGGACATGGAGGAACCTGGCTGGTCTGCTGCCAAGGCCCCTGATGTGGAAGGAAGCTGGGGTTCATGCTCCAGGCTGGCCCCAGGCAGAAGCCCTGAGGCTCTTGGTCAGCGGGCGCCAGGGCATGGTCCTGCGGAGAGCACATGCCTGAGCTTACCCAGCACCAGGCCCGAGGAGTGATGCAGGGTGATACTGGCCCCTGGACCTCTAAAGGCTCGAGTGTCATCGAGATACACTAGCCTAGGCCACTCAGCCTCAACTGTCCTGAACCCCACTGCCCATGCCCCCAACTCCCGCCTTCATTGTTTTGGGCTGCCCCAGCCCCCTTAACTCCCCTGACTGCCTGTTATTCACAGTCTAGGTTGCAGGCTCCTAAATCAAAACTTTAAGCCTGAGCTCTATAAGTTTAATCCAAGAACATAATCAAATGACTATGGAAAGACACATACGCAAAAATGTTTGTTGTAGTATTATTGGTAAGAGTGATGTATCAAAAATGCACTAAATTTCCATTATTAAGGCACTGGTTAAGTAAACTGTGGGGCTTCCCCTGG
The DNA here is from genome assembly GCA_007570785.1 of Antilocapra americana. Taxonomy (NCBI): domain Eukaryota; kingdom Metazoa; phylum Chordata; class Mammalia; order Artiodactyla; family Antilocapridae; genus Antilocapra; species Antilocapra americana. The sequence continues at coordinate 147,418 of ML662449.1, read as the reverse complement.
TGGCTCAGATGGTGAAGAATCTGCCTGTAATGTGGGAGACCCCGGTTTGATCTCTGGGTCGGAAGGTGGCACTGGAGATCCATGGGGTCACAAAGAGTTGGACACTACTGGGCAACTAACACACATACAAGTAAACTTTATAGCCTATTATAGCCGTATGATACGAAGCCTTTAAAAATGCTACAGAGGGACTTCCCTGGTGGTCCAGTGGTTGGAACTCCATGCTTGCAATGCAGGGGTACGGGTTTGATTCCTGGTCAGGAAACTAGGATCCCACATGCTTCGTGAGTATGGCCCGAAAAAAGAAGTCGGTATAGAATTGTATTTAGTGGCTTGCAAAGGTACCTGGGACAGACTGCGAAGTCGACAAAAGGAGTTATCAAGTAGTACACACGGCGCGACCTCATCTGTGTGTGTACATGTATGCGTGTACCCTCTGTGTAAAGGAAAACAGCCAGGAAAGGGACACAGAAATGGTTATTTCTCAGGACTATGGTTATAAATAATTTATATAATTTTAGGTGCTATCTTTTAAAATATTTTTTACAATGAGCAAATACTATAATATTATTTATTTTAATGTGAACAATGTCAATAATGTTTTAATGACATTTAACAATACTATTTTAATGACAAGAGAAAGTTAAATTAGAAAGGAAGAATTATAATTTTTGAGGAGCTTACGAGTCAAGGAGCTTAAGAGTCATGTAGCGGCTGGCTACCCCCAGACCCAAATTCCTATGGGGCCAGAGCCCCAAGCGAGTGATCAAGAGTGCCAGTCACGCTTGAGCATTGATTCCAGAAGGGTGGGGGCCCAGGGGGCTAAGCTTGGCTCTGGGTAACAGTGAATCTCAGATCTAAGCTAAAAATCTCACAAACAGTACGGCGAGAGGCCCAGTGACATCTACTATCCCTCACTTCCCTGAGGTGATCAACGTTAGAGAAAATTCCTTTCTGACTTCCAGGTGAGCTGACCTACCTTGCACCGTCCGTCTCTGGCAAGCCCAGGATTCGTCCCCAGTATGCAAAATCCTCGATGGCCACCAACACTTAGCACGATGTGAGCATCACCAGGAGGCCAGGCCGTCTAAAAAGAGACAAGAGAAGAGTGAGGGTGGGGTAGGGAAAAGATATCATCTTTTTCGAAAAGCTCTTTTTGGAATTCCAGCATCTTAGGTGGTCTCCACCCTAAATGGAAGCTTGTCCCTACCTTGGATTTCCTGGTGTGGATGACCACGCACAGGCCATGCCCAAACTCTGACCTGGCTGCCAAAATAAGGGGGTCTGAGTGGGTAGCAGGGAACCCCAAGGGGCAGATACGAGATCTCAATTCCCCACTCCCCAACGCACCAAGCTCTAATCCCCATAGCAAAGCTATAATCACTCAATAAGAATGAGAATCGTGGCATTCCTTTCCATCTAAACCAAACCAAGAAATTCCAGAGGTGGGAAAAAATAAAAAATGTACATCCTTAATTTAATGCTGAAAAGAGAACAGGACACAAACTTGAGAACCACCAAAACAAATCATTACTTTTAGACAATGGACCAGAAGACCTTGAGGAGGCAAACGATGGGTTCCCTGTAGAGAAGGTTTTTTTATGAAATATATAGATTAATATCTCATAGAAAGAGACTATCTATTAAGGGGAGGCAGGGTTATTCCTAGTTTCCTCTTTCAAATACAAGTGAATGCCATCTTCACAACAGGCAACGCCACCCTCCACTGCAATAAACACACGACTGTCATTACCTGGGGATCAATATATTTTTCTAAATTGAATATATCATTATCAATTGATTTTCCCTTTTCCTCTTAGCACTGCAGAGTCCCAGCTAGCTGGGGAAAGCTTTAATGTGATATGAAGGATGTGGACAAGTAAATAAGTTATTGTGAACTAATTCCATCTTACAACGCACTTTGCTCCGATGACACGATGGGTCTTTCTCTGAGCCTTTCACCTTAAGCTTTTTCAGCTGCTGTGGACAGACACGCAGGCCGTATCAAACAGCCATTTTAAAGCTGAAAGTGGCAAAAATAGTATTTTTCCTAAGGATAGTGTGTTCCCTTTACGATTAAGAAATAACCTCCGTAGGGAAGCAAAGTAAGTCAAGGTCACCATTTAACTCTGACGTGGAGACTACGTCGTGAGCACATTTCCTTTACCAGGCTTCCCTGAAGCACACGGTTAAATTGAACACTTTGGCCGCAAAGTATCGACAGTACTGGTGACAACAAACGATTGATGAATTTCTGGGAAAGATCATTAGCAGATATGTGTTGGGGAGGAGGGAGGACTAGGGGACAGCGGTCAGTCCATTTTAAGATCCTTGAGGATCTCATTCATTCATTTACCCATTCATTCATTCAGTACAAGTTAATGGAATCCCTGTTATGCGTCAGGCAGTGTCCAGGCACTGGGAATACGAGGAAACAAAACAGAGGAAAAAAATTCTTCCCTCCTTGAGCTCATCTTCTAGTGGACAGAAACACAGAATAAACAATAAACTTAAGAAATAAGTGCAAATTGCACAGTAGATTAGAAGGCAGTCAGGACTATTTGTTAGAGGAGAAGCGGGGCAGAAGATGAGTGTGGGGGTGTGGTACAGATTAGACAGGGTGGTTGGGGTAACAGGCCCTGTGAGAATATGACATTTGAGCACATTGGAAAGTGATGCAGGTCAGGCGTCCAGGGGAGGAGAGCATTCAGAGCAGAGGAAGAGTCAGTGACTCGTTTTCCTGGATCTGCAAGGACCCTCCGCTGTGGCTGGACATGGGACAGCCACATAGGACATTAAGCTGGAGAGGTGAGAATTCAGTTTGTGTGGGGCCTCGCAGGCCACTGGAAGGGTGGGGGTGGTTTAGTTGCTAAATCAGGTCTGACTCTTGTGACCCCATGGACTGTAACCCGCCAGGATCATCTGTCCACGGGGTTTCCTAGGCCAGAATACCAGAATGGGTGGCCATTTTCTTCTCCAGAGGATCTTCCTCACCCAGGGATTGAACTCACATCTCCTGCGTTGGCAGGTGGGTTCTTTACCATTGAGCCACTGTCAAGCCTACTAACTAACAGAGAGCCCAAGCCCCTGGCCACCAAGCTTTAGAAAGAGCTCTCACTCTCGAGACCAACTCTTGGTTGCCAGTGTCAGGTTAATTGGCTTCCCTTCTCTCCATCTCAGATGGCTTGACTCTCTGGGCTGTGCCAGACTGATACGGCAGCCCAGACAGGAGCCGAGGGGCAGTTCAGGGGGTGAGCTAGCAGGACTGTCTACTCTGTTCTGATGACAGTGGCCTCGTCCTTCCTCCTTTGTGGTCCCTGGAGGCCAACTTCTAGAGGAGATAACTGAAACAAAGTTCTGAACAAAAATAAACCACATGCAAAGCAGAGTTCTCTGGGTCTGTTGCCTAATGTGCTTATGAAAAGAGCCTAACGCGGGCTGACATGGGAGACATCACAGGCTGTGCTGGGCATCTTCTGTTCGCTCCTCCAGGTCAGCTCTCCATCCATTTCCGTGTCTGGGAGGCTCACCCAGTTAGCATGGAGAGCATCACTCCAGCTCTGAGACCCTGGGACTTCCAGTTATGTTCAGGCAATGCAGACACCAGCAGGAGACCCGGGATAGGGGTGGGGCTGGGTGTTTATTTCCCCTCTCTCCTTCTTCCTTGCAGAGTCCTCATGAGATGGCTGGGCTCTTCTGCTGAAGGTCATGGCTCTGGCTGGTGTTGAGGAGGACACAGCTCTCTCTCGATCTTCCAGTAACAGCTCCCTCCCCTTGCCCTGGTTATGAGCCCTGGGGCATTGCCCTGTCATATACTCTCTTCCTACTGTGTCTACACCTTTGTGAATAGCCCTTTCACTGAACTCTTCAGATTACACATTTGGATGTGTTTGTTTCCTGTCAAGACCCCAATGAATACATTCTCAGAGATGGTTAGAAGCAGGACTGTGGAAATCAGACATTTGAATTAGAATTCTAACATGGCCCTTAGTTTTGTGACACCAGTTAAATTATTTAATTACTATGAACTCTCGTTTCTCTTTATGAATGTATCAGAGAAACTGGTACATAATTATCATCCACAGCATCTCGCTATTGCCATCACCTGCTCACAGTCCCGGGGCAAGTCACACCTCTGTCATGACATCTCTGCCCACCCCGACCAGAGGCCCCTCCCTTGAGGGGTTTCTAGCTGTTTTCAGCTCATATTTAACATTAGTTGATGTCTCAGTAATTTCCTCTCTTTCCTCTTCTTGCTCTTCTGTCTCCCACCCAACCATTAATCCTTGCATCCTGAGCATCCTGAGAACAGACATTATCTTAATGTCTGAATCTCTGGCCCACAGCACCCATCACATAGGGGTGTGTATAGACCCTTCATTAGTCACTATGTTTTCTTCTTAGAAAGCCTGTAAGTTCCATCCATCTACTTAAACATATTCTACTGATGCATGGTACTTAAAATGATTTTAAAATAAATGACTAGAAATTGATTTCTAGTAACAATTTAATTCCCAAGATAACACTGTAAAATCTTCAGTTTCCAAAGATCATGGCCTGGGAAAATGAATCTCAGGAAAGAAACCAGGAATTCCCTGGAAGTAGGTAGGAATTTTCATCCCTGAGGGAGATGAAGGTTCACCCTCTGGACTTGATTTCTGACCTCTCTGGTCAAACTAACCTTTTCTTTCCCACTAATCTTATCCTGAAAAGATAGCTTCCAGGCCTATGGAAAAGAAAATTGAAAAGGCCAAAGGATGAGGGACTTTTTTTACTTAAGTTTTAAAAATAAGTAATAAGTCAATGTCTGTGAAATTGGTCTTAAGTCCTTCACCTTCTCAAGGCCCTTACGAGATGCTAATTGAATTTGGCAGAGCATAAAGGCCAATATAAAATCAAGAGCCATGGATGGGCTGTTTGGGTTACATAACTGTCTAAATGCTGGGAGATCCTCAAAATTAAACTCAGAGATATTTTTGAGACCCATTCTAACTCTAAGTCTATAAATAAAGATGGTTCCTGACATGAACCAAATTGATAGCCAAGAGAATAATAAACAAAGGCCCCAGGATTTCATTTTTACTTTCCTATAAAAGATACCAATTTTTTGGAGAGAAGCTGCCTTAAGAGAGGAGAAACCAATTAGGGAGGCTCCCATTTGATGCAGGATCAGAGAGCAGCTCTGCCTGGGTCTTGACCACACTACCCAATTACTACTCCAGCGTCCAGGCGGCTCACCACCCCTCAGCCAACTGGGAAACGGGGATTCTTCCTTGGAAGGAAAAGAGCAAAGTAACTAGAGGCTGTAAACTAAAGCAAGAAAACCAGCTCCCACACCCACTCTCCCATCAGTCCTGGAGAAGGACCCTCAGGCACCCCTGGCTCAGGCTTGGATGGCTGCTCTGAATGTATCCTGCAAGGGGAACACTCATTCACATTCTCCTTCATTTGAGAAGAGAGAAAAACAGGCCATCCATTAATAATATCAACCATGGTTCACCAAAGCTTGCAGGCATGTTGCCAATCCCCAAATAAACACTCTCTCTGAGTGTTTATCTATCAGGTTCTCGACAGCTCATGGACTGAGAGGTCTGGAAGGCACTGCTTTTTCAAGGAGAGAATTAAGATGCAAAGATGCAGCACAATGTGGAGGCTTCTTGTTTCCATTAAGGAGCTAGAATTGGCCACTAATGAGACCCATCACATATTCTCCACGATGGGGATGCATTGCCTGGTGAGTTATTCTGTGGGCACGTGTTCTTCAAAGAAAGACAGGGTCTTCAGAGGCCATGAGTCCTCACTGAAGGATAATAACAATATTTTCATAACATTTGATGCTTACAATGTCTAGTTGTTCACAGTTTATAGTGTACATTTTAAAAAACTTATGAATGTTACTATTAGTATTCCCATTTTATAGATGAGGAAACCGAGGCTCATGGAAAATAAGAATCCTCTAAAGTCACATAGCAAGTGGAAGCAAGAGGGAGCTAGAACTGGAGCTCTAGGTTTGTCCTCCCACCCCACGTCTTTGTTCTGAATTTCAGCCCACTTGTTCCTGGGACCCCAATCAATGAGGAGCCTAGAGTTGCTTTGTGTTTTCTCTGAAGTTACCACCCTGGGCTAATGAAAGCCCAGGTGTCAATGGATGTCACATTCCAATCAGGTCCTGGTGAGCCCAAACCAACCCATGACCCAACTGGCCTCTCCCCTGACCCCCATTGCCAGCTTGTCGGCCAACCCCAGATGCTCCGAGGTGCTCAGGTTCCCAAGTGGCCCCCTCACCCTGCCCAGATCCTTCCCACAACAGAGAGATCACAGTCTCCTTCCCTCCTGCTCCCAACCCCAGTCAATAGGAAGGTAGCTCACCCGGATTCTTGCTATTATTAACACAGAGTTTCTCAACCTTTTTCATTGTCACCCTCCCCCATCCCGAAGAGGAAATTTAAATTCTTTCCTATGACAGAAAGTCCATTCTAAGGAGGCGAATGCTGTTGGGCAGGGTGGAGTCTGATGGCTCTTTGAGGTTTTCTTGCAGCTTCTGCTCCAGCAGTCAACCCCACCCACCAGCCCACATGATACTGCACCGTCCCCCACACCTGCACCTTCCAGACCCTCATCTCAGGTCCCAGCACCGCCATCTGCCCCATCACTGCTCAGAACAGTTCTCTCCAGTCTCCACCACGGCTACCTGGGGTGAGGCCTCCCCTTCTCACACCCGTATCATAGCAACAGCAGCTCCCCGGACACCCCCGCAACTTGGCTCTGCCGCCGCCAGAGGGACTGTGCTCAACCCCGAACAGGTCACGCTCCTCCCCGGCCAGCGGCCCTCCATAGCAGGGGCCCTGGGAACCCAGGCCAGTCTGGACTCTTCCCAGTGTCCTGCGGTGTCCAGCCTCGTGTCCTCGACGGCACCAGCTCTCCCCCACCTCTGTGACCAGACCCACACCTGCTCCTCCTCCTCCTGCCTTCACTCACCCCTTCTCCTGAAAACTCTCCAGTAGGTCTTCTGCACTCTCTGGAGAACAGACCCTCCTAGAGTGAACGACTGGAGATGTTAGGTAAGAAATCAGTGTCACCAATGGAGGCCTCGCGACAGCCCCTCTTCTGTGCCATTCGGCTGGTCTGGGCAAGGAGGATGGGGAGATGGGGACAACGGGGGTGCCCACGCAGTGACTGGGTCCAAAGTCTTGCCACAACAGGGCTCTGCCAGAAACCCAGACTGAAGTGTTTCAGTAAAAGAAAGTTTCAAATCAACTGCTCCCACACAAGCTACTTTCTCATTGCATGGCTGACCCGCTTCAATTAACTAAGGACTCCCTAAGTCAGCCCCACCACTCAGAGCCCCCCACAAGTTAATAGAGGTTTTCCTGTCCCTGGATCCAGGACCAGTATGACTGTGCAATTCTGGAGGGCTGCAAGCTGGAGAGAAGGGCAGAGGAGCCAGCAAACCTGTTCCACTGACTCACCCGTGGTGGCGGGAAGCTGCGGCCAGAACGTGTGGCACCTGGCACGTAGTAGGTGCTCAGTAAGGCTCTGCTGAAGGAGGGAGAATGCCTACGAGACTCAACTCATTTTCCACAATTTTGCTTCGAACATCTGGATGTTCACACCACAGCTGCATGATTGGAATACAAACCAGTTTGAGAAAAAAAAATCAGACGTGGCTTCCAGATTTCGCTCTTATAAACCAGGCCTGCATCCTCCCTTTAAATTGCAATAATTCCTTCCCAGATGTTGCTTCTCCTTCAGACCCATAAGTTGAAGCTTTTCGTGATGATGCTTCACATTTGCCTGGTGCCACGGGCTCGGTGGAGTGTTTTCTGCATCTTCTCTCCCTCATTAGACGGCCACGCAGACCCTAGGGGAGGCAGGGCAGGGGCTGGCATCCTAATTCAGAGACAGGAAGGCCAGCTGCTGGTGTTGCCGAGCCAGATCGCAGTGCAAATGGGCGTTCCCCTCCTTCCTGGTGCTGAGAGATGGGGTTCTCTCCTCTCCAGCTCCATCCAGGTGGCCAGGTGAGTGGGTCACCTGTGGAGGCTCCACCTGCATGGCCGTGCTGCCCACTGAGACTCTGACTCAAATGGGAACAAGGCTCTTCTTCCCTTGGTTCCCCCTGCACTCCCGGGGCCAGGCTGTAACATTTGAACAAGACTTATCTCGAGCCTTGGGGAGTAAAACAGAATCATAGGCCAGGAGGGGGTTGAGAGCAAGGGAAAGAGAAAGTATAATTTGGCCTGATAAGCTGCCCCCACCCCAGCTGTTCTCCTGGAGGGTCCACCCTGGCTATATGGGGTGACCCCCATCTTAGCACCGACCACACTGGAATTCACACTCAAGCAAGAGCCCAGCTTGTCTGGACCCACAGTAGAGCCCAGAGAGTCTGAGATTACCCCCCTTTCCTCCCACCTTTTCTGTTCTAGTTTCTTCTCTGAGGCTTGTCCCCCGTGGGAGACTCTGGGGCTGTCTGCTTCAGTGCTTCAGGGGAGCCCTTGACCTGTGTTCAAGGCACTCTAGCCACCATATCAGCCCTCTATCAGGCCCATAGCTGTACATCTCGGGGGGTTGGAGACAGCCACGGGGACAGGAGACACAACTAGCAAGGAAGTTCACAGGCCCAGTGTCTGCTCCCTGCCAGGATCTGGACTGAGCCTGTCCTGGCCAACACCACAGTTGCCAGGGTCAAGGTCACTCAGCATCCACTGACCCTTTGGGTCTTGGCCTCTTGACAGCTTTAGAGAGAAGGGATGGGGAAAAGCGGCTTCATAGAGCGAGCAAGGTGAGCTTTCAGACTCGGTGGGTTTTGATTTCCTGGTGGAGTTGCAGAGACATTCTGGAGCCCCTTCTCCTGAGACTGAACCCTGCAGCCTCGCTCATGGTCTACACGGCACAATCTGAGCCTCACCTTGGATTTTTACCTTAGACCCTGACACACCTGGTTCAGGGCTGGCTCAGCCTATGGGGTGGCCGAGAGTATGCGATATTTATAGTCTGAGAGACCTGGGTCTAAATCTCTAATTAGACCTGGGTTTAAATGGCAGACTCTCCACCCCACTCCTACCCTCTGCCCCAATCTCCTCCCTGTCCAAAGGGGATGCCATTATTGAACATTCATGGTTGTTCTGAGAGTTAAATATTTGGGTGTAAGAAAGGCACTTGGCATAGCCCATGGCACAGATTAACTGGTGGCTCTAACGTTGTTACCATGCCTGTCAACTGAAGCACAGAATAGGTATTGCTGGAACACCTACCTCACCCAGGGGGAAGTGGTACATTTTTTCCCATCACTTCTCCGTGGAGGTGAGCATGCAAAGGATAAATGGATGGGGAGGGATCTTCCTTGGGAGCTAGTGGACCAATGGGCTGACCACGTATGTAGTTTTCCTGGGTGTATGTGACGCTGTTCAGCTACCACTTCCCGCTCCCTTTACTCCATCTCCCCAAATTTCCTCCAGGAGAACACTTTCAGCCCTTACCAGCCCCTTATCCTCCTTCCCAGCAACTACTAGACACCAAGCCTAAGGACAGATGCCTTCATGACTTCAACCCCTACTTGTTCCATCTCTTCTCTAAATCCAAGCCATAGGGCCAGGGGCTGAAAACCCCTTTCCAGCCCCAAGTGGATCTGAGAGGTGTCACTTCCTCACCCAGCAGAAAATGATTTTATTTGAGTAGATCTGAGCCTTGTTTCTCTACTCTCAGAGAGGAAAAAAAAATTGTGAAAGAAAAGTCTTTGGAGATTACAGTACTTTTTACCCAGATATGATGAGTTATCCATTTAAAAATAAACCACAGACAGGCAAGTTTCTCCATACCCAGGCAAAAAGCAATCATTACCAGGAATTTCTGTAAGTTCTCTGCTTTTCTTGGCCAATATAGAAACAGCCTAGGAACTGAAAATAGAATTAGAAGCTAATTCTGTTTTCCTGGTCTCTACCAAAGTGTGCAGGCAAGTGGCTTGATCACACCAGAGTTTCATGTTCCATCTGAAAAAACAAGGAACCATGGCTTACCAAACTCATGGCACTTCTGCAAATGAACCCAGCAACCGATGAGTATGGCCAGAGCCCGCAGCCATCAATACAAACACACCAAATCCCTGGGCCACAGCCTGGCATAGCTTGATGTCCAGATATGGGCAGGAAACCAAAGGTAAGAGCCGGTGTGTGACAAACTCAAGGTTACACAGCTGATTAACAGGAGAGCTGGGACAATGACGTTGGCTTCTAAACTCCCCAGCCGCTGCTCTTTTTTCCCCACCTAGTCATCTCTCCACAGTTTAACTGTAACTGAAGCTGCCAGGAAAGTCCCCCAGAAAGGTTAAACAACTTATCCCAACCCAGTCTTCCTTCCTGCAGAAAGTCCCCCCCCACACCCAACCCCCGTCCTCACTTTCCAGCGAGCAAGTAAATCAAACATTCCCTGATGCATTATTTTTCAAGCTTGATGTTTCTAAATCCAAAGACATCTATAAATAATACATACTCATTTATATGTACATTTAAAAGATAAAAAAAAAAACGTAACAAAGATACCTGTAGATTTTTCTGAATACTAATGGGCTACTTAAAACACAGTGGAAGCAAATGGCTAATGAGCACAGGTAACCTCATACCTGAATTTCCCTCCACCCCATCTCAGGCCTGTACCCAAAGGGGGAGCCTCTGTTCTGAACCCACTCCATTCACTGCTTCTCTCCCACGGTCACATTTAGCCATCTGCTGCTTCTTTTATATGTGGGACTGTGTATTTTTTTTTTCCTCTTCAGTTTTATATGAAACATTTAGCAATGAAGTAGCAAATAAAAATACTACATATCATCTAGAATTCATAGAAAATTGTGGTTGGCTTTAATGCATCTAAAGGTTGATAAAAAGAAACACATAGATGCTTCTTAAGACTTGTTTATATTTAATTCCACATTACATACATCTCACTCCATTGAGAAAATTTGGAAATTGATGTGGTTCTCTCTGTCACAAGCTGGCATGGCAAAGATTACCGCGTTTAGGGAACACTTTTCCCTTGGAACACAATGCACTCGCCTTGCAATTACCCCAGCAGACAGAAATGGTGCAAATAATCCATCAGGGCTCACATCAGTCTTTGGAAGGAAGGGTTGCTGTACTTTTTTTCTCCTAAAAGGTACACTCTCAGCATTGTCTGGCTACCCCCATCTTCTGCCCTGCTGGGCATCTCTGGTCTTCACTCCTGACTGAGAATGTGGTTGGAGCCCCATCACCTCTCAGGCAGACACTCAGGTCAGTGAGGAGCTGGCAGGCTCGGTGGTCTACTCTATAACTCACCCACATGCAGAAACAGGGGAGGTCCTGGGGCTGCAGACGGTGAGGGCTAAGTTAACTCTGGTGGTGGGGCTGAAGGTAGTCAAAGGAGGGAGAATTCCTGGGGTACAGGAAGCTCCTTGCCAGGCCCTAATCTAGGTCCTGGAGCATAAGCACACCTAAAAGATCAACCTGAAGACTTTCAGAAGGACAAGCATCTTAGTTTGAGTTCCCCTCCAAAGTGGCCCTTGAAACAGCAATTTGGATGCAAGTAGGTTTTTTTTTTTTTTTTTTTTTGAGTTGATCCAAGGAATCACCACGAGGAAGTAGGGAAGTGAGGTAGGAGATGGGGAAAAGCCAATCAAGGAAGCATCAACCAGTGGGTTCCACCTGGGCAGGTGGGGCTCATTCTTGTTGAGGATGCTCCAAGAGGCTGGGGAGAACTCATCTTAAAGTTGTCTTCTCGCAACCTAGATGCCCATCAACTGACGAATGGATAAGAAAGCTGTGGTACATATACACAATGGAATATTACTCAGCATTAAAAAAAATTCATTTGAATCAGTTCTACTCAGGTGGATGGAACTGGAGCCTATTATCCAGAGTGAAGTAAGCCAGAAGGAAAAACAAAAATACAGTATACTAACTCATATATATGGAATTTAGAAAGATGGTAACGAGAACCCTGCATGCAAGATAGCAAAAGAAACGCAGATGTATAGAACAGTCTCGTGGACTCTGTGGAAGAGGGCAAGGGTGGGATGATATGGGAGAATGGCATTGAGACATGTTAATTGTCGTGTGTGAAATCAATCGCCAGCCCAGGTTTGATGCTCGGGGCTGGTGCACTGGGATGACCCAGGGGGAGGGAATCGGGAGGGAGGAGGGAGGGGGGTTCTGGAGGGGGAGCATATGTATACCCATGGCGGATTCACATCAATGTATGGCAAAACCAACACAATAAAAATAATAATAATAATAATAAAAAAGTTGTCTTCTCAAGAGACAAAAGAAGAAGCTGCAGTGTTTATTCATCATCCCCTACCTCTCATTGGCTGACAAACGCTCTTTTAAAAAAAATTAATGAATTTATTTTAATTGGAGGCTAATTAGTTTATTGGTGGTTTTTGCCATACATCAACATGAATCAGCCACAGGTGTACATATGTCCCCTATCATGAACCCCCCCTCCCACCTCCCTCCCCATCCCATCCCTCAGGGTTGTCCAGTGCCACGGCTTTGAGCACCCTGTCTCATGCACTGAACCTGGACTGGTGACCTATTCCACATATGGTAATACACATGTTTCAAAGCTATTCTCTCAAATTATCCCACCCTCTCCGTCTCCCACAAAGTCCAAAAGTCTGTTCTTTATATCTGTGTCTCTTTTGCTGTCTCACATATAGGGTCACTGTTACCATCTTTCTAAATTCCATATATATGCATTAATATACTGTATTGGTGTTTTTCTTTCTGACTTACTTCACTCTGTATAATAGGCTCCAGTTTCATCCACCTCATTAGAACTGATTCAAATACGTTCTTTTTAGAGCCTGAGTAATATTGACAAGTGCTTTTGAGACATCAATCCCCGAAGACTTCCAGCCTGCTGCATGAATGGGCTGAGCATCCCCACACGTAGAGAGGCAGGAAGCAGGAAGTCAACAGGTGATCCCCAGGGTGGGGAACACGCTGGGCACGGACAACCTCTCTTAGGGCAAGTAAGCGGGAGTGCTCATCAGCTCCTGAGGGCTGCGGGTGACCGCAGCCCCGGTACCTTGCTTTGGGCCCTGGGACTTCCCCTTCTGAGTGAGAGGGAAACGCACACATTGCTCGCCAATATAGGAGACCTTGAGTTTGCTCATCCCCACAGCCCATGCCCTGTCAAATGTGTTTGTAATGGGATCATCTGCTATCTGTCGGCTGCGCGGCAACCATGTATGAAAAATAGCATCGAGGAGCAAATTAAGTGATCTGTCTGCAAGGAGCCTGTTTAGATGAGGAAGGGTTGCCGTTGACAAATCTATTAAAATTATACATAAATTATCTAAGAGCACATAGATTCGTGCTATGAGGACATGAATGAGAACATCGATTATGGGCATTTAAAATACAACCTGGATGAAATCATCTTGTCTCACTTGAATGGGATAATAATAATTAAGAGAAGAGGGAGAAATAAATTATATCCATCACTTTCCTGATTAAAAAAAAAGTTCAGAATTTTCATTTTTCAGGAGGATGATGCTTTGGAACGTGAAAACTTCTGGGTGCTGCCAGCTTAAAGGACAGAGAGATCCAGCGAGGCATCTGTGTGCTCAGTCACACAGTCGTGTCTGACTCGGTGTGACCCCCATCGACTGTAGCCCGCCAGGCTCCTCTGTCCGTGGAATTTTTCAGGCAAGAATACTGGAGTGGCTTGCCATTTCCTTCTCCGGGGGATCTTCCCAACCCAGGGATCGAATCTGTGTCTCCTGCTTTGGCAGGCAGATTCTTTACTGCTGAGTCACTGGGGAAGCTTAAGAGGGGTCTGGGTGCTCTCCAAATGGGAAAGGGAAGGGTTAGGGGGCCTAGGTGTGCCTCTCTTGGGAAGTAGAACTCAGACAAGGTTTTGAGGCAAGTGGTTTACTTGGAGAGTGAGGCCAGAAAGCTCAGACTGGTGAGTGGGGAACTGAGACAGGTAAGTGAAGGAAGCCAACAGAGGTTGCCCTAGAAAAAGCAGGATGCCACTGGGGGCACCTGGGCCAGTGTCCCCGGGGACCTCTGGGAGGAAGGAGAAGGACACGTCTCAGAGTGACCCCACCTGGGGTATGAGGAAGCTGGAGCTTCTGCCTCCAACTCGAAGCTCTCCTCGGCTGAGAGCTCTCGTCAGCGAATTCACTCCCAGGCACTTCAGGTCTGTCCCTCGAGGCCAGCAAAGGCTCAACGGGCAGCAGGCGAGGGAAGACTCTGGGAAAATAAGCCTCCAACATGTGCAAACATACTGTGCTGGAAACTCATAACCTCTGATTACTTGGATGGAATTCAATTTGCCACTTTCAAAAGTCTAACAAAAACAGACCCCCCCCCTTTCATGTAATCACTGAATAATATTATAATCATTCTACGTGGAAATTGCATTATTTCCCTGATGGAAGCCTAGGCTTTGAACCTTTCAGGGCTTCACCCACTACATTACTTTTCAGAATATGAAGTAGCAGGTTCCAATTATCTGGGAAAAAAAAAGTTGAAAACAGTCACAGCACAATACATAGTGTGATCCAGACGGAGAGAATATACATTCTCTAGGACAGGCAACTTGATTAGTGCCTGTGACTGTTAAACACATTTCAGGTAATATACTGATAATGGACATTAATAGTAGCAATAGTGCTGAAGTGCTGGAATATAATGATTTCTGATTATATTACTGTTTCCTTTTGTGGAACACAGTGCATATTTCCAAATGACTCTATGTTCATTAAACCACACAAAAGCCCAGCGGCAGGTCGGCAGAAATGTGGCCAGAAGGGGTTTGCAGGTACCAGTGTTTGGGAAGTGGGGAAAGATGGTGGCCAGAGTTCTTGGTAGGGCCTAGTGGACTCAGCATTATTTTCTGTGTTCTGGATCCATTGCACGTGTCCATCTATGTGGACAGACATTAACTACTGAACAGCCGGTAAAGAAACGCTCCTGTGTACAATGTAATAAGCTGATGGGTGTTAGAGGAGAATTTAGAAGTTAAAACTTTTTGTCCACGCCCAAATATATAACCGTATTTCCCTTGAATCTCCCATTATCCCTCAGAAAAAAGGGTAAGTCATAATGGAAAAGAGTATAAAAATAATATGTACATATGTACAGTCACTTTGTTGTACAGCAGAAATTAACACAACATTGTAAATCAACTGCACTTCAATAAAAGGGTGTGGTATTATATATTACACTGTTAAATATTCAAAATTCAATATATTACTGAATTTAATTAAATTCAATATATGTGTTAAATATATTAAATTCACTATATCCAGTATACAATTTTATGGATTCTGTATCAGTAAAAAGTCTCATCTCTCAGATGTACTCTCCCACCTGACTTAGTTAACACAGATGCGGTAATTATTCTTGGGATTATGACTTCATAATTTTAGTGTTTGGATGTTGTTGTAAATAAGACTTTTAAAAGTCACTTTAAACAGAAACCCAACAATGGTTAATTGCTGCAAGAGATCATGAATAGTCACCTATAAGGCAAATGAAAAAGAAAAAATCAAACTGCCTCAACTTATGGGAACTGGGACCTGTGACTTGGATAAAATTTTGAAGGAAGGCATAATCCACTGATTCTAAAAGTGCTGTCTTGAAAATGTAGATGGAAGTGAGGCTCATAAGCTTTGGAAAACTGTCAGAGGACTTGAAAAGCTGCTCTAGGCTAGGGATGAAGAAAAATACACTGGGAACAAAAGACACGCTGCAGTGGAAACTGCACCTGACAGGTTTGGTGAATGACTCATCTAATAAAAGTGGGAGAAAGTAGTATTTAAAAATGAACAGTTTACTTATTTTGTGATTTTAAAGATGTGTAACTAAAGTAATTAATTACATGTTATAAGTAAACAGTTTGTTATTTCATTTATACTGTATTCCAAAAATATCCATATTCAGGTCGACTAAACTTTTTTTTGGAGCCCTTTTATTTGGAAATGTGGGGAACTCTGTTACATCTGGGTGCAAATTAAGTTTCCTCAGCACCATAGGTATACAGTTGTCCTCCTGGCAAAGCCGTGGTCTGCTCTACAACCCAAACCCTCTTAGAGACTTGAGCAGGCCTTTGTTGCAGCAATCCTTTCATTGGGTGGGGGATCTGAAGCCTAGAGAATTTTCTGTCCTACCACAGAATCCTTAAAGGAAGAAGAAGTGAAACATAGAAGGAAGCCTGAAAATAAGAACATGGCTTTTTAAAAACTGAAGTTAGTTGATTTATAATATTGTGCTAGTTTCAGATGTATAATAAAATGATTCAGTAATATATATATATATTTTCAGATTTTTCATTATAGGTTTTTACAAGATGTTGAATATAGTTCCTTGTGCTATACAGTAAATCCTTGTTGCTTGTCTTTTTTATATGTAATAGTGTATATCTGTTCATCCTATGCTCTTAATTTATCCCTCTTCTCCCTCTCCTTTGGTAACCATAAGTTTGTTTTCTGTGTCTATGAATTTGTTTCTGTTTTGTAAATAGTAGTCTTTTTTTAGATTCCACATAGACGTGATACTATAAACATTTGCCTTTCTCTGTCTGAAATCTCTAGGTCTATCCATGTTGCTGCAAATGGCAACATTTCATTCTTTTTTCTGGCTGAATAGTATTCCATTGTGTGTAATGGAATATATATATCTATACACACACACATATATATATAGACACACACTCAGCCCCCCATATATATATATATACCATATCTTCTTTATCCATTCATCCATTGATAGATACTTAGGTTGCTTCCAAGTCTTGGCTGTTGTAAATAATGCTGCTCTGAACACTGGGGTACATGTATCTTTTTGAATTAGAGTTTTTGTCTTTTCCAGATACATGCCCAAGAGTAGGATTGTTGGATCATATGTGGCTCTACTTTTAGCTTTTTAAGGAACCTCCATACTGTTTTCCATAGTGGTTGAGCCAGTTTAACATTCCCACCAACAATGCAGGAGGAGAACATGGCCTCTCGCATGAACACGCCATGTGACAGCGGACAGCCTAGGTTTTGCATCTGTCAGCTGGGGATAATTTGGGGCTGTGAACTCACTGGTCAGAGCCAACCTCAAGAATCCCCTGGTAGCAGGTTATTTCTCTACATTGACCCCTGCTCACTCTTCTGGCAGGTATTCCTTCTGGATCCCAGACTAGTTTACTTTTCTTTAGCCCTGCCAGAACGCTGCCATTGCTTTAAAAAAAATGAAGACACTTTTATTGAAAAGTGTATGTATACATGAAAATCCATCTTCAGTCTTCTTTTCAGATGGGAAAAGCCCTGCTGACAGGTGCCAGGTGGGAGTGCTCTGGTCCCACCTCTGTCTGGGGAGCACTCCTTGCCCCTGGCTGGCAAATCCAGCCTCCAGCTCTTTCTCTCTGTCAGTCCTGGGCCAGGGGCTGTTACATTAGATCATCCCTCCTAGTGAGAGGAGGAAAAGGAAAGGAAAGTGAAGTCGCTCAGTTGTGTCCGACTCTTTGAGACCCCATGAATGGTAGCCTACCAGGCTTCTCTGTCCATGAGATTCTCCAGGCAAGAATACTGGAGTGGGTTGCCATTTCCTTCTCCAGGGGATCTTTCTGACCCAGTGATCGAACCCGGGTCTCCCGCATTGCAGGCAGATGCTTTACCACCTGACCCACCAGGGAAGCCCAGATAATGGGAAGCGGAACCACTGTAATTAAAACCCAGGAAAGCAAGATCTGTGCTGGCTATTGATGTGCCTTTGGGTCCTGAGATGTACTTTAAATTTTATAAGTCATGCAAATCCACTTTCCCCCTCCTTACCCCCAGCAAAAATAGAGTAGAAAAGTTGCATTTGATAGTGAGGTGGGGTGTCCTAATAGGGAAGCTACGTGAGGTCACTGGGGTCCACTTAGAGGTCTCAGGCAGCAAAGAGTGAATACCATTTCCCAGGAGCAAGTGTTCCTCTTTCCATCGGGGCATTTCAGTTATAAAGTCTCTAAAAAATTAACAGCTCCATGAGAACTCCTATTCAGGAAGAATTAAACTGGCTACTTTCATTCCACACTCCTCAAAGCTCAGGCATGGAACTTTGGGAGCAGCTGCAGGGAGAGCTGGAACATACGAATTACGAACTGAGACCCTGTGACATTCAAATCTGGTCTGAGAGCCCAGACCCAAAGTGGGAGGTGGGAAAAACCACAGACTGTCTTGGTCTTGTGCACAAGCTCAGTCTTAGTAAAGGACTGCCTCCCCATTCATCAGCGTTTTGACCTTCTGCCTCAGTCTCCTCAGGTGTACGATGGCAACACAAGCACCTATCCATAGGGCTGCTGGGAGATTAAATGAAGTATTCAAGAAAGTACTCAGAAGCCCACTGACACACAGTAGGTTCTTAATAAATGTTAGCGCTTATTGCTTGCTCTTGTCTGTCCCCCAGATGATCTTCCTAAGATCCAAATCTGGTTTCCTTTCATTGAAAACCCTTTAGAGGCTTCCTACTGAATAGACAAAAACCCCAAAATACTTGGAAAGCTGTCTGTGGCCTCAGCCCTACTCTAGTGACTTCAGCCTTTCTGGCCATGGTGCCCCCAGACTGCATTACTGGAAGTTTCCAAGCAGGAAACTTTGCCCCCTCACATCTGTCCCTCACCTCCTGCCTGGCCAGCTCCATGGTGGTGCCTATGTACCTATCCTCTGAGCTCCTGCAGTTACCATTTACCGAGATGCTTTTCACTCTATTCACATTTTGGGCTGGATACTAATTTGGGGGATGGGGGACTGTCCTGTGCACGAGAGGACATGTAGCAGCATCCTTGGCCCCACCCGCCAGGTGCCAGAAGCATTCCTAGATTCCCTCTCACATGCCCACCCCAAATTATGACAACAAAATATATCTCCAGACATTGCTCAGTGTCCCCCAGGCAAGGGAGGGGATAAAATTATCCCTGGTTGATAACCACTGCACGAAACTATAAGTCCCTTGAACACACAGACTCTAACTTACTCATCCCTCTATCAGTGGACCTTGTCCTGTACTTGACAGATAGTAAGTGCTCAAGAAATGCCTGTGGAAAAGCAAAAAAGGAAATAAAATGAATTTGGTGCTTGTGACATAGTAAATATCTCCACCAAGGATGAGATGAGAATGTTGGATCAAATAATGAATCAACAAATGAGATAGATACAAGTTTGGTCAGTGACTAAGAACACAGAAGGTGTGCTGAACCAATAAGTCCATCTTATCATTTAACACCTTATAAAAAAATTTCAGCTTCCCACCTCCATCCCCTTCTGGATTCTCCTCTACCTGTCCTGCTCAGCTTCCCTGCATCCCAACGAAAATTCTCCAGGGGTTTTCTGGGCCTCCAGTCTAGTAACTCACCTCCCATTCCTTCTTCAGCTCACTCCTCAGCCCATCACTGCCCCTCAAGCTCTCCTATTAAGGTCACCAATGATATGTGGTTTGCGTCAGGTGTGTCTGACTTTTTGCAAACCTATGGGCCACAGCCCGCCAGGGTCCTCTGTCCATTGGCTTCTCCAGGCAAGAATACCAGAGTGGGTTGCCATGCCCTCCTTCGGGGATCTTCCTTGACCCAGGGATCGAACCCGTGTCTCTTATGTCTCCTGCACTGGCAAGCGGGTTCTTTCCTAGAGCTGCCAGGGAAGCCCCCACCAATATATACTACTTGTGCTGAATGCGATGGAAGGTTTCTACTTTTCATCCTGTTTGCCATCCCAGAAGATTTCCATACTGATGATCATTCCTTAAAAGCAGGGATGACAATCAAGATAGAAACTACTGGGATGGCACGGGCGCTGGCCATGTGGATGCACTGACCAGTCAGGATAGTCTCTGAGCATCAGTGGTCGGTCTGTGTGTACAAGCTGAACACAAACCTTGCTTAAACAACTTCTGTCCCAATCTCATATGTTTCCCCCCAACTCCCATGGGTGCTGTTTCATTCTATTTTGCAGGAACTCTTATCTCTCTGGCTATTAAATATCAGAGTTCCTTGAGGATTTTCTCTACACTCTCTGTCTTTTTTTTTTTTAACTCTACTCCTTTCCCCACATGATCCATGCTCAGGGCATTTCTTACCTTCCATGTACTGATGGCTCCTGAAAACACATGATCTCAGCCCCTACCTTTCCTCTGCATTCCAGATCCGCCCATCTCACTGATTATCCGCTGCCTCTAATCTGAGGTCTCAAAGGCAACCCAATGTGCCACACCTCTTCCTCTGACCCAAACAAGGCGAAGTATCAGGGACTACCCCAGGGCTCTGGTAGACAAACAGCACCGCTAACCATCGACTGCACAAACCTGACATCTGGGAGCCTCTCCCTCCATCACCACCCCATCAACGCTCCTTCTGAAATCTGTATCTCCATCCAATTCTCTTTACCTCCATAGCTGCCTCCCTCTCTTGCAACAGTTCTCACTTGCTTTTCTCCGATGCAGCCAGAGAGACTTTTCTCAAAAAGCACATCTGACCCTCTTCCTCCCCCGCTTTAAGCCTCCCCGCTCCAGGCTGTGCCTGGACTGGTGACTACTTTCCATCCTGCCTCATCCCCCTGCTCCTGGTCTTCTTGTATGCTCCTGCACACTGGCCGTGTTTCAGTTTCCAGAATACTCTGTACTTCTGCCACAGGGCCTTTCTGTGCACTTTTTCTTCACCTGTTAATGCTGATTCAGAGCCCAAGTCAAGTGTCAACTCCCAAGGGAAGCCTGAGGCTGTATCACCCTCCTATTTATAGAGAGGGTCTCTCTCCTTTCAAGTACCTGGGTTCATAGTTATAATTTGCACTTGTAATGATAGGATTAACTCCTGTCTTTTTTGCCTAGAGTGTAAGCTCCATACAGACAGAGCCCATGTCTATTTTTGTTGACCTCTGTGTTTCCAGTCCAGGGTGGGCAGCTAGCTGTGGTCTCTGGGCCAAATCCAGGCCGGCGCCTGTCCATCAAGTGTTACTGGAACAAAGCTACACCCATGCGTTTGTGTACTGTCTGTGGTTGCTTCTGCCACATAAGAGATGAGTACATCAACAGAGACAACATGGCCCTCAAGGCTAAAGTATTTTTGCTGTTATTGTTTGGTCTCTAAGTTGTGTCTGACTCTTGGACTGTGGCCAGCCAGGCTTCTCTGTCCCTGGGATTTCCCAGGCAAGAACACTGGAGTGGGTTGCTATTTCCTTCTCCAGAGGATCTTCCTGACCCAGGGATCAAACCCACGTCTCCTGAGTTTTCTTAATTGGAAGGCAGATTCTTTACCAGTGAGTCACCTGGGGATCCCCCAAACATTTAATCTATAGAAAAAGCTTGTGCTCATTTTGGCAGCACATATATTAAAACTGGAACAATACAGAGTAGATTAGTATGGTCCCTGCACAAGGACGACACACAAATACGTGAAGTGTTCCATACTTAAAAAGAAAAAGAAAAAGGCTGCCATCCCCTGCTCTAGGCTGGAGCACTAGAGTCTAACAGAAAGCAGACATTCCAAGCAAATTCACTAAGTGGACTATAAACGGGCAAGGAATAAATGAGTTTCTAGTAGATGCCTTGCTGTCTGCTGAGTGGCTCAAATGAGCCCTCTCTAGGACAGCGCTGGCCGCTGCAGGCCTGCATGAGAATACTGGGGGGCTGTTACCCATGTGCTAACCCCCTACTCTTCTGCCTAGGAGTAGGGATCCTTGAGTTTTCTTTGGGTTCCCAGCTAACAGGTCACCACGGGTAAGGAAGGAGTCTTTGATCTGTCGATGGGGGCCCCTGCTTCTGGCTGCTTCTGAGCCAGGGGAACTCTCCTTCGCCATCCCATATCTGCCTGACCTTGTCACAATTCTGTGACAGCCCTAAAGAAGGAAGAGGGAATTTGAGTGCCTCCCCGGCCTACCTCTCAACTTTAGGGACACTATGGGGACTCCATGAGAAGTCTCAACTACACAGTGGGGTCTTAGGTGGGGAAGGAGCCCAGAAACCCAAAACCCCTAATGTGACAGACCCAAGGACAGACCTGGTCACCCCTGGCTATTCCTCCTGCCTCTTTGCCAAGGCCTCCAGGAGACTGGAGCCTCTGTCCAGAATAAAAGATTGCCTTCCTTACTCCAGCCCCCTGGGACCTGGTCATTTCTCGTTCAGAGCTCACTTTCAGTTCAGCCTTTCATCCAACAGCATCCTATGCTGCTCACTGTATTTGCACGAGGGCCCTTTATTCCTCTCTATCCTGCACCATCGCAGAGCAGGGGTGCTTGACCCTCTCCCATCTCTGTTACCACCCCTCCCAGCTCCAACCCCTGGGTCAGGAATGCGCAGCACAAGGCACATAGGAGGGTCTTGCAAACACCTAGGAAAGGCGGAAGGGCCTCAGAACACCCTGGATCCCAGCTGCATCCCCGCGACACCTGAGATGCTGATGGCCACCACCCAGCTCCCTCCCGCCCAGGCCTGCTTCTTCTGTGTCTTGCATGACCTAGAGTGACCGTGCCTCCTGCCTCCCACCTCCCTCCATCCAACGCTGGCTCAGCTGGGCCCTGTCAGCACATTTCAGACCAGCCGAGGTTCCTCCAGTGGCCAGCCTGGAGGTTCCTGGACTCCATGCAGGCTTCTTCTGGCGCTGCCATCCCAGTGGGGGAAGACTCCAGAATTTTAATACTCATAAATAAGATGTAGAAAATTCCCAAAGCAGAGATAAAGCTGCATCCAGGCTGAAGCGTTAAATGTGGCAGGAACAGAAGACGCAATGTGAGCATTTACACCCAAGCACAAGTAGCCAGCAACCCGCAGAGCTGGCGTGGGAGAACGTTTCCGGCTCCTCACTCGTGGGTGCTAGACGCAGGCACCACGTGGCTCTACTAGAGAAAGAGTTTCAGATTTAGTGCTCAGATGTTTTGTTAAGATCCAGGGGAAAGAGAAGCAACACTCCTGGGTGAAGCCCAGATCACTGCTCCGAGGATTCTAGAAGGCCCTCCTCCTTGAATCCTCCCAGATCGCTGGCACAGCTCTAGGTGCACTGGGCCACCAGGTGGGGACCCTGCTAGGGGGTCCAGCACAGGTGGCTCCCCTCAGCCCTGCCGCTGCCCTACTGCATCAAGAGCCTGGAGTCTCCTCTGCCTCGACTTCTCCACTGACAAAGACTGAGGATGCCAGCTCGTGTCAGCTCACAGGACTCTGCTCTGAAATGGGATCCTTTGATACATGCTTAGTGGCTGTCTCAGTTAGCTGGGGCCGCCAAGATAAAATACCACAGATAGGGAGGCTCAAACAGGAGAAATTAGTTTTCTGACGGTCTGGAGGCTGGAAGTCCAAGGTCAAGGTGCGGCAGCTTTGGCTTCTCCTGAGGCTGCTCGTCCTGGCTTGCAGATTGCAGCCTTCTTGCTGTGTCCTCACACAGTCTTTCCTCTGTGTGCACACACATCCCTGGTGTGTCTTTGTGAGTCTCAAGTTCCTCTTTCTCTAAGAACACCGGTAGATTGGATTAGGGTCCACCCATATGACCTCACTTAATTTTAATGGCATCTTTAAAAGCTCTGTCTTAAAATATAGACACATTCAGAGGTCTCAGGGTTAGGGCTTTGACATCTCAATTTTGGGGAGACACAATTCAGTGTATGACAGTGGCTAATAATGAACTAAAGAACATGCTTGACTATGTCATGGTAGAATTGAGGAAAACAGGACACCATTTCTCCCTGGATGCTTCACGCAATGGCAAACTTATCTGCCCTCCCAGGAAGTGCTTGAGCAGAAAGATGAATACAATTCATATCCAAAAATACCTTACATTCATTGGATTTCTACTTATTTATTTGACTTTAACAAAAGCCTTCACCGAAAACAGATGAATTAAACTGGTGATGATGACAATGATGAGAATAACAGTAGATCAGCTCACAACCAACCAAACCAAGCAAAGTTACAAACACATTTAAGTTAAAATAGGTTAAGTTGACAAGCTTTGTTTTAGACCTGAACTGTAACTCTGGATTACATGGCATTTATAAAATATATATTTAGCTAACCCTTTTATAGAATCCTGTAAATCAGTCATAAAAGGCCAAACTTTGCAGAAGTGGTCTAATTTTAGAGGTGAAACAAAATGTTATTACTGATTATTTAAGAGGCTAAAGGCAAACACTATGAAAGGAGCCAGACCTGAGAAGTGTCTATTTTGGAGGCATCAAAGGGAGGTCTTATTAAATTCACAGTGAGTTTTCTCCAGAGACTATAAACTGATTGCATGTGGGGGTATGGACATGAGAAAATAAATGAACGTGCCCCCACCTTCTGTTTCTACAAGTCGTCAAACTCTGCATAAAAGCCTTCATTCTTTTCAAGTGTGGAATGAGATGTCAAGGGGGAGGCAGCCTGGCTGTTTTTGCCACATTCTACACTTGGCACTCAGCATAGAGTCTGGTGGGCAGTAGGGAACCAAGAAATAGTGCTCATACGGAATTCGAAGAGCAAAATCACCGTGGATGAGATCTGGGAAAGAGGGAAGACTAGAAAAAAGCAAGAATGGAGGGATAGCAAAAGTCAGGGACACTATGAGCTGAGCCCCCTCACCATCATCAGAGATTGTGCAGATGAACTAAGTAAATCATTGTTCAGTTGTCTGATTCAATTAGAAAAGGGAGCAGAAAAAGCTGAACAAATAACTGCTTTAAAATGTATAATCTGCATCTTTTCAAAAATGAACCCGGAATTTTGTAAAGAATGTTTATCAAGGTTATACAAAACATCAAGACTATACATTTTAGAGACTGATAAAAAACCTGAGGGTTTAAAGAAAATTCTTCCTACTAAGCATAAAAATAAAGTTATTTTTGAAACAGTTACTACATGAAATAAAAAATAAAAATACTAGCTTACTTTTTTACAAAGCTCACTGTACAATATAATCCAGTAAATCACCACTGTGTGAATGGGAGAGGATGGGAGGGGAAGGGATGGGGGAAGGGTGAGCAAAGTCAAGCATGAGGCTAACAAGAAAGCTGCAGTCAGAGCATGAAAGGCCTGGCCGCGAGGTTAAGGATTTTGTACTTTCTCCTCCAGCAAGGGGGAGCCAGGAGATTTTAAAAGAAGAACTGGCCCCATCAAATTTGTATTTTCAAAAGATGACTCACCGGTTAAAAGCCCCTAATGAAAAGAGTGGCCATCAGCTGAAACAAATACCAAACAATTAGGCACTGAACAGGCCCCGCAAAGCAGACATGTTCTCCTTATTTGCTGTTTTCACGGACAGTAGATAACAAGTAGATCCCATGTTCAGGCCTTGCTGCCCCAGTTTTAAGTGCTGTACAATCCCCACGACACACATCTTTTCCCCAAATGCTGTCCTAGGACATCTTCCTCCTTGCCATATGACACAGCAATCCCACTGCTGGGCATACACACTGAGGAAACCAGAATTGAAAGAGACACGTGTACTCCAATGTTCATCGCTGCATTGTTTACAACAGCCAGGACATGGAAGCAACCTAGATGCCCATCAACTGACGAATGGATAAGAAAGCTGTGGTACATATACACAATGGAATATTACTCAGCATTAAAAAAAAAAGTTCATTTGAATCAGTTCTACTCAGGTGGACGGAACTGGAGCCTATTATCCAGAGTGAAGTAAGCCAGAAGGAAAAACAACAATACAGTATACTAATGCATATATATGGAATTTAGAAAGATGGTAACGAGAACCCTGCATGCAAGATAGCAGAAGAAACGTAGATGTATAGAACAGTCTCGTGGACTCTGTGGAAGAGGGCAAGGGTGGGATGATATGGGAGAATGGCATTGAAACATTTAATTATCATAAGTGAAATCAATCTCCAGCCCAGGATTGTTTCTTGGGGCTGCTGCACCGAGATTTCCCGGGGGGAGGGAATCGGGAGGGAGGAGGGAGGGGGGTTCTGGAGGGGGAGCATATGTACACCCATGGCGGTTTCATGTCATTGTATGGCAAAACCAACACAATAAAGTAAGGAAAATTAAAAAAAAAAAAAAAGAGTAAATGCAGGTCGAGTAACAAGTATGGGAGTTTGCCCAGGGTAAGAGCAATCCTGAGTTTTCTTCATGAAAGGGGGGAAAAAACCCCCCAAATACCAAGTCTCTCTTATTTTATGATCTGCTTTTTCTAAATATTCATATAAACTGACCTTTTCAAGGCGTCGCCTGGAACTGAAAACATGGTGGTAATAAATCGTGTTTCTCTGGCTTAAACGAAGCGGTGTTTTGTTGTGAGTCAGGAGTGGTTTCCATTCCTGGAGATGCTTAGAGAACCGGGCTGCCAGGAGCTGGCAGGGGTCCTGGTACCAGGGCAAAGGCCCACCTCAGTGTCAGTGAGGATCAAGGATAGTGTGTGTGTGTGTGTGTGTGTGTGTGTGTGTGTGTGTGTGTGTGTGTAAGCCACTCCCCCTGAATTTCCCATCTTCAATCCTTCCAAAGTGCTTTTCTGGGTACTGTGAGTAGAGGGTAGCCAGGTGCCACGGACACCTTTGGCAGCCTGGTGAAAAGCCTGTAGACTCCTTTTCAGAATAATGCTTTTAAATACATAAAATAAATTGCATAGGATGATTCAAGAAACCTGTTACATTGCAACATAGTTATCAAAATGTTAAAAACAAAATGTTAATGTAGTAAATATCCTTCTCTATCAATGCATTAAATAATAAAATCTAGAGTCTTTTTTTTTTAAATTGCATTTTTTGACTGTACTGCACAGCATGTAGGATCTCAGTTTCCTAACTAGGGATGGAACACATGCCACCCTCCCCAGCCCCCTCACCCCTCCCCTCCGCGGCAAAGCGTGGAGTCTTAACCACTAGACCGCCAGGGAGGTCTTAAGAATCATGTTTAAAAAAAAAAAAAATTAAGAATCGTGTTTAAAACTACTGTAACTTCCAAGTAATGGCGAATATAAATGATACTTCGAGACATGTGCAACAAGGAGGAAAATATCTGTGATTCCTACGGGTGACAGAGCCACATACTGCTGTGGTTTGTCGCCTACGTTCATGAGTTGAAGGGAGCGCCAGCTTTCACTGGGAAAATAAAGCCACATATTCCCCTATTCACACCACAGATGTCCTGTGCTAGACCAAGTATGAAAAACAACAAATGTGCCCTGCAATGCTCTGAGGTAGGGACGCTACTTCCCAGCCTGATTTAATTTGGAGCATCTCTTAACCTTTCTGGGGATGTTAACACTTGAACTCCATTGGACTGTTGTGCAAATTTAATAGGTTCCTTCCCTTTATTTTTGTCTGTTGAGGAAGAAGCAACCGATGCGAGAGATTAGGAGTGGGTACACACAAGGCCTGGACCTATATCCCCTGGAGATCTGGGCCCTATGACCTTCTCCTGAGGCTTCCTTGGTGGCTCAGTGGTAAAGAATCTGCCTGCCAATGCACTGGTTTGATCTTTGGATTGGGAAGATCCTCTGGAGAAGGAAATGGCAACCCACTCCAGTATTCTTGCATGGGGAATCCCCTGGACAGAGGCGCCTGGTGGGCTACAGTCCATGGGGTGGCACACACATAAATGAGCACACTCTGCTCCTGAGCTCACAAGGATGTTTATGAGACTCTGGTGGGAAAATGGGGCCACATGCTTTGCCCATCATGGAGGATGGCTGAATCCAGAGGAGTGAACTTTGAGGTCATTATTCTGTTTTCAGGTGTGGCTGGTAGGGCAGGAATCCTGGTTCCATGGTGACTAGTGTGGGCTTTGAGGTTGTTTCTCGTTGATGCCCCAGTTTCCTCACAGGCAAATGAGCAACTCTTCTTTACAGAGTTTTGTAAAGGTGGGAGGAGAGAACATGATGTTTAGAAAAGGGCCTGGCACTCAGTAGGCACACAGTAAAAGTGAGCCACTTGATTATAATATTTATTACAGCCTGTCTCAGGCCATGACGATGCCGTGGTTACTACACCAAAAGCTTCCTTCTTCATCCTCCGAGTCTCTGAAATAAAGCAAAGGCCCAGAATAGAGGGTGGGTTCTTTCCCAGAGTTCCCATATGGCAGGAAGGAAACTTTTATTTTCAATAGTATTTCTGAAAAGTCTCAGTATGGGATATGCAGTATAAGCAAACAAAATCCTAAAGCTTCAGAGACATCCTACCTCTTGACCCTGAGCTGGCCCTGGCTGAATTTTTCTGTCATCTTATATAGCACAGACATGGTTCTGGGGGCAGAAGACACCGCTGGGTGGACATGAGGACTAAGCCATGGGGTCGGGGGCAGTGTTTGCAAGACAACTTCTAGAGACACTGGATCCTTAGGTCAATAAGAGAAGGTTGTGTGCATAGATAAGAAACCTTAAATTTTTTTTCTTTTACTTATTTTTCTTACGAAACACAGACTCCTATAAAAGGAGACAACACAGTTCTTGTTCTTTAGATGTTTACAGGCTCTCAAGGGAGACAAACCTAGACTTGGAAAAGATATAAAAACACACAAAGAAACTGCAGTCCCAATATAAATGGGGTGATGACACAGAAATGCTGCTCTAGTGCTCTGAGGTGGAGAAATCTTTAAAAAAAAAATTTGTTTTTTTTGGCCATGCAGCTTGTGGGATCTTGGTTCCCCAACCAGGGATTGAACCCACATTCTCAGCAGTGAAAGCAGAGTCCTAACCATTGGACTGCCAGGGAATTCCCTGGGATGGGGAAACTCTGTCTTCTCAGAGTCCCCCCAGTGGAGTTCACTGGTCTCATAAAATTCTACCCACCTGGAGATGGAAAGACTCCAGAAGGAAGTCAGTATATGTTCAGGCTGGAGGGATAGATTTCCTTTTCTTTTACCCTGTGACCTTTCTAAAGGTGTCTGTGTCACTTTATGGTTTATAATATTAACATCAATGTATCATGGCACATGGACAGGTAGGAACAAAGGGAGGGAGGTTCCTTTCCACCAGGGCTGTGATGACACCCTCTCCCAGTTGTGGAGTATAAACATTGAGGATACAAAGCGGAGGCCCTCCAGGTGATGTTCCCTGAACTATTGTGAACATCAGAGTCCAAAGAGGGGCCATCAGACTGCCTTGGGAAGAGGGATGGTGTGCAGGAGGCTCGGCACATTTGTGAGGACTTGAAGGCATACGCAGGGTGACCCAGTCCTTGGGGCTCAGGTGCAGCCCCTGTGGGGAGAGTGGTGCAGACTGCAGAAATTGTTTGTTGAGGGAAAGAAAACAGAGAGGTGGGCCCCCCAAACAGAGTTTAGGGACAGCCAGGATGAGAAAGATGGTTAAAAACTTCCATTGACCAAAGCCCGTATCTCAGGCACAGCTCAAAGCCTTTTATGTGTGTTAATACTGGAATGCTCCCCATAATTAAGATGGAGAAACTGAAGCTCAGAGAGGTCAAGCCATTTGCCTAATCCCACACAGCCAACTGGCTGTGGAGCCAGGATCCAAACCTACTCATCTGCCTTCAAAGATGAAACTTGAAAAAACGTTATTTGGTTAAAGCTAGGTAAAAGAATCCCGTAACAAAAGACCACATATTATATGACATCATTCATTTTATATATCTGGAATAAGGAAACCTATAGAGACAGAAAGTAGATTCGTGGTTCCCAGGGGGCTGGGGGGAGGGGTGAATGAGGAGTGACTGCTAATGGGTATGGGTTTCTTTTCGAGGTGATGAACATATTGACCATGGTGATGGATGCATGTATCTGTGAATATATTTCAAAAAACATTGAATTGTACACCTTAAATGGGTGAATTGCATGGGAGGTGAGTTAAATCTCAATAAAGCTGTTACTTTTTTTTTTTTTTTAATTTAAATCTTTCCTTATGGCTCAGATGGGAAAGAGTTTGCCTGCAATGCAGGAGACCTGGGTTCAATTCCTGGGTTGGTGAGATCCCCTGGAGAAGGAAATGGCAACCCACTCCAGTATTGTTGCCTGGAGAATCCCATGGACTGAGGAGCCTGGATACAAACCAAGGAATATACAACTCTGCTTTCACAGGGGAACCTGGGGCAACAACTGATGCAGAGGAAAAACTGGGAGGAACACCTGCTTTCCTCACCGTCTTCCAATATCAGAGCTGCTCTCTGACCCTCAGACCCAGGCCTGAGGCAGCCTGTCCTGATAGGCAGAGGAGGGCTTAGCTGCACAGGGACTTCATCTCACTTCATCCTCATAGCACAGCCACCCGGCAGCACTGTCAGGCTATTAAATATGGATTAAGAAGACGTAAGATCTGTCTGCCGAAATCTAAGCTATGGAAAAACAACTCTGACCCTTCACATGATCCTGCAGCGTGGGCACAGTAGCTGGCATGACCCAGGAAATCCTGGGAGAGTCGTGCCGTCTAGCTGAGAAGCCAGATGAACACCGAGGACAAGGCCAGCGCTTGGTTCATGATCACCTCGCTCGTGTTCTCCCCACTTGTGTTCTGAATTGCAGAATTGTTTTCCCTGGCATTTGTCACATTGAGGACATGAGCCTTTTAACTGGTGAGCGAGCAGACATGCCGCTTGAGATGTCAAGAGACTGTCTTTGTTGAGCAGCAGCTCTGTTAAGCGGAAGCCCCGAGTCGAGGGCTGTGTCTCCGAGTCAGCTGCCAGTCTGGCCTGAGCACAGAAGGGAACCAGCCAAGAGAACCGGTGATTCAGTCTATGCAGGGCCTCGCCAGATAACCCCTGGGGGCTGAGCCCTGCATTGGATTGGATGCTGTGGGGTTTCAGAAGCCTTGGCCCTCCATGCCTCCCCTAGAAACCCTCTAGGCAGTGTTTTCTGTAGCACCAGGTAAATGGGCTCATCTGAGAGGTTAGATGTTGTGTCTAAGGCTGACATAATGGTCTCCCTGTATCCACACCCTTTGCCCCGGAACTTTGTATCCATAGTACCCTTTCCGCCATGACCCTGAGCATGGCCATGGGGTTTGGTCTGGAAAAGTACATGTGCTTTCCCACTTCCTCTCTCACTTCTCAACAGCCACTATAAGATCATGCTGGAGGATGAGAGATCAGCCTACCCAGCCAGAGACAGGTCAGCCCAACCCAAGTCTGAGAGAGGCCAGCCAAGATAACAGAGCCACCTAAGTGACCTGCAGCTGAACGCAGGCATGAATGAACCCAGCTAAAACCAGGAGAATGTTATTCTACAGACTAGATGAGCAACACTAGGTATTTATTGTCTTCAGTCACTGAGGTTTGGGGCGGTTTGTTGCATAGTACTGATTCAGCCAGAAAATATAGGACAGATGGGGATAATCCAGGGTAGATGGAGATCATCGATCTCAGCTCCCCAAATTCAGAGTCTAGGGCTGGAGGCTCCCTGTGAACCATACAGACACCTGGACCAGTTGTAGACCTGCTGAAGGAAGAGGGTATGGAGAAGGCGTGGGGGGGGGGGGGGGGGGGGGCAGTCAAGCCAGGCATGAGCTCATGGAGAGGTGGTAGAATTTATAGAACTTAAACTCTGGAACCAGACAGTCTGGCTTCAAATCCTGGTTGCACCACTCCTGTGTCATCTTTGAGAAGTTAGTTAATGCATGAAACCATAGGTTGTCTCAGCTGACATCCATTCAAGCTTCCTCCTGGATTTCAAAGGCAAGAATGCTAAAACAACCTACTCCCTTGCACCTCCCGTGATTGAGATGTGTTTCTGGTTCTCCCAAGCAGATGTGCTTGAATATGATCTGAGAGGGCAAGGAAATGAGGTGGGGCCATATGATCATAGATTCTGCTGTTCTCCTGCCAGGTAGGGGTGAGGAGACCAGTCACTGGCTTTGTGGGTGTGTTGGCAAGCAGACTACCCACGGAACAGACAGAACACTGAAGCAACAGCCTTGGTGACACCTTCTGGTCCCTGGGTGGCAGTGAAGGTGGGTGTTTCTGAGGTCGCTAATTCTCATAATGGGGTCCTGATTCCCGACCTTCCCACTTGTGAAAGTAGCAGGCCTGGTGGTCCAGTCTATAGTGTGAGTATTCCTGGAGACTGAGCCTAGATCCTGCCTTCTAATGATCCTGGAAACTCCTAATCCCTTCTGGTAACCTTTGCTTAAATAGCCAGAAAGTTTCTGTTTTCTGGCTTCTGAACTGCAGTGGATACATTTCATCTTTCTGGATCTCAGTTTCCTCATCTGTAAAGGGAGAGAGAGATAGTTTATGCTTCGAAGGGTTGTCAAAATAATTTGATTAGCTAATCCATATCAGGCAATTAGAACAGTGCTGGCATATGGAAAGTATCTAAAATCTTATTACCATTAGATTTCTAGAAACTTGCTGGTGTCAGGGAACCCAGCGTTGACAAATCATGGGGACTGTGTGACATCTAGTTACATCTGATTTGGGGACATTTTTCTAAACCTTATGCATGTCTTGTGGACATTCCAGGGATGAAGAAGCTCTTAGTATACTGATTGTGTTTGGATATTTTCGAAGTCTTGGATATCATATACTTTTACTCTTCCTGGTGTGGGTCACTTGTCTCTATGAATTACTTTGTCAGTCACATGGAGTGAAATTATAGGCATTTCGAGTCTCTGGTTTTATGCAGGTGACAGTCCCTTATCCCAAGTCCCTGCAACCAGATCTGCTTTGGAGTTTAGAATATGAATGTCATACCCCATGATACTTTCAGGAGGTTCTGAAACAGTACTCCCAGAATCAGGTATATTAGCATTTCTATAGTAAAAGGTAGGACTATTTACATTTACTAGGATAAATAAGGACTCCAAGTGGCCTCATGTCAGTTTAGGCCAGGTTTTGCTGTCAAATCCTAAAGGAAATCAGTTCTGAATATTCACTGGAAGGACTGATGCTAAAGCTGAAGCTCCAATATTTTGGCCACCTGCTGTGAAGAACTGAATCATTGGAAAAGATGATGCTGGGAAAGATTGAAGGCAGGAGGAGAAGGAGATGACAGAGGATGAGATGGTTGGATGGCATCACTGATTCAATGAACATGAGTTTGAGTAAGCTCAGGGAGTTGGTGATGGACAGGGAAGCCTGGTGTGCTGCAGTCCATGGGGTCAGAAAGAGTCAGACATGACTGAGCGACTGAACTGAACTGAACTTGCTGTCAAATGATTTCTTGTTTCCAGAGCTTTCCCTATCTCAGATTTTCAGATAAGAAGGACGGGCTTTTGCATAAGTAATAATGACATGACAATGGCCTAAGTGCTGAGACTGGGGGGTGCATGGCCAGCCACAAAGGGTCAGCGGGGTCTGAGCCAAGGCAGCTGTTAGTCTTCAGAAGACATGGCAGGCTGCTGTGCGATTTTTTAAAAATATTTGCAAGGATGTTTGACTGAATGCAACAAATGCAGGCACCTCCCAAGCAATGATTCCAGAAAAGCTATTTGGTAACGAGAACCCTGCATGCGAGACAGCAAAAGGAACGCAGATGTATAGAACAGACTCGTGGACTCTGGATGAGGGCAAGGGTGGGATGATATGGGAGAATGGCATTGAAACATGTTGATTAACATATGTGAAATCTATCGCCAGCCCAGGATCGATGCTCGGGGCTGGTGCACTGAGATGTCCCGGGGGGTGGGGGGGAGTCGGGAGGGGGGTTCTGGAGGGGGAGCATATGTAGACCCAGGGCCGTTTCATGTCATTGTATGGCAAAACCAACACAATAAAGTAAAGAAAATTAAAAAAAAAAAAAAAGCTATTTCCTCTTTTCAATCATTTAAAAGACCAAGAAGACAAGACACCAAAGGAAGACACAGCTGGGGGAGCAGAGGGCAGTGTCATCACTTTGGGAAAAAGATGAAGAATGTAGCAGAATACCGGAGGAAGTCACATACTTTGAACTAGCAGTCCCCAGTGTTCAGAAACCAATTAGGTGGCAGGAGTTTCATTCTGAGGTTTATTTATGTTTTAACTTCTTATTTTATATTGGAGTATAGTTGATTAACAATGTTGTGTTAGTTTCAGGTGCACAGCAAAGTCATTCAGCTATCCATATACATGTATCTATTCTTTTTCAAATTCTTTCCCCATTTAGGTTGCTACATAATGTTGAGCAGAGTTCCCTGTGCCATACAGTAGATCCTTGTTGGTTATCCACTCTAAATATAGTAGTGTGTACATGTCAATTTCAAGCTCCCCAACTCTCCTTCCCCCTTCCCTTCTGGTAACCATGAGTTTGTTCTCTAAGTCTATGAGTCCGTTTTGTAAACAACTTCATCTGTAAAATTTTTTTTAGATTTTTGCATATTAACTATACACACAACATTTGACTTTCTTGGCCTGACTTATTTCACTCAGTTTGACACTGTCCAGTTCTATCCATGTTGCTGCAAATGATATGGTTTTGTTCTTCTTTATGGCTGAGTAATACTCCACTACATATATGCACATCTTCTTTATTCATGCCTCTGTCAGTGGACACTTCCATGTCTTGGCTATTGCAAACAGAGCTGCAAGGGACATTGTAGTGCATGTAGCCTTTCAGACCACGTTTTCCCCTGAGGTTTATTTTACCTATCGCCCTGGGCCTCCCCATGGAACAGTCTCAGACACAGCCCCCTCACTGTGCCTCCTGCAGAGCCTGCACCATGAGTGCTGGTGCCCAGGCCATCTCTCTCAGCACCACTGAAGGGCAAGGACATGTCCTACCCACCCAGCCTCCTCCCCACAGGACTGATATTACCGGCTACTCAGGGAGGGCCATCCCAGTGCTGGGATTCTGGGCACACTTGCAAGAAAGGTGAATGAATTTATGAAGCAGGAAAGGTCAGTTTTGTCACCTAAGGTGCAAGCTGAGCCCAGAGCTGAGGGAACTAGAGTAAAGGCATTTAAAAGGAATGTGGCAGCCCAGACTTCCTAGCTGTGGTGTGGTCTCCACACAGGTTCAAAGGGCTGCTGGACCACATGAGGAGGACAGGGAAGTGAGGGAGACAGTGACCACGTGGTGATGAAGGCCAACAGAAAGGTCTGAGTTTGGTCCACCTGGCAATGCAGCTTTTACCCCGGGGTGGGCCACCAATGGCAAAGGTGAGTCAGGGTGCAGACGTGTTCAATCAAGTCAAACACAAATGCCTCCAGCTGACTTTAGTCACTAAAACACTTGTCTGAACCTGTATCAGCCTTTAAAATCCGTCTGCATTTTTTCCTTTCTGTTCTGAAATGGTAAGATTTAAAGGATGAAAGCTGCTTGACCTGGAAGCAAAGGTGTTTTTCTGCATTAGGTAAACCTGTCAAAGAGAAGTTCCTTTGAAAAGTGTAGTAAATCTAGCCTGAAATCAAGGACGGTACATTGTTTACATATTTAGCAGAGCCAAACCATCCTTCTTGCAGTTTCCTTCCTTCTCTTCTCCTTTGAAAATATACCCCTCTGCTTCAAAACAGTCTGCAAAAATGCATTGAAAAAATATACAAGTAAAATTTTTTTAAAAAAATCAAGAAATCAGGATAAATACCAAAAAAAAAGATAAAACCAGAAGGGAGAAAATGGTATAGTAAATGCTCAACAATACCCTTGAGTTTCACATGGTTTTTTTCCTTAACACAGCCCTCAATACAGGACCATATGAATCAACAAAGGGTTGTTTACCAAAAGCAGTTCCACAGGGAGCCAACATAGTATAGACTGGTGCGTGTGTATGTGTGTGTCCTCAGTCATGTCTGACTCTTTGCAACTCCATGGGTTGTAGCCCACCATGCTGCTCTGTCCATGGAATTTTCCAGGCAAGAATACTGGAGTGAGTTGCCATTTCCTACTCCAGGGGATCTTCCCACCCCAGGGATCAAGTCCATGTCTCTTGCATTGCCTGTATTGGCAGGCAGATTCTCTACCATTGCATCACCTGGGAAGCCCAGTATAGACTAGTACCCATTACCTCAGTGTCCAGCATGACCCAGGGAGAGCTGTCAGAGCATCCACTCTTGAGGACTGGATGCACTGACCATTCCCAAGACCTTCTCTCTAAGTACTGTTGCCCTTAGCAAAGCTGTTGGTACAGTTTGGGTTGCTGAGTCTGCTGTGATGTCCATCACAGTCTGATTGTATGGACCACAGCTACTCCATGTTGAGGTTAAGTGATCAGTCATGAGCTTTCATCCTCTGGGGTTGGGCTGACCCTGGACAATGGTCAGAGACACACGGTCTTTCCTCCCAAAGGTGGATCAAGATGCTCTACATCAATCTCAGGTCTGATAGATTCATGAACAGAACAGAAAATGGGGAAGAAGACCCAAATACATGTGGAAGTTTGGTATGTGATAAAGGTAGCCTCTCAAACCTGTGGAGGAAAGATGCTTGGGCTTTTGGAAAAACCTAAATTTGAATCCATTATTGCATACCATTCATTGGAATAAACTCTAAATGGATCGAATGATCTAAACAAACAGTGGAATTACACTAGAACTAGAAG
The DNA here is from genome assembly GCA_007570785.1 of Antilocapra americana. Taxonomy (NCBI): domain Eukaryota; kingdom Metazoa; phylum Chordata; class Mammalia; order Artiodactyla; family Antilocapridae; genus Antilocapra; species Antilocapra americana. The sequence goes on along the minus strand of ML662449.1, from coordinate 111,100 downwards.
AGGACATGGATGAATTCCTTGATAGCCTGGTACAGGAGAAACCTTTCTAATTTATGACTCAAAATCCAGAGGCAATATAAGATTGATAACTTTGTCTACATAAAAATAAGTCAAATGGATGGCAAAAGTACAAGTGGGGCCAAAAGACATGATAAAACTCAGAAAGGAAGACAGCTGCAGCTCTTACCAGAGATACCTTTATCTCTGATAATATTAGGAAAGGCTCTTAAAATTGAGAAGAAAAAGGCCAAATACCCGACAGAAAAACAAAATGTGTACAAAGCTCAGAGACAGAGAAAGGGAAATGACCTTTAGATCGGAAGAAATGCTCAACCTTACTCATAATGCTGCTGCTGCTGCTAAGTTGCTTCAGTTGTGTCCGACTCTGTGCGACACCACAGATGGCGGCCCACTAATAAGATAAATATAAATGAAAACTAAACTGGAACTCCATCTCTTACTCATATTGGCAAATATCCAAAAGTGTGGCAAGCATTTTGTGGTTAAGGCTGTGGAGACCCAGGCCTTCTCATATATCACTGGGAGAATACAGAATGGTACAACTCCCAGAAAGGAGAATTCAGAGATACCTGGCAAAATTACATATGTTTTTATCTTTTGACCCATTAATCCCATTTTGAAGGTATATACCTTCTCATGCATGAGAAAGCCTATGCTAGAGATGACTGATGACGGCACTGCTGGTAAAAGAAAAGCTCAGAAACAACCCATGGATAGAAACTGGCTGAATCCACTGAGATGAAGAGGAATAGCACACCTAGGGAGAAGGAGGACAGGCTGATGTGGAGGGACTTCCAGGCTGTACTGAAAAATGGACAAAGCAAGGAGAGGAAGAGCACAGACACGGTGCTACTGTGGTCTAAGAAAGATGGGGAAATGAGAGTAATACAAAAATGAGAAACCAAAAGCTAACAAAAGGGTTTCCTATGTTGAGCGATGTGATGGAGAAGACAGATATGGAATCATGGTTTCTCTGAGGTTACCTTATTAAATGAGCTTCCCTGGTGGCTCAGTGGTTAAGAATCCACCTGCCAATGTAGAAGATGCAAGTTTGACTCCTGGGTTGGAAAGATCCCTTGGAGAAGGAAATGCCTGCCCACTTCAGTATTCTTGCCTGGGAAATCCCATGGACAGAGCAGCCTGGTGGGTTACAGTCCATGGGGTTGCAAAAGAGTTGGACACAACTTAGTGACTAAGCAACAACCTTATTATTAAGTCCAGTTCCAGTTCAGTCGCTCAGTCATATCTGACTCTTTGCAACCCCATGGACTGCAGCATGAAATTTGACTTTTAAACCAAGTAAATGCTTTGCATTTCCCCAAAAAATTAATTTAAGAAGGATTAATTTAATTTATGGACTTCCCTGGTGCTCAGTGGTAAAGAATCCACCTGCCAATGCAGGAGACGTGAGTTCAATCCCTGAGTTGGGAAGATCCTCTGGAGAAAGAAATGGCAACCCACTCCAGTATTCTTGCCTGGAAAATTCCATGGACAGAGGAGCCTGGTGGGCTATAGTCCATGGGGTCGCAAAAGAGTCAGACACGACTAAGCAACTAAATGACAACAACTTAATTTAACCTCTATAATCCAAGACAAATGTCAACAAATGAAGCTGATTATCAAATTGATAACACAATTACATAAAGAATGACTTTTGAACACAGTACTCTGACTGCGCTTTCATAATAGGATACATTCTAAAGTCAAAAGAAGTGTAAAGAGAAACTTCACTCAGCAGTTTTATTGTTAGTAACAATATGGGTCTTGTAAGTTGAAAACTATTTCACATGTGTGTTGGTACAAAAAAGTAAATACATTGATGTTTTGAAAATGGATTGAAAATTTCCATTTGAGGAGATACAAACAAATAAAACTAAGAAGAAAAAGCCTTGAGTATTTGAATTGGAAATACAAATGTGAACACTTAACTTGTTAAATAAATAAATTTCCTGGCTCTATCCACTAAATGACCTTAGAATGAGCATACCCAGGGCCTAGATGTTAGTTTTAAATTTCACACTAAAAAGAACCAGGGTGCCTCAGGAAAATGGCTGATTCTAGGTCTGGAACAAGGAAAATATGAGATCTGTCTGGGACATATTGTGCCTAAAACCAGGAAGGGGCCGATTTCAGCTAATAAACATAGAAAGAATGATAGAATTAGAAAAATCACTATTTCATACCTGAAATAATTGGCTTGGGTAAGGGTTCTTGAGGTATGCAAAAGCCACTAGGTGAAAAGTTATTGGAAACAGCATATTTGCCCAGTGCCAAAATATCACCCCAAAGATTATTTGCAATTACAGAGGAAAAAGGCTTCCCAGGGGGCTCAGTGGTAAAGAATCCACCTACCAATGTAGGAAACACAGGAGACGTGGATTCGATTCTGAGGTCTGGAAGATCTTCTGGAGGAGGAAATGGCAACCCACTCCAGTATTTTTGCCTGGAAAATCCCATGGATAGAGGAGCCTGGTGGGCTACAGTTCATGGGGTCACAAAGAACTGGGCAAGACTGAGTATGCATGCACGCACAGAGGAAAAACTTACTTTAGCAATGATGTGACCTGAGGTCACCGCTTCTAACCTAGTGATTAAACATAATTTCACCAATGGCGGATGCCTGACATTATGTACCTCTGATATGAGGACACATGAAGGTCACAGCATCATCTATGAAGTTTTCTTGACAAAAGTGTCAACAAAGCCAATCAAACCTTGAAACCCAACTTCCAATTTATAGGAAATACAGTGGATTGAGGACAACTGGCCAAAACTTGGATGTGGGATGTTCCCAACCCAAGTAGCCTGGTCTCTTCAAAAAGTCAGTGTCCTGAAAAGAGAAAAAAGGTGTAGGGTTGTTTTAGAGTAAGAGACTACAGAGACATAAAGTAAATGATCTGTATGAATGGATTCTTAAAAAGCTATTAAAGAAACATATGCTTTAGCCACTGGGGAAATTTGAATGTATACCAAATATTAGATGATAGTGGAAATTAATAATTTTCTTATCTGTGATAATAGCAGTCTGGTAATACCAGAGAATGTCCTTACAATTAGGACACGTATGCTAAAGTACTTAGGGATGAAGGGTCGGGATGTTTGAAACTTCCACATAAAACACCCACACCTCTCTCCCTATCTATTATCTGTCTACCTATCTATCTCAATATATCTACAGATAGATAAATATGCAGACACATATAAATCAAGGAAATATGGCAGAATATTAACAATGATTGAATCTAGGTGGTAGATAGCCAGAAACTCATTGTATTAGTTTTTTTTTTTTTAACTTTTCTCTATGCTTAAATTTTTCATAATAAAAATTGGGGAAAGGAAAAGGAATATTACATTAATTCCAAAATAAGTTAAGTTCTAGAAGTGCTGTTCCATTCAGTATGGCAATAACAATTTTAGCTTGAAACAACTATAGAACATAGATAACTAACTGTGTATCTTGACCAGGAGAATTGATAAGGTACCCACAGTGGTAAAGAATCCACCTGCCAATGCAGGAGATACAAGCAAGCATGATACAAGCAGAAGCTTGAGAGGTACTTGCACCGTGGGGCTTGTCCTCTGGAAACTTTTACTTTTAAGATACCTCCTCTAAGAAACCAACAACCATGCTGTGAAAAACCCACCCTAGCCACCTGGGGAGACCGCAACTGATGCTCTCGTCGTAGCCCAGTTGAGCTTCCCATCCAGCAGCCAGTTCCATGCGCCATCTTGGAAATGCACCTTCCAGCCTGGGTCCTAGCTGCCATCATGAAAGGCAGAGATGAACTGAGTCTTACTCAACTGCAGTATCCTGGACAAATTAATGACTGTTGATCTTTTAAGCTAAGTTTTGGGGCAGATTTTTGCTCAGCGATGTATATAAATTGAGACAGGATGCTTGCTCTAAGCCAGTGAAACACTGAAGAACATATACCAAAAGTGTTGACTTTGGGTTTAGAATAATCGTTCAGCAGCTGTCTTTAAGGTAATAATTACCAGAGCCTGTCCTCTATCAGGTTGTTTCTGGATCTGTGAAAGCAAAGCCTTGTCATCCACGTAAATGATCAGGCCCTTCATCCTAGTTATCTCTAGTAGAAGTGAAGCCTGCACACCACACAGAAGTGGGATTAAGTCATTAAGGACTACATCGAAATGAAAGAGGGCAAGAATACCAGAATGCTGCAGGATTTTTGCAATTGCAACCTGATGTATCAAGAAAACAACCTTCTTCTTGTGGCATTAAATGAGATTCTGAGATAAACTGCTGCTCCCGGTTGAACCAGATTAGGATGATTGTTGATGCCACTTGAGTCTGTTGTTTCAAGTAACTGATTCAGGGGCTGGTTCTCACAGACTTGGCCTACTTACTACACCTTGCCCTCACATTCCGCTGAACTAGGGCTTTCAATCAAACCAGTGACCCAGCTAAACCATAGCACGGGGGATTGATTTTTCAGAGTCTTGATCTTGCAATGAGCTTTTGCTACACTGGGTGGAAACCAGTTACTGTCCGGATTGTGGGAATTTGTGTTTGCAGTTTTATTCCTCTTGGAAAATATGCTTAAAAAATCATTCATCCTCCATCCCTTTCCTTCTAGTCTGTAACGCTCCTAGCAACCACAAGAGAATAAAAAGACCCAGCTTTTCATCAGAGAGATGGTACCCAAGTCTAAGGTATGTTTTTAATTTATAGCTCTGGGCATGAAAACGTTGACCTAGCAAGGCATGGGCTTAAATGGTGCCCCCCGACCCCCCTGCCCAGCAAATAGCAGAAATCATTCTCATTTGCTCCATAGCTGTGGAAGCCTGGCTAGGTCTCTAAAACATTTTCAAGTCTGCACATAACTAACTTGACCTGAGACGGGAAAATCATCAAGACTCATGTTCCTGCTTCCAGTGCTGAGGGCACATCTGTGGCTTTGTCTCGCTAACGACTAGAGCTGCCCAGCAGATCCACACCTATGACTCATCTGCTTTCCTCAGGGCAGCACTGGGTGCCGAGATCCACAGACAATGAGGGAACGCAGAACGCAGGGTGATTCTCTTCTAGAAGCACAGACATCCGCAGGGCTGTGGGCAGTTGCCACACAAGTAACGTGACATGGAAGGGAGGAGAAACTGGCTCTGCAGTGTGACTTTGGAACACGGCCTACCAGAGACCAAAAGGTAAACTCCTTTGATAATGGAAAAATAGAAGCCTATCTACCTCTCTTAAATCCATTGGTGTTTACTGAGCATGGACAACGTGTTCAGCACAGTGCCAGGCACAGCAGGTCACATCAAAGGACTATAAAACCATCCCCGTGTACTCAGCTCATCATCCCCAGTCAAGCTATGGAGGTGGAAGAAACTGGAGGGAACCATCCAGTGAACAAGGGGAACAGCCATCAGAGTGGCCATATACTTAATTGTATGAAGATCTGTAGATTTGAAAAGCTGGGGGCAGATTAGAAGCAGGAGCGTGAGAGTCTTAAATGCTCTACAACTGAGAAATGACATTTGGGAGCAAAGACAGAAAGAAAAAATGAGGAAGAAACAATGGATTTCTCCCCCTTTTTAGGGTAAGACCCAGAACTAGCTAAGGACACTAGCCTGGGGCCATTGGGTGCAGAGGCAAAGGGTCCCAAACGTCTCAACACGCATGGAGGGCCTATGACAATGAGGTCAGTTACAACTACTCATAGAAACATTCCCCTCTTTGGGAAGTTTTACTTCTTTGCTGAAAAAGGCAGAGGGTGGTGTTCAGTGGTCACTGTTTAGAGAGTCTTCTTTCAAAAAGACTTAATGTAAGTTTGGATGCTTAAATGAAGAAACTTAGTGGAGTATAAAATTGATTTACGTGCGGCAGCAGCTCATTTCCCAAACTTGGGAGTTGAGCTTGATGTCTCCTTGACCTTGTTACCCAAACTGATTCCCAGGGCTGCTGATTCTGTGCCAAGGCCACCAGGACCATCCTGTTCAGGACTGCCATGTCCACCGAGGCAGTATGGCTCCCAGTGACCTGGAGTTTCTTTTCCATCCAGCCTGGCTTTGACCTCCCCGACTGACCTATCTTTCTGATGAAGTCATCACTCACACACACAGAAGAAGACAGACCTCAGGACAGCCTGCAGGAACACTCAGAAGCTGACCCAGTCTGTCTCCCCAGTATCATATTCCAACGTCCCACCTTGTGCCTCTGACATGCACCATGCATTTTCATATCTATGCCTTTGGTCATGCAGTTTGCACACCCCTGGATGCACCTCACCATTCTGCCAAAGCTGCTGAGATGCCTCAATTCACATTCACAGTCTCCCCCCGTTAGGGTAGATACCCCAGTGAATTAATCCCCTCACTCCACCATCATACCCAGTCTGTGCCTTATATTAGCCCCTTACAGGGCTACATTGCAGTATGGGATGATGTTTTCATCGGCTCTGTGAAGTCTTCTTTATGGCAACACCTCAGCCAGCTCCAGCCCCTCCCTTCTCCCCTTTTCCCAGATCTACCCTCAGGCAGGTGGGAAGACAGCTCAATTCTTGGGTCACTCAATCTCTCCCCACCCCCCATCCCCAGTCCTTCCATGACCCGCACAGGCAGCCCAGACCACAGAGGCAGAATACTTGTGTCCTGCTCGCAGCTGAACCCACAGCTGACGAGTCTGGAGGAAGAAGATTCCTTCCTGGTAACGGCTCAGTGCAGCCAGTCTCGCCCCATTAAGGACAACCACTTCCAGCATGTCAGACCCAGCCCCCCTGCAAAGCCACTTCATCTGTCCCACATATCTGTCCTTTTGTTGAAAATGTATATAAAACCCCAGGAACTGGTTCACCAGAAATAGCCTGGGGGAAGGAATCTTAATCTCCTCTGTTTCTTTCTTTCTTCCTTCCCTTCTCAAAAGCCCAGGCATGAAATCAGGAGAACGTCAGTCCACTCTGCAAGGGTAATTTATTGACTGCCTAAAGTTTTAATTAGGATTGCATTCTTGACTGGTGCCTTCACCCGATGGGGGCTGGGAAAGGCCTTTCTCTCCCACTGAGAAAACAAAACCATGGTTCTGCTCTTTGTCAAAGTGTAGAGTTCCTGGCTTTGGACCATGCCCCATGGGCCTGGCTTTTTAAAAAGACCACACACTCGCGCACACACCCCACTACACAACACACCCTCAAAGAGGGAGAAATCTTACTGCACTTTAAAGGCTGCGTTTTTCATCTTTTAGAAAGATATTGTTACTGCTCTGCGAAGTCTCGTCGGGAATCTGTTCACCTACGTGATGGGCCTCCTACCAGCATCTTCCCAGGGATGTAGTGGGTGCCGTTTCTTCCCGGTCCCACCTCCCACAGGAGCCAGGACATCTGAACAGCAGTGCGCAGCGATGTGTGAGCCAGTGGCCACCCCTACCCCAATCTGACCCCACACTCGCTCCTGGGAATAGCCCTGCACATAGTCCAAGAAAAACAGGGTCTGGGCAACATCCTAGTAGGTCTCTTGCCTCCATAATTCAGGTGTCCTGGTAACTCTGTAAAGAGATTTCAGTATGTACTTTGTAGGTTTCCTAACTCTTCTGCTGATGGAGACTTAGGCCCGGCACTGACATCCTTCCTGCGAGGGGCTGGAGAGACCAACAGGAGGCAAAGCCTGGTGGGCTAGAGGGTGCTCTGAAACCCCAGCAAGGGAGCTGGCCAGTTCAGGAGACCTTCCCTTGGCATCGTCTAGACAACCCAGGGCACTGACTATGGAAATCAGAGAGGAGGCAGCATCAGGCTCCTCACGGATGAAGCTTGTGTGTGTTATGATCAGTCGTGCCCGGCTCTTTTCGACCCCATGGACTGAAAGTTTCCTTTGATTTCTCTCCCTGATCCTCCTTCCAGGATGCATCAACATGTCCTATAGGTTCCAACTCCAAAATAAATCTCAATTCCTTCCCTTCCTCTCCTTCCCCCTGCCACTGCCCTGTAACACTGGCCCCAGAAGGAAATCTACATAGTGTCTACAGACTTTGGCTCCCAAGCACTCTGACCCCGCCAACACCTCCAGCCTCTTCTTGGATCAAGGGTCCTCTGCTTTGTCAGCCCAGCCTCCTCTCCCTTCCTCAGCCACTGCAACTCCTCCTGCCTCAACCTGCATTTATCTTGCTCAGCCTGGTTTCTTCTCTTGCAGGTCTCAACTCAAACACACCTGATCAGCGAGGTCTCCTGTGACCTCCCACATACCCACCTTCTCCTTCTAACTCTCCATCACATCACATGTTGATTTCAGAGTCCATCTCCCAGTCTGCAGGGACTTTGTAAATTTACTTTTTCTTCATGAACTGGGCCCCCTTTCTAGAAGTTCTAGGATAGGGATCTTGGGTGCTATCTCAGCCCTTGCCTGTGACACAATGCTAGCACAGAGCAGGAGCATGGTAAATACCTGTTGGAATGAATGAATAAATAAGCTTCGCCATTAAAAAATGCCCAATGGGAAAAAAAATTAAAAATACCCAGCGAATTAACTGGTGGTAACTGGGCAGTACACAAAGATGTGTGCATTGTTCATAGGGCAAAGTTTGAAAATAATTTAAGTAGCCAACAAAAGAGGATGGAGTAAATCAGTGGTTCAGTATTATTAATTATTGAACACTAACCCATTCTAGTATTCTTGCCCGGAGAATTCCATGGGCAAAGGAACCTGGCAGGCTACAGTCCATGGGGTCGCAAAGAGTCGGACACGACTGAGTGACTAGCACCCATTTAACCAGGGTGAATTAGATCTTTAAGCACTGACGTGCAAAGGTGTCCAAGATGCTCTAAGTGAAGAAAGCATGTTACAGTATATGTGATCATGATTGTATTTATGGTGAAAAAAAAAGCTCTGTAATACCAAATAACATGTTTTCTTGCTTGCTTAGTCACTCAGTCATGTCCAACTCTTTGCAGCTCCATGAACTGTAGCCTGTTAGGCTTCTCTGTCCATGGTATTGTCCAGGTAAGAATACTGGAGTGGGTTGCCATTTCCTCCTCCAGGGGATCTTCCCCACCCAGAGACTGCATCTGTATCTCCTGTGTCTCCTGCACTGGCAGGTGGATTCTTTACCACTGAGCCCCCTGGGAAGTGCAAATAGCATGTTTATAGGTACATAAAAATCTTAAAGAATGAAGAAAGGAAGGATGATCTGGAATTGATGCCCACAGTTTTATACCGTGTTTATCTTTGGGGTGGCTGGTATTATGAGGTATTTCCATTCATTTCTTTTTTGGCTCATATTTTCTGATTTTTAACTAATGAGCATACATATTGCTCTGTAACAAGAACAATATAAGAGCAAATTTGAAATGAAGAATAGCCTTCTGCCATCCAGGTGGCGGGGCCAGGGGAGCAGAGCCAGCCAAGGGCCTGTCACACGGTCCCCCGAGAGTAGAAGGTGGAGGTGGGACTGCAGGGAATAATTATTCTTGACCCATTTTGAGCCTGCTTCAGAGAAAACACACTTGTTAGATAATAAAAACATAAGCCTCCAGGCATATTTCCTTCCCACAGAGAAAGAGCAGCTGTGGCTCCCTTCCACATTACTCACTCCATCCTGAGTGCGGCACACAGGTTATACTTTCAGATGAAGGGCCCAGCTGCAAACTCTGGGCTCCTGTAAACTCAGCCCGAGCCCCTGGGGAGTGAGAGGAGCTGAGGCTGCCTGGGCTTCAGTGGACCTCTTGTAAAAATTCTGGAATAGGAACCAGGAGCTGGCGTTTTCTCCAGAGTCTCCCCACACGGGTGCTAGGGGGCCCTGGGGCGAGACAGTGGCAATGGCCCCAGAGGCAGTCCCCGGGCTGCAAGACAGGGCGCAGTGTGGGGTGGGGGTGAGGTGGGGACAGCTGCTGTACCCCATCTGTCTCAAGTCTGTATGCTCTCAGTGTAGGGATATCTGGGAAGTCATTTTAAACAGTAAATGTAAATCAGCCAGAAGGTCAAAAATAAGTCTATAGCTGTCATGAATTAACTCAAAATGGAGTTTATACGGACAGTGCTCTGCGTGGCTTGGGACATGTCTCTTCATCTCTGGACTTGGTTTCATCATTTATACACCAAAGGGGCTGGCCCAAGTGTCCTTGGGCCTTGCAGGGCTGACAGTCTGTGCTCTGAGGATCACTTTCTAGAAGAGACAGAATTCATTCCCAGTTCTAAACGAGACAATCAACCACAGTAACACCCAGGTTACTGTGCTCAGCATAGAAGAGATACCAAAGGGCTGGTTCAGGCTGGGTGGGCTTCCTGGTGGAGGTGAAAGCTGAATTGTACCTTAGAGAATGGAACAGACTTAAGTAGCCCCTGGAAACAGTATTGGGACTGATGCAATGATCCAAGGTACTGTCACTTCTGGACCAGCTGGAGGGCCCACAGAATCTTTCTCAGAAACGGATGTAACTGGGTGGTTTTCCTGGGCTCTCAACTGAAGACATAGTCTGTGAATTCCACAGCACCAAATAATCTGTAGATTTCTTTTAAAGAACATGCACTATTCCAGGTAGCAGCTGAAAGTGATGTTTGTGAAGCTGAATGACAACATAGGGGAATGCTCTCAGAATGAGGAGGGGAATCGGGACACAGAAACAGATCTGCACAGGGAGGCAGTATAGACCAGCAGGGTGGTTCTCAAAGTGTGATTCCCAGGCCAGCAGCATCAGCATCACCTGGGAATTTATTACAAATGCAGACTCTGAGGTCCAGACCTACCAAATCAGGAACTCTGGGGCTGGGCCCAGCAAGCTGGTGATTTTTATACAGGCGACATATGAGGACCACTGTGCTCAGGGATGAGGGGGAGGTTCTGGGGTCACAGACAGGGAGGGGTTCAAATTCCAGCCCAGCAGCTAAATACCTTCAGCAACCCATTCAAGCTCCAGTCACTTTCTCTGCCATAAAGTGGGGTCCATTAACCCCTAACCAGCAGGAGTGCTGCAAAGATTCAACTCATTGATACACGTAAAGTCCCAGTTCAGTGCCACGCATGAAAAAAATACACATCTGAAAAGTTAAGCAGGAAATTTACAAAATGATAGTGGTGGCTCTTGGGGAAGTGGTGTGTTGATGACTTCCCTTCCCCTCATCTCCAGTCTCTAAACTTTTGGTAGGCAGTTATGTGAGTTATAAAGCCAAAGAGAAATATTTATACAGCACAGTGAGAACCCACAATGGGAGCACTACTCTATCCTTCGGGGTTGAACGGTGGTTGACATGGTTGACATGGCAAGGGGCAGGGGGCAGCTGCATGCTGCAGCCCCTCTCTGGACACGTGGCTGCTCAGTCCCCTGCCCTTCCCGCCACCAGCAGCCACTGCTTCACAGAAGGAACTCACATGGAGAGGACAGACCTTGAGCTCACTGGTGAGGGATCAGGACCCAGGTGAACACATATGCACACACATGTTCATATGTGTACATGTCCAAGTGCAGGCTTGTGTTGGTGATAAACATTATAAGCAAATGTTTATAACCAGAACTCAGAGCTGGTCATTTGTACCAAGCACCCGCCTTGGGCACGTGGGGAAGCTGAGGCCCAGAGAGGAGAAGCCACTTGCTAAGCTGAGGTTACACCCTGAGTCAGCAGGAGTCAGGAAGGGAGTTCAGAGCCCAGCCTCGCTTCAGCCTGGGCTGAGATAGGGAGCCCAGAACTTTCCAGGGGTTGTCTAGGAAGGTGCCTTAAAGAGAAAGAGTACGGCATTTGGACAGCGAATATCAGAATAGTATTTGGAGGCCCAGATGGTTCTGTTGGGAGAGCTAAAGCCATCAGATCCCTCCTTCCCTCTTGTGAACTCTCAAAGTGTGCTGAGCTGCGATTATGCCCCTAGGGTTTAGACAGGAGAGGAAGGCCCTTCTTCACAACTCAGCCCTGTGTTCCTGTTTGACATGCTTCAGTCACTTACACTGAGGATCAACCCCAAGTCAGCCCAGGTGACACAACACGACACACGTTAGGGGCCTGGGGGCAGAATGGGCTCCCCTTCTTGACCCCAAGATAATATAGCCCAGATGCACCCTGGCTACACACAGTGGGTGTGTGCTAACTGTTGGTGTGGGCAGGTAAGTGACGAGACACAGACACCCTCAATGTCAGACAGGTTAAAGTGATTACAGAACACAAAGAACGGGGAATGCAAGTTGGCTAAAACTAGTGAAACCCTAAGCCCATGTCAGACCCTAAGCATCTCAGAAACATTTCTAGGGGAGCATGGGCCTCAGACTCCCAAACCTCACATGCAGGGGACAGACCAGCAACCTGTCCAGGAGTCACTGCTCCCCTCCACTTGTGCCCATGCAGGGTTCTACAGGCTGCCCAGGGAGGCATCGCCTCTTGTAGCCAAAGCCCCAAACCTTGTTCCCTCTACATGGCTCGTGGTGGGTGAGGCAGGTGTTCTGTCATTAATCTATCAGCAGCGACAGCCTGCAATGCTCCACCAGGGTGTGACATATTTCAACACCAATCAAGAGACGAACTTGCGAGCATGCTGATGGCTCATCAAAGCTCCAGACGGGGATACAGTCTGGCACGCTTGTTAATGGCATTCTCTATTACACTAGAGCCGCCCAGGAATAAAATAGCTGCCCAGGTAGGAACCTCCATGAGCCCAGAAAGATGGGCAGACAGTCAGCTGATGGGCTCCCAACACTGCTTTATCTAACTACAACATGCCAGAACATTCCTTCTGAACAGCTTCCTGTGTTTAAAAATATGTCACAGAACTGACATCAAGGACTTGCTCATGAACCAACAGAATTTTACATTTTTATCTTTAAATACTTCCCAGTAGGTGAATTATCTAAATTAGTCAATAATAGAGCCCCAAATGACTATGTTTAGCCAATTGAGTGTGACACCAAAATGCGTGACCGCATGAGCCATCTCTCTTCAAAGCCATTGTAACGTGACAGCCTGCAGGCACTGAAGGGTCGCAATTTTGCTGTGATGGTGGAATGCCGCAGTTGAAGGTTACAAACTCATAGACATGCATGTGGACATGCAGAAACTGCCACCCTCTGCGCCTAATGCAGAACACAAAGTTACTGTTAATACATAGAATGCTTAAAAATGCTATTTCCACCAATAGCAATTTTTCTTCAGGACACTTCATTCAGAGCATGACTTCCCGCTGCAATAGACTTGGCTGGCAACTCAGGTTAAAGGCGGCATTCAGGAAAGAGTGACTCCTGACATATTCATTCATTTCCTGTGATCGCGGCCTTATTGTGACGTGCCCCTCCACTTTCATGTAAACACAGAACGCTGTAAAAACACTCAGCCTAGAATCAACTGGCTGCACCATTCTTCTTAGAAAAGGCTCTTGCACGATTATTCTGTTGTGTCATTAGCTGGGGCCTCCTGGGGAAATTTCTGGCGCTAGTGGTAAAGAACCTGCCTGCCAGTGCGGGAGACATAAAAGATGTGGGTTCAATCCCTGGGTCAGGAGGAGGACATGGCAACCCACTCCAATATTCTTGCCTGAAGAAGTCTGTGAACAGAAGAGCCTGGCGGGCTACAGTCCATAGGGTCGCAAAGAGTCGGACATGACTGAAGTGACTTAGCACACACATTTCTTGGGAAGTTTTGGGGGACCTTGAGCTCCAATGAGGTCCTCAGGAAAGAGAGTAGAGACATCCGGAGGTGCCCCTCAGGCCTGGGCATCATTAAGTGAATCACTGAACATCTCAAGTCTGTATCACTCTGTAAAAGAGTGACAGTACTTTTCTGCAGAACAGAAAAAGAGCTTGGAAAGAGACGTGCTTTCTGAGTGACACATGTGGTCCTTGTAGATAGAAGTGAAATTCCACTGCCCCTCCTGCGTGTCTCACCCTCGTGCCAAACTGCATGGCCCCTACTAGAACACAGAAGCTTCCAGAAGAGCTGTCAGCTGTAACTGGGCCCAGCTGCTCAATGAGATCTTGGCACAAAGAGCTGGCAGCCCTGCCCTTTGCTGCCTGGTCATCGCTCCAAGCGCTGCATTTGGTTCTCGGGCTGTGCTTTTCACGGATGTGGACAAACTGCAGCCCATTTAGAGATGCGTGAGCATGATGCTAAGAGGGTGTGAAACGTCCCTGTGAAGAGCAAGAGACGGAGACGTTATTGCTGCCTTGGTGTTTATCTGCAGCCACGGGGAGGGTGTGGTCACCATCTGTACCTGTTCTGTGGCCGGGTGAGCTGGTGCCCTCTGGGTGACCTCAAGGGGCAGAAAGAACTGGAGGTGGAGGCAAAGAGCTTGAGGAGCAGGGCCTTCACTCTGGCAGGCTGTGCCCAGAGGGATGGACAGCCATGTGGGCAGCGCACTCCTGCCCCTGGGTGGAGACCAGCAGCGACTGGAAAGTCACTCGGCAGGGGAGCCCTTGGGGAACTCTTGAGTCAATGATTCTATAAATAACAGTACCTGGGATTGATACGTTTGAAGATGGGCTGTGGCAGGTCAACCAACTGGAATAGATATAAATAAATGTTCCCTCAGGACAGGTCACAAAATACCTACAGAGGCCCGACTACAGTAGATGGTTTCTTCGTTGCCTGAGGTAATCATCTGTCCCAAAACATATGCCTTCTTTCCAGTGGCTGCCGCCTTCCGGAACCCTGCTGTCCTCCAGCACGAGAGCCTTTCCCCATGACCCTGAGGCCATCTCCCAGGGTGCAGGGAGGATACAGTCCTCCTGTGATCAGCATCTTTGAAATGGTATCCTCTTGAACTAGATCACTCTTGAAGATTCCCTGGAAAAATACACTCGCGAGACCCTCCTGGGCCACCAGGAAGCTGTGTGTCAGCCTCCTCCCATCTCTGGGGCTTGATGTGGCCCCTCTACAGAAAGAGAACTGGTCTGCAGGGCTGGCGTCCTGTGGTCCTTCCAGCTCTCGCAAATGGTGCAGGGCATGGAATCCTGCCTCCCTGCTGTCCTCCTGCCAAGTCACCTGACAGCCAGTTCTTGGAAATGATGTCACCTGCACCCTGTCCACCCAGTCTAATCTATGGCAGGCCGGCAAAGCAGCTTAGCTGGGGATTAGCCTCAGGGTGCACCTTCGGGGGCTGCTGTTTGGGGAGATACGCACTTCCTCGGTGGCTGTGGGAACAGGGTTGGGCCCTGCTGCCTCCTAGGGTTTCGATCTTTGAAGGATGTACTTTTCATTGTGACTTAGTTTCAGGAAACAAGAGGTCAAGGTAACATTGATAAGTGTCCTCACCTCTGACTAGGCTTTGGAATTTGCAGTGGGCATGGTCACTGGTGGGTGAGGGGGTGACAGGGGTCTCTGCCAGTGCCCAAGCTGAAGCTGCAGGCTGGCTGCTTCAGGTGGGGCTGGCCCCTCCTGATCTTCAGCAGCGAAGCTCGCTTTGCTCCCTTCCTTTCAGCTCACTACCGTGAGTTCCTGGGTTTTGTGTCTTTAGACTGGCATTTGTAATCCCATTTTTGACTAATGAATTCCATTCATGGTAATCTATAATTTCACAAACCCCCTACAATTAAAAAAAAATCATTTTATCATTTTGCATGGCTTACAGTAAAAAAAATTTTTAGTTAAATATTTTATATGAGTATATTATTCAAAGATTATATTAAATGAGCATTAAAAGACAATTTTTAATAATGTTCATTATATCGAAGGACACATTTTAACGTTTTTTCCATTTAACAAGTTATACCCGACATTTCGGTTCTTTTAAATTAGTTGTGCAAGGAAAGACTGATTTGTTGACAAATAAAACACAACATTTTGGTTCTAAGACCAACACATATTTGAAATATAATTGAAACTTAATTATATGCACTAGCTTCAAAAATAGATAAAAACTGTGTTTTGTGACCTGATCTTTAGAATTCTTGCCTTTTGAGCGTAAGAAAAATCAACTGCATTATTTTTATAACGTTCACATGTTATCCAAGTGACAAGATAAAGCAGGATTCAGAGAGAGATCTGTAAGTTCTTCAAAATAACACATTGCGGGTAATATTTTTTCCAGTCAATAACAAGACAAGCTAGTTAAATTTTCTCTGTATATTCTATGGACCCCCATCCTTTTCTGTCCCTTCATATGACATACTAAAGACATTCAGAAGACCTATTTAAGGACTTGGATCAGATGATCACAGCTTGTGAAACTGGAAAAAATGACGGAGGCAAATTTGCAGAACTATCATTCTTAGGCTTCTCATCAGCTTGGGAGTGGCTTAATATAAATGTTCTCTATGTTTTCTGTCTTTGCCACTTTTTATAGCCACCCTTTGGTTATAAATGAAATCATATATGACAAATAAAAAGACAATTTAGGGGGATTTATGGAAGAATGGATACATCTATTTGTATGGCTGAGTCTCTTTGTGGTTCACCTGAAACTACCACAACACTGCCAATCGGCTATACCCCAATACAAAATGCTTTTGGTGTCAAAAAAAATTAATAAAAAGCATACAGCAGTCAAATTGATCCAAAGCGATAAGCCATTTGGTGACTGAGAAATGAGCATGACCATCCGATCTTTGCTAACTATACATTCTCACATGATACACACACAGGCACACATACATGTACACACAGGCATGCACACATTCAAAGGTCCCCAAAGGTCCATTTCAGGGAAAATTATGTAAGTCGTCATTTACAGATTAAAAAAAAAGATATATGATTTGAAACAGATGCATTTACCACTTCAGTGCCAGCAACCCCCTGTTCTAGCACTTGCTCTAGGAGTATTGATTGGCTCTACCCATCCTTAGTTGGAGGAGTAGGGTGGTGCTTTATCACAAGAAAAAACATTGTATATTAATGCATGTATGTGGAATATAGAAAAATGGTACAGAGAAATCTATTTGCAGGGCAGGAATAGAGATTGCAGATGTAGGGAACAGACATGTGGACCCAGAGGGGGATGGAGAGGTTGGGATGAATTGGGAGGGTAGCTACTTTATGCACTTTTTTGCGTGAAATGTGCTTCCCAGGTGGCGCTAGTGGGTAAAGAACCCGTCTGCCAATGAAGGAGACAAAAGGGATGCAGGTTCAATCCCTGGGTCGGGAAGACCCCCTGAGGAGGGCATGGCAACCTACTCTAGCATTCTTGCCTGGAGAAGCCTATGGTCAGGGAGGAGCCTGGTGGGCTACAGTCCACGGGGTCACAAAGAGTCAAACATGACTGAAGCGACTTAACACACTTGCACGCATGAATAAAATAGCTAGCTGGCTGTAGGCTGCTATATAACTCAGGGAGCCCAGCCTGGTGCTCTGTGATGGCCTAGAGGGATGGGATGGGGGTGGGAAGGAGCTTCAATAGAGAGGGGATATGTGGATACTTATAGCTGATTCACTTTGCTGTATAGTAGAAACTAATGCAACATTGTAAAGCAATTATACCCCAATTTAAAAAAAAAAAAAGGAGAGTGACGACTGTCCTGTGGGGAGCTGTGTGTGAAGGGGACAGCAAGTCAGGCCCTTGGGGTGAAGCAGTGGACGGCTGGGAGGCAGGTGAGTGAGGAGAAAGGACCTGTCAGTAAAGACGCGAGCTTCAGTGGTGGGGAGGGGAGAGTGTGAGCAGTGGTCCGGATGGGGATCTTCCAGGAGGTCAGAGGCTCCAAACAGGATCTGGAGAAGGCACCTTGGGGGTGTGAATGTGGGATGCCATGAAGAGCTTTAGAGGAAACCTGTAACAAATCTCGGCATTATTCTTCAGGGAGAAAGACACTGCTATGGTTTCACACACACACACGTCACCTCTGCAGCCTGGGCCACGGGCAGGGATGGGCATGGCCATGCTTGGTCTACCTGCCTGGGACAGTCTGGATTGGAACAGGAGCTCCGAGGGTGGCCCTGAGCACAAGCCATGGCCTGTGGGATAAGAAACTCTGACAGACCCACGAGGCCACGGGGGAATCAAACATTCCAGACGCCATGGAAGCTGTTTCTCTACAAGGGGAAAGGGAGTCCAGAGTTCTTCTTCAGGTTGTTGGGAAATCTGAGAGGTAAAACCATTGACTCTGCAGTTGCTTGAGAAATTCTCAAGGAGGGTTTGTAGGCAAGGGCCGGCAGAGCCCCCGGAGGGTCTCCAGGAGGGCAGAAGGAGCCCCTTCTGTGAAGGGAAGTGACTCCAGGCTTGGGAAGCTATAGCCAGGGGAGCCCATCAGTGAGGTGACCACACGGACAAACACCACCTGGGCAGTAGGTCCTGGAAAAGGCCCACCCACTCTGGCCCAAATGGCATTTTTAGGAGACTCACAGGCTTGTACACCCCTAGAGAGAAGAGAAACAAGAAGCAGGTGGGCAAAAACCACTTTCCAGGATGTAAGCAGCTTCTCTGGGGACCACCTGAGGGCCCCAATCAGACCAGTAGCTCAGCCAGCGTCAGTGGTTCTGGGCCGAGGGGGCGGTGGAGCCCCAGCCCTCTGCATACACCTTGAGACCCCCTTCCCTGGATGATGCCAGAACAATGTGCCAGTATCACCCCAAGAAGGGCCGCTCATGACTCCCAAACACATCTCCAGGGGACATTCTCACCAGTTTCCTGCATATCTTTCCATCGGCAGGACTATTCCAGCTCAGGGTGGGGCCTTCTTGAATCCTCTCCAGGTCCCTGCCTGGCCCTCGGGCCCTGGCTGGGCACCACCAGCCAGGCAAAGGGAAGGGTGATGCTCATCAAAGGTTCGTACTCACTGCCGGGTGAGCCTGCAGGAACACTGGGCTCCTGTGGCCTCACTGGGCACCAGCCAGGGCTCTGGCAGAGCCTCTGGGTGTCAGAGGCCAGCCCCTGGGTCCCAAGGGGTGACTCTGCCAAGCCCATTCATAGGCTGCTTCGCTTGAATGACTCGAGTTTTTCATTTTCTAAGAAACAGGGACATAAATGGCTTGTTGGCATCTTACCAACAGAGGTGTGGGCGAGTGACTGGATCCCTCAGACTTGGTGCTGAACGGGAAATCGGAGGCTCTGAGAGGGAGTGCCGCGTCATCTGCCTTTGTGTGCGCACACACTCTCACATCCAGACACACAGATGGACACAGACACACACAGAGACATACACACTCCCACACCAAACACAGACACACAGGAACACATGCTGAAACACAGATACACACTCCTGTACTCAGACACACAGAGACACACAGTCACAGAGACACACACACTCATACAGAGAAACACACAGACACACAGAGACACACACACACAAACACACTCATAGAGACACACAGTCACAGAGACACCAACACAGAGAAAGAGACACACACAGACACACTCATACAGAGAGACACACACTCACACACACACACACACACACACATGCTCATACACAGAGACATACACTCATGCACTCAGACACACAGAGGCACACTCTCCTACAGAGAAACACACAGACACACTCACAGAGACACTCACAGAGACACACAGTCATAGAGACACACACACTCATACAGAGAAACATACAGAAACACAGAGACACACTCACACACAGACACACTCACAGAGACACGCAGTCACAGAGACACACACACTCATACAGAGAAACATACAGAAACACAGAGACACACTCACACACAGACACACTCATAGAGATACACACAGACACACTCACAGAGACACTCACACAGATACACTCACAGAGACACTCACACACAGACACATTCACAGAAACACCAATACACAGAGACACACATAGACACACTCACACACAGAGAGGCACACACTGCCACACCAAACAGACACACATGCTCACACGCAGATATATACTCCTGCACTCAGACACAGAGAGACACACACACACAGAGACATGCACACTCATACAGAGAAACATACAGACACACTCATAGAGACATACTCAAACACAGACACACTCACAGAGGCACTAACACACAGAGAGACATACACAGACCCACTGAAACACAGAGAGACACATATATACAGACACACACACCGTCATGTACTCACACACACACACACACAGACACACACACACTCAGGCAAAACTTTCTTCCTGCCATTAGGACAAGCAGAAGAGATTTTGCACTGGAAACCCTAAGCTTCCTCCCTTAAAGAGAAGGCATCAGGCTGGGGACAAGGAGAGGCCGAGGCTGCCAGGAACCCAACCTCTGTTCAGCACATTCCACAGGTAAGCCTGGACAGTGCCCTGCCCTGCCTTCTCAGTGCTGACCCAACCGTTTAACCCAGGGAGGAGCAGACACACCATGGGCAGTGGACTAACCAGAGATGCCACAAGGCGGGCTCCAACTATTGGCCTTCAGAGGCAAGGGTCAGGATGCAAAGAATGTGGGATGAGGGTCATGGGGTGAAGTCGAGCCTGGGATGCATCACCGCAGCTTTTGGGGCCTTAGTTTCTGTCTGTAAAGGAGAAGGCAGCTCCCAGAAGGCTGTGGTGAGCAGTGAGCTAAGGGAAGGAGTGTCGCTGAAAGCATCAGGACTGGCTCTTCCTCTTCAGGGTCTCTGTCAACTGGAAAAGAGAAGGAGGGACCCAGAGGGGCCTCTTGCAGGGCCTGGGGTCTGTGCTGGGACGTGAAGGTTGAGTAGGGAGGACTTCGGTAGGAGGACTGGCAACACACTCCAGTATTCTTGCCTGCAAAATCCCATGGACAGAGGAGCCTGGCGGGCTACAGTCCATGGAGTCGCAAAGAGTCAGACATCTCAGTGACTAAGCAACAACAACAAATGTGTCTATACATGCCCTCAGGTCCCCAGGATGCTGTTTCACAACGCTTTCCTGCCCAGAGCTCCTCTGGGGGATGTGACCTCAGCAGGGCCATTCCTGGCAGGATGGTGATACAGTTAGGACTAGAGGTGGGCCCTTGCCCAAAGGCAGGCCACACTCAGTCCAGCAAGTGTTCTGCAGAGATGGCTCCATGGGGCAGTGCCAATTAGCTAAGCCCCCTGGAATGTCATTCCTTTGGAATTCTCACCAGAAAGCTGGCACGATGCACCAGCTGATTGCAGAGAGGGAAAGAAGACAGACAGGAGGGAAAAGCCCAGGCCTGGGCGGGCAGCCATTACTGGGGCAGAGCTGAGATGAAGACGTGTGGACATCCTCGCTAGTGGGGAGCACACGGCAGGGCCATCTGGTCCTTGGAGCCAGTGGTCCTCAGTTCCCGTGGGGTTCTTCCGCCCTGCAGGGAGCCTCTGACCCTTGTAGCCAGAAGGGTGAGAGGCAATAACAACTCAGTCAGTTTCAGGGCAGCAAAGAAGGCGAGGAGAATGGGGAGGGAGAGGCGAGCAAAATGTTGGGGACAGCCTCGACAGCTGAGGAGGGAGTGGTTGTTTGACAGATGAGGGCAGTCCACGAGGGTCAACGGGCAGGGTGGATGGTAGGGGGAGAGCTGATCAGAGCTGGTGGCCTCCTCAAGGTGACTGGCCCAGATTGTCCCGGTGGTGGACCAGGGAAAACAGCCCCATGGAGGCAACGGCTACCACGTGCTTCCGGACAGGCCCTCATCCCTGGCGGGTCACCACTGGTGGCCTGAACTTCCTGTTCCGCCCGTGTTCCATGGGTAAACACATGGGGGAGTGCGGACCTCGCCTCTGTGATGTGTTAAGGGGGATGCCCCTGAGGCTCAGAGAGGAGCAGGCAGCCATGCTGTCGCCCAGCCGGTCCAGAGCCGCCGGGATGGGAGCCCAGTCCTGGGATGAGACCGGCCCCAAGTCCTTCCTGTGAGCCGCCTTGACCCTGCCCGAAGGTGTGCCTCTGGGTGACAAGTGAAAACCGGACTCCTCATTAAAGCCCTGGGTGTCCCAAAGACTAATTCTGCTCGTCATTTTCAAGGGAAAGGGCAATTAAAAATCTATTCTGAACAGAAGGAAGACATATTTTTAGAATGAAATTGAGAAAATGCCCTGAAAATAACATAAACTGTCCAAATCCAGTGATTAAAAGGCGATAAATCAGCTGCCCTGCTCTGAGTAGTCCTTCTAATTGGCCATTCCCTGGATCTGCAGGAAGGATGGCCCTGGGGTCCCCCCGGGGACACTGCCAGCCTCCTCACAACTCATGCCCAGAGCTGGCACAGTGAGCGAGGGCTGGGGAGGGGGCCTACTACCATAAGGTCACGTGGTCACACTGGTGGCAAAGATCCAGCAAGTTCCCCCAGAAAGTGTGGGCAGGCAGACCACCCAGCAGTTCATGCTGTGGTGGTTCTCACCCCAACCAGGTCCCACCAGGCCACGGGAGCACCTAGAAGGACAGGGCTCTTCACCCAGCCTCTAAGTTCACGGACCCCAGACACTGCAAAAAGTGATGGGAGAGAAATGGAGAAGAAAAAGAGCGAGACGGTTCTGAGCTGGCTGGAAGGCCCAGCCAGTATCATCAGGGTTCAAAACTTCCAGTCACAAATTCAACCTCTTCTCTTCTTTGGGGGTGAACAATACTGGCCTGGGAAGCTAGAAACCTCGTTTCTTCTGACTCGCCCCATTTTAATTTAGTCAGTGGGGCCGTTCATTACTAGCAGAACTGCGGGAGCGGCTGCACGTGTGACCCCACGGACCGTAGCCCACCAGGCTCTTCTGTCCAGGGGGTTTTCCAGGCCAGAATCCTGGAGTGGGTTGCCATTTCTTCCTCCAGGAGATCTTCCTGAACTAGAGACTGAACTCACATCTCCTGTATCTTCTGCATTGCAGTGGTGTCTTCTTTTTACCACTTGAGCCATCGGGGAAGCCCAGCAGAACCAGTACGACTACAGCTTGAGACTCTAAGGAATATTGCTGGGGAATATGACATAGCAGGAGGCAAAGACAGAAATGCCTTAGTAGGAGAGAAGAAAGCCTATTCATGACACAACTATTTATTTACACTGAAAAGTATCATCAGGCACCTTTGGGAGCCAATGTTACAACCAGTCAGACGTCACACGGTGCTAAGGACAATCCAAAGGGGATAAATATTTATTAAACTCATGAGTCAAGCACAGTGTGTTATATTCTTTCTCTTTGAATCCTCACAATAACCCCTAAGGGGAAGGTACGGTTATCCTGCCTCACAGCTGAAACGGCAGAGACGCGGAGGGTGAAGTTGCTAACAACGTTAATGAGCAACAGTGAAGGTGTCAGTGATGGGACTGCAGCTGCTGGAGCCCAGCTTCACCCCCCACCCCACACTGGTTACTGTTTAGCACAGGCTGAAATCTACTCAACAAAGAAAGTTCCTGTGTCAGCAACAGTCCGTGGAGGAGAAAGTGAACATTAACAAATGCCTGATTACTGTAAACTAGCTCAGAAATGCCAGGGCACTAAATCATGCTGAAGGCTAACATTTCCAAACCACGGCATTCCATCCGCTTCCTGGGTTGTCCCCCTACAGGCCACAGGTTGGCTGGAAGGGACCGGAGGGAGATGGGATGTGCCCCCGGACCTGATAGGGGAGTACCAGCCTTGGGACACATCCTCCCAAGAGCCAGCGTCCATACCATCCCTTATAGGGTGGATGGCCACGGAGACCCAGAGGGAAGAGATTTCAGAGTGGAGTTGGGAAGGGAGGCTGGGGTCCATTTCAGAAGGTGGCAGTATGAGAGGTCCAGGGCAGACGATTCCCAGAGAGCTGATTTTATAGACTTTATGGTCAGCTAGGGGGTCTGTACTGCAGATGTGGATTTGGGAACCATTGTGTTTGGCAGTTTAGAAAATGACTCAAGGAGACCACACAGCGTGAGAAAAAGAACAAGGATAGAGCCCCTGAAGGGTTGGGAGAGTGAACCTGGCAGGGAGGGTCACTGTGTGCACGGCTGGCCGTGGACTGAGATGCTTGTGACTCCGAAGAGGCCACAGTGGATGAAACAGCAGCCTCTCCAGGAAGAGTTTCAGTAAATGGATGGCTCTCTGCAGCATTACTGATGGAGAGAATTAGGACACCCTAAAGGACACAGGGCCATGAACCTCACAGGCAGCAGAGGACTGTAGTCCCTCCAACCCAGAACCGCAACTCTATGCGGCATCCCTTTTATTTGCAGGATAGAGCCTGGACTTCTTTATGAGCTCTGCCTCCAACTCACTGGCCAGGTGACCTTGGCTGGCCCTTTGCCTTTCTGCCAAACGAGGAAATGGAGGCATGTACCTGGAGAGGACAACACAACCTGTCCTGTCCATCATCCTGGCAAGGCCTAGGGAAGGAGAGAGGGAGACAAAGGGAGAGGATGCTCAGTCCCAAGACACCAAATCCCCGAGTCAGGGGGGCTTTGGGTTGCTCTGTTGTGTTGCCAGTGGTGGGACTCTGTGGGGTTAGGGCTTCTGTACCTGGGCTCCTTCTGTGTTTAGAACACAACAGCTTCCAGCCTACAGGTGTTAGCAGAGAAGAAAGAAATGAGGTTAAGGATGTTCCGAGGCACCTGTTATTGTGACGGTGAACCTCCAATGAGCATACAGATTCTCAGGGGTCCTGGGTTACTTTGGATCTTTCTCTAGAAAGCTCTTCTGGTCACTTTCAACCCAACAGTATGTACCAATTCCTTGTTGGGGCCCAGCTATGCACTCTATCCGTGTTTTCTAATTCGCTGCTCGCCGCAATCCTTCGAAGTGAGGATTATGATCTTTTATTGTACATATAAGAAAGTGGGGCCTGAGAAATCTGATGCCACTCACATGAGCCCTGGGATTTGGACCCCGGCTGTCTGGCGTCCAAGTGCTTCATCTAAACCCATAGCTCCCAGTCTTTCGGGTTTCATGGGTTACTGAGCTTCCAAAGCATTTGGGAACAAATAATAGGGTGCCAACTTCATATCGAGCCAATTAACAATACTTTAAATAGCAAACAAATGAATCACCTTCACCTCACAAAAGAAAGACCAGTTTTACCAAACGTATGCATGAGCAGACAGGCACACACACTCACAGAGGGAAGAGACACAGAAGGCACTCCCGTCATTCTGTCTGGTGCTCAACTGGAACCCCTTCCTAAGGAGACAAAACTCACCTCCCACTGACGAAGCTGAAAACAGTGAGCACCCTGACCTCTCTTTGTCTGCCAGTCAGACTCTCAACGACATCCACTTATAACCAGAAGCCAGTGAGGCAAAAAAGTGGGGATGGTGCAGAATTAGGCAGTAGCCGTTCTCATCATTCTGAGCTGGCAGTACTGGGGGCATCAGCTGGAGGTCTGATCCGAAGCTGAGATCCTTGCTGGGTCAGATCTGGGCATGGGTGTTTGTCATTCCTGGTCGTGTGGCCCGTGAACTGAGTTCTCCACCCTTCTGGAGACTCAGCTGCCTAATATTCTTTTAATAAATACCTTTTCTGCTTCAACTAGCCAGAATTGGTATCTGTTGCTTGCTGCTGGGACTGTTTTGAAATTAAGGATTTTACTCCTGACACTTCTGAAATAATGTTTTCAAATTTTTCATAAAAAGATCACATAAACAACTAGGCACACACAAGATGTCAAAGAGCACACTGCCTTTGTTTTCTTCTAGCAGTTTCATGGCTTCGCATCTTACATTTAAGTCTTTAATCCATTTAAAAGTTATTATTTTTTAAACTGATGTATAGCTGATTTACAATGTTGTGTTAGTTTCAGGTATACAGCAAAGTGATTCAATTTTATGTACGTATATAAATATGTGAAAGTCGCTCAGTCTTGTCCTGCTCTTAGCAACCCCATGGACTGTAGCCCATGAGGCTTCTCTGTTCATGGGATTCTCCAGGTAAGAATACTGGAGTAGGTTGTCATTTGCTTCTCCAGTGGATCTTTCCGACCAGGGACTGAACCTAGGTCTCCTGCATTGCAGGCAGATTCTTTACCATCTGAGCCACCAGGGAATACACACACACACATACATATTCTTTTTCATATTCTCTTCCCTTATAGTTTACTACAAAATATTGAGTATCGTTCCCTGTGCTGTATAGTAGGTCCTTGTTGGTTACCCATTTTATCTATGCATATGTGCTCAGTTGCTTCTGTCATGTATGACACTTTGTGACCCATGGACTGTAGCCCACCAGGCTTCTCTGTCCATAGAGTTCTTCAGGCAAGAATATTGAGTGTGTTGCCATTTCTTCCTTCAAGGGATCTTCCTGATCGAGGCATCCAACAGGAGTCTCCTGAATTGCAGGTGGATTCCTTACTGCTGAGCCACCAGGGAAGCCCCATTTTATACATAGAAATGTGTGTATGTAATCCCAAGAAAGTGAAAAGTGAAAGTGCTAGCCATTACGTCATGTCCAAGTCTTGGCCACCTCATGGACTGTATGTAGCCCACCAGGTTCCTCTGTTCATGGAATTCTCCAGGTAGGAATACTGGGTTGCCATGTCCTTCTCCAGAGGATCTTCCCAACCCAGGGATTGAACCCAGGTCTCCTGCATTGCAGGCAGACTCTTAACTGTCTGAGCCACCAGGGAAAGTGAAAAGTGAGAGTGAAAGTTGCTTAGTCATGTCTGAATCTTTGTGACCCCATGGACTATACAGCCCATGGAATTCTCTGGACCAGAATACTGGAGTGGGTAGCCTTTCCCTTCTCCAGGGGATCTTTCCAACCCAGGGATCAAACCCAGGTCTTCTGCATTGCAGGCAGATTCTTTATCAGCTGAGCCAAAAAGGAAGCCCAGTTACTGCCTGAGCCACCTGCGAAGCCAATCCCAAACTTCTAATTTATCCTTCTACTTGGATTTTTGACTAAGAGAACATAATCTTAGAATAAAGGAAAACATTTTAAATGGAGTGCATTTAGTTCCACGAAAGGCTTACTACACAGTGTCTGTGTTCTCATTCTGCTGCAGACCAGTCTGTGATGGGCAAGAGGGACCTCTAGACTGGAGTTTTGGACTGCACTGTTGTGTCCCCACCCTTCCTCAAGGGGTCATACATGAGAACCAGGAGCCATATAACGGTCACTCTCTGGTTGAGGCATCACCAGTGTCCCCAGTGCCCACAGGTAAGATCACAACTGACCTCTCCAGCCCCATCTCCCCCACTCCTGCTCTCCCTCCAGAGATGCTGAAATGGTTTCCACCCAGCCTGAAGGATACAGTCAGCATATCCCCACTTCTCAACTCTACTCATACTGCACTTTTCCCCACTTTTCGTTTTCTGCTTTTAAAAAGTTCTGCTCATCTTTCCAGCCCTCCTGCAGCCTGGCTTCCCGGCCCTTGGAGATCTTTCCTCCTCCCATGGTCTTACAGTTTCAGTCTCTGTTAATTTCTTGCTTTTTAAGATTTTCTTTCAAAGAGAGGGCTGGGGCATTGCCTTCTCCCACAGCATCCCTTCCAGAGCTGCCCACCCTCCAGTGCATTGTCTCCCTGCATCTTTCAGGCTGGGGAGGATACCCGGCAATACTGCTCATTCCTTTGAGATCCACTTTGTTTTCTCTCTCTTGGCAAGATGGAGAATAAACTCATCTCCTTGCTCCTCAGGAGCATCCTTCAAAGACAATAAAGTCCCTCCTCAGCCTCTTTCTTCTGAAATGAAATTATCCCTAATCCTTTACCCCATTTTCAAGAGCCCTGTTTCCTGGTGCTTTAATGGAGTGGAGTCCATCTGAGGAACACCACAGCTGGGAGGGCTGTGGGGCTCAGATGTGGGGTTTGCAGGCATCTATGAGAGCAGCAGTCTCTTCTCAGATCACTTGCAAAGTGAACTCACCCGGCCATTTACGGTCTCCATTCCTTATCTCTTTGGCCAATGCCATCCTACCCCACAGCAGAGCATCCAGTCCTCACCTGGAACCCACAGGGAAGGGTGGGAAAGTGGGAAGCCACATAAAGGGTGGGAGGCTCGATAGGACAAATCGAGGGCCTTAAATGCCAGGTTCAGAGCAAGGGGTTTTGGTGGATGACAATGGGTAGTTTAAATAAGGAACTATGGGGAAATTAGTAAGCATCTAGGGACAAGCAGTAGTACATGACCATGAACCTGTGCTTTCCCCTGGTAGGCCAATGGTTTCTTTCAAGGTGGAGATCAGGCTGTTCTTAATTCTGTCTCCCTCAGTGGTATAAACTCAGTTTTGGCATTGGAAAGAGGTGGGGAGGAAGGTGGATCTTAATAAGGAAGTGGATAATTAAATGAAATCAGATTATTAACCTCTCCCCAGTAATGGCAGTTCTAGCTCAGTGAAGTGGAAAGACAATATTGCAACCACCACGTCCACGGGTCTGGGGTGACACCGGTCCTTGCCACCGAGGAAAAGATCACACAGCATGAGGGCACTGTTACTAGAGAAGCAGGAGGCTGAATGCCGAGTCCCAAGTGCCTCCCCCCGCCCCACAGGCTGGTCTCATGGTTGGCTTCTGCACGGAGATGGCCTCTACGGCCAACTCAGGGTGAAAGTGATTCTGCAAATGAATAATTTTTACTCACAAATGATCCTTCACCCAGGGTTGAGGAGTTGCCTTCATCTGTTTAGGAATGAAAGTCTTAGAGCAAGTTCACCAGGCCTGACACCTGGCAGTTCAGACACTTCATTACATGCATCCTGGGTCTCACCTTTCCCCAAATGAAATAGAGAACTGCAGGCATTTTCTTGAAGGCAAACAAGAAAATTGCCCAAAGAACCAAGTAATCTTCAAATGTCAAAAACATCCAGTGCATGAATCACGTTTAAGTAAGAGCACAGGAATTTGGCAAGGTGACAAGCAGTGGTTTACAGCATTAAAGGTGACTCAGAAACAGTCATACAGTCAGAAGTGGAGGGAGAAGGATGCCTGGACCAGTCTGAACCAGCCATCCCCCTCGACAGGCCCAACACCTGCCCATTTTCCCATTTGTGAAAGGGCACTGAAGCCTTGAGCTTCTTGAGGGGGGAGATCAGTAATCCTTGGAGCAATACTTGCCCCCTCTCAGCCCTGTCAGACCTGGCAGAAGAGTCTGCAGCATTGCCTTTGACCTCTGAGTGGAAGACACCTGGGCCGGTGCTTATGCAGTGGCCCAGGGCTGTTTACCCACCCCCTTCTCTCTCTACCAAATGCAGGATGCTTATCTTCTGAAAGAAGCTGTGAAATCCTTTCATTCAGTCCCAGGTGCTCAGAAGAGCTTGTGATGTACTTCTATTCCATCATAATCTCCACCCCTTCTGATTCTCACAGGGCTGTCCCCAGCTATAGGGGTTGCAGGCCCTCTTTCCCTCAAGACAATGATCTTCCTGTCCTACAGCCTTGGAGGGCAATTCAGATTCAGTCCACGAAGCCATATTTATATATGCTGGTCAAGCTTTGGGCTCTGCAGTCCACGGGCCGGTGATGCTGACCCCATCTGCCTTATCTCCAGCAAGCCTCTTGACTCCTGTCCTCACCCTCCTCTGTTCCTTGGTGTCCACGACCAACTGGCCTTGGTGCTCAATAAACAGCAGATGATAGCCTGGTCCAGGAATCATAAATACTGCTTGGCATCTGAAGTCAGAGCAATCGCAGGGATTTTTTTCTATCCCTTCTCTGAAATTCCTCAGCTATTGACAAGCTCTGAGTGGATCTATGTGTGAGCTGGCCTGCTCCATGACCCTGTGACACCCTGATCCCTGGGATCTGTTCAGAGGTGCTGGAAGAAGTCCAGCCCGAGCTGCCTTAGGTCAGGGCCCTCTGACATTTCCTAAGGAGCCTGGAAGTGAGACACGCCTAAAGGGAACTAAAGGTCATTCCGATGAGAACGTGAGTCAGAAAACATTCATGACTTAAATTTTGGTGCCTCTGGAAGGTTATTTGTTATTAGATTGGGCCCGTATGCAGGGCCTAAGTGACTCAGACAGGAACTTCACTTTCTCGAATCTGCCAAAAAAAAAAAAGCCCAAGGAGACCCTAAGAACAAACCACTCGATGCTGGGGATGCTGGGAGCTGCTATTTTCATATCCGGGAAGTAGAGGAGGCAGAACCAGCAGTACCTGTTAAGATTCCAGTGCAGGCTTTCATTTCCCAATGCGAGAAGAATAAGGATATTTTTGTCTCATCTCATCTCCTGACAGCAGGAATGGATGAAGCTGAGAAAACTCTTCTGCCACACACAACAAAAGGAAATCCAGCTGACCTCGCAACTCTCTTCCCCAGGGTCTCTGTTACCTGGATGCTGCTTACCTGGACAGCTTAGTCATCACACCACATCTCCTGGGATCTATGCCCACTCCCTGGGCCCAAACACCCCAATCACACACACCCCCCCTAACACATATGTGGCATGTTCGAATTGAGGAAACCATTTCATGTTCCCCAAGTACCTCCTCTGGCCCCAAATACTGCCCTGCCCTGCCCTTGGCTACCTGTCACACTCACCCTAGTCCTTTTCTGGCTCCATGGAATAGACTCCTCCCTCTCCTGGCCTCATATGAGATGTGGGACATCCTTCTATTTGAGTATTTGTTACATCAACTTGATAATCCCATCTCTTCTGTCTTTCTCTCCTAAGACTAAAGGTTCCTTTGGAGGGATATGGCTGCGTTTTATTCACCATTTTTATTTATGCTACAGCACTTGGCACATGCAGGCATACCTCATTTATTGTACTTTTCTTTATTGTGCTTCACAGATGCTGGGGTTTTTGTTGTGTTTTGCTTTTCCTGTTTTATTTTTCAGAAATTGAAGGTTTGTGTGGCAACCCTGAGCCCAGCAGGTCTATCAGAATCATTTCTCCAACATTATTTGCTTACTTTCAGTTCCTGTGTCACATTTTGGTAATTCTTGCAATATCTCAAAAATTTTGCCTTATATTTGTTTTGGTGACACTGTGATCAGTGATTTTTGATGTGACTATTAAAATTGTTTTGACATTTTTTAACAATCAAGTATTTTGTCATGAAGGTATGTACATTGTCCTTTTAGACAAAATGTTATTGTACACTTAATAGACTACAGTAAAGTATAGCATAAAACTTTTATTTGCATGGGAAAAACCAAAGAATTCATGTGATTCACTCTATTGCAATTTCTCTTTATTGTGATGGTCTGGAATTGAACCTGCTGTATCTCTGAGGATGCTGGTAGTAGCTGTTTCATAAATATTTATTGAACGTATGATTACATAAGTGATCTTAAATTGAAGCAAACTTAATGTTCTTCTTGGCTCATACAGCAACATGATCAGGCAAGGTATTTTAAGACTCATCATTCAGACAGGAGGGACTTCAGGGAGGAAAGGAAGGCTCAGGACAAAAAAGGGAGGGGGCAGGAGAGACATTGGTTCTGTCTTGTTACTCAGAGACTCACCCTGCAAGGTGGGACCAATCAGCCTGGAAGGCAAGGAAGTTCACAGATTGTGAAGATGTGTGGAATCTCTGTATTTATCTCCTTTTATTATCTCCAGTGTTGACTCAGCCAGCACACGGTGGAGGATACACAGGAAATCTCCTCCATCCCGGGGAAAGCACCATCTCTGGAAGCCAGAGCATGGGAGTGGCAGCAGGGCCCAAGAGGACTGGGTCTGACCACAAGCTTGTCCCTTAGGTCTAAGATTTTTCTTCCTGAATCTAATTTGCATCATCCCTCCAAATGGACATCTCTGAACCTGATCTCTCCTCTGAGCAAAAGCCAGACCCACATGTTTAACTGCCTACCTGCTACCATTGCCATGTCTCAGCAGCCATCACACTTAAAAAAAACCAAACAAACCTCAATCTTCTCCAATACACCTGCCCTCTCCCAGTGTTCCCAATACCATCAATACAACCTGAGGAACAGATATTTTGGTGTCACTCTTAAGACATCCCTTTCCTTTATTTTTCCACATCCCACTTACCGCCGAGGTCACCCACCTCCGCCTTTTAAGTGTCTCAGACTCATGCACTTCTGTCTACCTGCACCAAGTCAGGACTCTGGCAACCATCCCGGACCTGAACCCCATATTCTTCCTCAGCACTCTTCAGCAGGTTCCTGCATGGCAGCAGGGCCATTGTTTAGAAAATGCCATTCTTTTGCTTAAGAACCAAAGAAGTCAGGCAGTGCTCTTACAATAAAGACAGGGGTTGCATATATGGCCAGCAAGACTCAGCGTGCTCTCTCGCTGCCTAATTCTCTGGGCTCCTCCTGGACCACACTTCCTCTTGCTTTCTCAGCTCCAGCCTCTCTGACTTCCCTATTTTTCCTGGAAAGTGTCATACTCTCACCTCTTCTGGCTACATTCTACCTGTCCCCTCTGCCTGCAGTGCCTCTTCCCCCCGCTGCTAGCTCAACTGCCCTTTAAATCCTGAGGTCAACCACCCCTGTAAACCTCAGCTCAGTCATCACTAGCTCCCTGAGCCCAAATTGCAGTGAGGCTTGCTGTAACAGCCCGGTGTGCATTCTGTCTGAACTACTGGTAAACGTCGGGCTCCCCCACTGGACTGGAAGCTCTTTGAGGGAAAGATTCAGGCCTGTTTTTGCTTCCCATTGAGTCCCAACACCAAGTACAATGCCCGGCACGCAGGAAGCACTCGGATATTTGCCGCAGCACAAACAATGGGTCTGGGTTTATTGTGGAAGCTTTAAGGTCTGGATTCACAGGAGACAGTTACAACAGATAGGACTCGTTCATGGCAACATATTCCTTCGGAGGGAGATTTTCAAGTGGGAGAAAAACAACCCTGTGGAACTGGCATAGAAATCAAAGAGTAAAAGAAGAGTTGTCCAACGGAGGAAACGCACACCATCGGAACATTCACAAGCCGTCTGTGTGGGGATGTGGGGAGATTCCGCCCCCACCCCCGGCCATATGCTCGGGAGAAGCCGGGGAGGAGAAACCCTTTCCTTGCCCATAGCTGACAGAGAGCCTTAATTTGGAGAAGATGACAATGTTAAGTTCAGTAGGGCTGCTGAGAACCAAGTGCCTGGATGTGATGGTTATATTTCCGGTCAGCCTTGTTCTGTTTCTGCTCGCTTGGAGGGGCTGTCTGTGTGCTGTGAATGGAGATCCTGAGTATCCTTCAGGGCTCAACAATGGGGCAAGTGATTGTTTCTTTCACTCCAGTTTGTCTGGCTGTGAGCATACACCTGGGTGAAATTAAACCTAACATCAATAACAGCAGACTCTACCCAATTGGTCTGAGACATTTGCCTATGGCTGGCTCCTACATTGTTCTTTATGGCAAGTCCCTCCCACCCTCCCCATAAGGTAGGGCTGTGAACCCCAAATTCCCAGCTGAACATTGAGCTCTTCAGTACATCCGAGTCACTAAAGCTGTCCATCCTTCAGGAGAGGCCTACAAACATTGCATGCTGAGATGGTACAACCCAGACAAATTCTGTTGTGGACTCAGACTCAGCATCAAAAAGAAATTTCATTGAAATGGTAGATAGGACACAATGAGATGTCATTTTCCTCCAAATTAATACAGATTCCTAAATATGATATATAAGTTCTGCCAGACACTATTGGTGGTAGATACAATCTTTTGGTAAAATGATAAGCATGTTTGGAAAGCCTTAAAAAAAGCGCAATAACCTGGCAAGATACAAAATAAATACATAAAAATTAATAGCTTTCTCAGCAATAAATAACTCATTAAATAAGTATAGAAAGATCCACTCAGTATGTAGCCTCTAAAAATGAAGTTTTAAAGAACAGGGCAGAACTCATATGAAGAAAACCACAAATGTTTATAGAGAGATATGAAAGTAAACTTAAATAAACAGAAAGAGGAAAGTAAATGGAATAGCACGTTCTTGAATGAGCAGACTCAATATTGCAGTCAGGATGTCAATTCTTTATAAATCAACTTATAGACAACATCCAAGTCATATGGTATCATGTAAAAAGAGTCAACAGGAGATTTTTTAGCATGTTAAAAATGATTCTAAAGTTTACCTGGCTAGAGGATGTATTGGAGATAGTAGCTAAAAATATTTTGGAAAATAATAATAATGTAGTTGATCTGTATACCAGATTTTAAAACATAATATAAAAGCAGCTGTAATTATAACAACGTGGTATAGTTCTAGGTCAGAGAGAGAATGGAACAGAATAAACAGCCCAGGAACATGCCCTCGCTAATTTAAGAATTTAGTCTTTAGGAGAAATAGCATTTCAAACTGGGAGAAAAGAAAGCTCATTCAATAAACAGAACTGAAAGGATTACATAACTATTAACAAAAAAGTTACATTCCTACTTTATATCTTACAACAGAAGCAGATAACTTAGAACCGGATAAAATTTGAATCTATAAAATGAAATCATGACACAGGAAGAAAAAGATGTGAATGAATAGATATCTAAAGCTGGGAGAGGAAAGGATTTTTCAAGCATGAAAAATGAGAGGAAACATCAAAGTAAAAAAGGCTGACAAATAGGACAACAAACAAATTAAAGGCTTCTATACAATCAAGAAACCATAAATGAATTTAGAAGACAAATGACGAACTGGGAAAAATATCTCTAACATGACACCAAAAGGTTAATATCCTCTTATGCATAAAGAGCTCTTACAAATCAATAAGAAAAAGATGAATATAAATAGAAGAACAGGCAAAGGACAGGAATGTCAATAAACACAGAAACAAATGCTCCAGCCCACGGGTAATCAAGGGAGTGCAAATGGAGACCGCGAGATGCCATCACTCACAGCTCCAAGAGACTGAGATAGCTTTAAAAATTGTAATAGGTAAACGTGGAGTAAAACAGGGGTTCACGTGCTATTTACGGGAGAGTAAATAGCACGGGCTTTGTGGGGGCGATGTGCCCACGCAGATCTAGGTCTTCTGTATGTTCCTACCTCTGATCTGACCTGTTCTAGGGATTAATCTTAAGGAAATAATTCAAGACATCTGCAGATATTTACGTTTAATGACAGCTGATTTTTATGTTATTTATAATAGCCAATTATTATCTAAATATCCAACGAATGGAAGTTAGTTAAATAAAATATGGCACGTTAATATAATGGAACATAATGAAATGCAGCCTTTTAAGATGTTTCTGAATATGTAATGATGATGGAAAATCAATACAAGGTTAAGATGGGAAAAAGCAGGAAATAAATAAATATAAATACAGGCTTCCCAGGTGGCGCTAGTGGTAAGGAACCCGCTTGTCTATGCAGGAGACATAAATAATGAGGGTTCAATCTCTGGGTTGAGATCCTCTGGAGGAGGGCACGGCAACCCACTCCAGTATTCTTGCTTGGAAAATCCCATGGACAGAGGAGCCTGGCAGGCTACAGTCCGTGAGGTCACAAAGAGTCGGACACAACTGAAGTGACTTAGCATGCATGCATGTATTAATTCTTTTAATTAGAAAGTTATATATGTGTGTGTAAATATAATACAATCCAAATTCTACTCAGAGTGATAAATAATGGATTCTAAAATGTTAACTGTTTTTATCTTTTAGTGATGAGATTAGGCATGGCTTTTCTTTTAGCTAAAAATTTCCATAAAGAACATTATTCTTTTAATTAAAACATTATATAATTTAAAAAGATCAAACCTCAGTAATTCTATTTCTATAACTATACCCAAAACATTCTCTCACATAACTCTCACAACCACGGCATGAGGTTGATACTATTATCTCCATGTGACAAGTGAAAGACAGAGGCCGGGGTGAATAACGTGATGAGCCTAAAGTTACTCTGGGCTTTGTCAGATCTATCTGACACCAAAATTATGAACCAAGATGATACACAGAGGGTTATAATAGGAAAAAAGTATACCTGCTGGGTGGAATGGCTGTGTAAACCAGTTTGCAGACATGACAGAATACCACGTAGGGATTACAACGTGACGTTAGGGAATCACTTTTCATGACATGGAAAGATGCTCTATAAAGTTTAAAAATGCAAGGTGCAAAATTCATTGGCAACACAGCCCCAGCTATAGTAAAAATTCAAAACAAAAGGAAGACTCGAAGAAAATATGATAAAATATTAACAAGAGCTATCTCTAGACAATAGAGTTTTAGAGATTATTACCTACTTCATCCAATGGACATGAGTTTGAGCAAACTCTGGGAGACAGTGAAGGACGGTGAAGCCTGGTGTGCTGCAGCCCATGGGGTCACAAAGAGTTGTACATGACTTAGCCATTGCCCAACAACCTACTTCATCATACCTGAAAATATTACATAATGGGTGTTGCTTTTATTACCAAAAATGTTCCATATTAACTGAACAACAACCAAAAAAGAACATGCCACCCATCATGACTCCCTTCCTCATACCGATCTACCCACTAAGGCCAAGTTGAAGGCTCACCTCCCCTATGAAGCCCTCCTTGACTTGCCCAGTCCATTCTGCTTTGACCTTTTAAAACATGTCTTCAAAGTAGATCTTTGACTCCTGGCTTTAGAAATTGTCACATGGATCTCTTGGGGCATCATAGGTCTTGAGTTGAATTCCCTATCAAGTATTCTAGAATTCCTGGGTGGGAAGCACATCACTATCTTCTGTTCCTGAGTCTTACATTTGTTCACTGGTGCCAACAGAGCTGCCGTTACTGTACCTTCTGTAGCCTGGGCTGGTCTGGGACAGGGTAGACAATTACCATGAGAAGGACTGGTCTATGATGAAGTCCTCACAGTTCATGGAAAATGAGAAAACTCAAGGGTGAATTTTCTAAACACTAAGTTTATTCAATTCTCTCATCTTCTGGGATTATATCCTTCCTACTTTTCAGTGGTAAAACATTCATCATTTTTTGAAAATATGGGGTGAAGAGTAGATGGAAATTGTAAAACCTTATTTAACAATCTCATAACTGGCAACTTCATGTTGCTTCCCCTATTTTCATCACATTTCACGGTCCATAAGATACTAAACACTGCAACTAACTTTTTTGAAGAAGGGAGTTTATTTTGATTACATTTGTAATCTTAACAGTGCTGGCATCCATTGAGCAGAACTAGAATATTATTTGTTGCCCTTTAGAGAAAGATTCCTAACTACCCAATCTCACATAGCTTTCCTTTTCCCAATTATTTTCCCTCATAATATAAATTATATTATATAAATATAAATTATCATTTATAATTATCTAGATTATATTCCAGTATTCATTTGCTTTTTTTTATGCTGTCCCAGTATGGAGGATGTATGTCTCATGAAGACAAGATTTTAGCCTGGTTCATTGTTGACGCATGTAGTAGGTGCTCAATAAATATTTGTTAAACAAATAAAGGAAGAACCTTGGAGCGGGAAATGGTGGAGGAGAACTTTGGTCAGAGTTTTAAAATATTAGAAAATCAAATTGAGTATTAGAGTATTGGTATTTTATTGATGGATAAAATACCAGTTCTGGAATTAGTTCTAGCTACATACTAGCTATATACTAGCATGTGGTTATCTTGTATCTGGAGAAATCTCTTATAAAGGTTTCCTCTGGTGCCCAGTCATTCTGGGAATAAGACATTAAAATCAGAGTAAACACACTGAGCAGGATTCCTGGCCGGTAGCACTGGCAGGACATATTTAGTGGAAACATACATACAACTCAATTGCAAGCAGCTCTCCATCCCCAGTTTCTGATTAACACTCTCCTTCCCCAAGGCCTCTCAGCTTCTCTTCAAAAACAAATCATTTTTTTTTACTGTAGTTGATGAGAAAATGCCCTCTTGTGGGCGTGACTGTGGACCATCTCGATAGTCTCTGAAAATGTGATTGTTGCAGAGAACTCCTTCATTAGACTTAGAGATTTTTTTAAAAAAATTCCAAACATCAACCCTTTGTTAAAGTGAAAATGCATTTTCTAAAAGGCCATTAAACAGTACTCGACTCACTTCTGCATGTCTAACTGAGCAATGCAGGTTCTGATTATCTCGAACAGCATCATCACAAAGATAATTATTTTCCTTTCTAAACTTCTGTATGATCTGCTAATGACGGGGTGGTTTTTTTTTTTTTTTTTTAATCATCGCCCAGAATCTGCCTCCTTTCTGCTCCCAGGAAGCCATCACCTGAGGTTGACAGGCAGCAACTGAAAATAATAAAATTATGTAAGATGAGCTTGTAATCACCAGCATTTCACAAGCAGCAAAATGCATTTCCCTCTGGCTGAGGAACAGAAAGTTTCTTCCTCATTTTAAATCTGTATCAGAGGTAAAGCCTTCTATTAAAACACAATTCTCAGCACACTTAGAGCTTCTGGCAGACTGCCAAGGAGACGATCAGGGAACCACTGCTGCAGAGAAGCAGGCCGTCAAAGGCCTAGAGGAGCATCCTGAGAAACGGGCAGTCTCCCGAGTTCTTGGAGGGTTCCACCCACAGCTGCCCTCACTCCTCTGGCCAGGCTTCGCTGCTAGTGGACACACACACGTGCTCACACACACACTCCCACACACACCTCTTTCTGGAAGGATGTGGGATAGGTAAACGTTCAGAAAATCATTCCCTGTCTTTTACTCTACACGCACACGCACACACTCTCTCTCTTTCTGGGTTTCTTCTTCCCTTTTCACTCCTTTTTGTCCTGTGTTACTGACATCACTGTTATTATGAAATTATAAACTCTGTGGTCCAGGATCTGGTTAATTGCAACCCTTTTGCTGGATGTAATTTACAGGTACAAGTGACCACTTGGGGGCACAGTTATTTGAGAAGGCTGACACTCAGCTTGCAGGAAACAAGACAGGCTTTTTGGGTTTAGCATCTGTTTTAGCTTAGCTGTCTCTGAGAAGAGAGACCCCCAATCCTGGGTCCTGCCGGAGCCCCAAGATGGAATAGAACCTTGAGAGAATTGTTCATTTAAGATGAGTCTGAGATTCACTGTGAAGATTATTACATATGGCATTACATGAAATTATTTTGGTCCTTCCTCTTTTGAAAAAAAACCCGGTTGTTTAAAAATCTCTTCCACACTGCGGCCTGTCCTTTTCCTGTTTCCACCAGTATTTGTGTGGGCATATGTACACAAACACATCGCTCACAGTGGCAGGTGGCAAAAATTAACCTCATTTGTATAGTTAAATTTCTTTCCCCCGTTAAACAAGCTTTTATTTTATGATAAATACGCTGACAGGTTTTTTAAAAATCTATTTTTAAATGGGAACATTTTTA
Source organism: Antilocapra americana (assembly GCA_007570785.1). NCBI lineage: Eukaryota > Metazoa > Chordata > Mammalia > Artiodactyla > Antilocapridae > Antilocapra > Antilocapra americana. The sequence goes on along the minus strand of ML662449.1, from coordinate 72,253 downwards.
AGCAGAATTTTAAAAGTAGAAAGATGACCTACTGTTACCATTATGGCGCATTTTCACTCATTTGTTCTATTTTTTTTTTTAAACATACTTGACATCATAGTATATGTGTGTGTGTGTGTGTGTATAGTATGTCCTTGGTTTCTTTTCAATAACAAAGTTTCCTTTTAAAAAAGGATTTTCATGCTAAAGAAACTCACGATAAGTCGCTCAAAGAATTTGGTTCTCAACGCCCAAAGAAGTGTTCTGTATTTTCCCTTGTCTCTTGATTTGAACACAAGGAATGTCTTTCATGCCATCTCTTTGCCAACCCCACTCCAGAACTCAAACATGTCCTGTGGAAGACAGATATTCACTGAGACAAACCAGGCTGTCTGGGTTCATCGTTGGGCAGAGGGGAGACACAAACCTGGGTTGAGGGAGAAGAAAGAGAGGGGGGCGGGGGTGCACGGCAACAGCCAGGGAACACTGGGCTTTCACCAGCGACCCCGAGGCCCGAGGCCTCAAGATGAGCACGTGAGTTAGCATCCCTGGAAGGTCTGTGGGTGGTGTGCAGAAAAATGGGAGCGAAGATCATCTTTTGTGGCTCAGATTTGAATGCACAGTCATTTCACATCCCGGAGAAGGGATCCCTTATCTAGTCACATGTTTTAGGAAGTCATTTCTGCTTGCTTGCGACAAAAAGCAACACAGAAATTCCCTGGGGTCTGCACTCTCTCACCCAGCATGGCTTGAAGCAGCACGGGATTCACAGGAGGGGATCCCCCCTAGACCCAAGGCCCCTACCCCTCCTCCCACACTTGTGATGCTGCTTCCTTGCTCTAGGAGTTGGGGTTCCAGTCTCAGCTCTGCTTCTCACTGGCATGTCTTAGATGGCACTCCTCTTCTCTGGGCCTCACTCGATCAAACTGACATGTGTCCAGCACTGCCCTACATTCTTAGAGGAAAATCAACAGAGGGATATAAACAAAAGGGGAGGTGCTCAGTTCCCTAGGAGCACACAGTCAGCTGGAGACCCTTAAGAGGGGGTTACATGGAGAACCTGGGTCACAGGCTCCTCCTAGAGGAAACCGTGAAGGATGGGCAGGATCTGAACTAGGCAGAGATGGGCAAACCTTCCAGAGATGGAAGAGAGGAGCGGGGAGCCAAGGGCAGCCTCAGGCTGGCAGAGTGTCTCCTCAGAGTCAGCTGACAGTCCCTCTGTCCCCAGCGCATCTTCCTACTCCCCAGCCACGTGAGGGACCCAGTTCCATGTGCCCATGGGTAGGCGGGCACGACTTATCAGGCCTTGACTTGCTGAGATAGGCTCCAGGCCCCATTCCCTTGTCCTGGGAGCATGAGCCCTATGGGTTCTGGCCAGAGAGCTGACCACACCATCACAGTGCGGACCTAGGCTGGCCATCCAGGCTTACTCCTCACAGGGGAGAGTAGATTCATTAAGCTATATTGGGTTTGTAAGCTGGTAGATTGGGGATGGGCATCCTGGATGTTCAGAGGGAGGCACTTGAACAGAGGGAGGTGACTGTCATCAGCACACCTGTCCTGGGAGGTCCTCCAGCTGCCTGCTTGGAGGGGTGGGAGAGTGGGGTGGTGCTTCCCAGTGACCACGCTCACCCTTATCAGCTCTGTGTCCCCACAGTTCTTTCCTGGAGGCGACAGCCCCAGCTGCCACCTACACACCATCCATGCATTGTCTATATCATGCAATGAGGCACTGCCCAGGAATGTGGACATAGAGGAGAAAAATGAACTCAGCTTTCACACAGATGAACTTTGTCTGAATTCCTGCAAGGCAGGAATGACCCCGCTCCCCACTCACAGGCCTGTTAGAGGCAGTACATAGAACAGCTAAGCTATTATTAGTGTCATTATATGAGGTGGCTCTGTTCCAAGAGATGAAGTAACCTGCCCAAGATTTCATCATTCCTAGGTGGCCCTGCTAAGACGCTGAGCTCAGACTCACATGGAAGTGAAGGCCATGACTCTCGAGCACAAGGTCTCACTACTACTTCAGGAGCCGAGATGCTGCCCAGAAATGTAGACGTAGGGGACGACACTGATCTCAGAGTCAGACTGCACGCTCACTTGAGAATGGGTCACAGCAGAGGGCAAGGTCACTCTAAGGACAGAATTCTTAGACTAAAGGCCTTTGCACAGTGGCAGAAAGAATATGTCAACCAGCCCTGAGGCTGCAAACCAGAGAGGAAGGGGCCAAGCTGGGGACCAATCAGCCCAGCCCTATCCCCTGTCCCTACCCCTGGCATCCGGTCAATTCTACAGGTGGCTGCTTGGGCTGGGAAGGGACAATCATGGCTCAAAGACACTGACCTTTAAGGCTGTCAACCTCCTGTCTTCACAGCAGAGTCACCACACAGTCTCCTGATACTCAACTTCCTGTGTGATGTATCTTTAAGGGAAAAATTTGTCCAGTAGCCACAGGAGCATCTGGTCTACCAGGTGCCACGCTTTCAGGGTAAATCACCCAAACGCCATGACCTGGAGATGGTTCAACTCTGGGGAAGCTGCCAGTCTTGCAGAAAACCCCCTGCCTGGAGAGCTTGTGTGACAACCCCAACCCGTGGGGATACTCCCAGTTGGCCAGCTAACATCTTCACTCACTGCCAGCTGTCCCTAGATACTGCAACACTCAATGTCCGTCCACAGGAGAGTGGACACACCAACTCTGATACATGCCATTGAACCCTATTGGGCAATAAAGAAAGAAGTACAGGGGTGCATGTCAACACGGATAAATGGCGCCTGGGGTGGGTTGAGTGAAACCAGTGGATACCAGGGTATACACTACATGCTTCCATTCACACAGAGTCACACAATAGTGGGAACTCATCTCTGGTGACTGACATCAGAAAATGGTCAGGAGAAGAAGGGGGCTTGCTTACAGGAGGCACACGGGAACTTTTTGGGGTGATGAAAATGTTTTACATTGTCCTTTGGATGGTGGCTCCAGAGGTTTATGCAGTTATCAAAACTCAGTGACCTGAACACGTAGGGTCTGTGGATTTTATTGTACTGCCTCAACTATTACACCTCAAACAAAACACATGCATATATAATAATACACACAGTGTCCAGCAAAGGCTAAGGTATAGAGCAAGTGCTCGAATTGTTGAACTGTTAAAGTGAGTGACTTTCTGCCTCTAAGCAAGTGATGTAAAGAATTTATTAGGAGAGCCAGTTTAGAAAGTCTTCTTTTTATTGTGGTAAAAACATATAACATAAAATTTACCATTTTAACCAGTAAGGTGTACAGTTCGGCAGCATTAAATAGAGTCACACTGTTGTCCAAATATTATCACCATCCATTTCCAGAGCTTTGTCATCTTCTCAAACTAAAACTGTGCCCAACAAACAACAGCTCCTCATTCCCCTCTCCCCCAGCCTCTGGCAACCACCATTCTCTATCCTGTCTTTATAAATCTGACTCCTAAGTACCTTGTGTATTGTAGAATCATACAACTTGCTGTCAAGTCACTAAGCTGTGTCCGACTCTTTGTGACCTCATGGACTGCAGCACACCAGGCCTTCCCTAGCCTCCACTATCACTTGGGGTTTGCTCAAGTTTATGTCCATTGAGTCAGTGATGCTATTTAACCATCTCATCCTCAAACAATATTTATATTTTTATGACTGGCTTATTTCACTTGGCGTAATGCCTTCAAGGTTCAACCATGTCATAGCAAGTGTCAGACTTTCCCTCCTTTTTAAGGCTGATTAATACTCCATTGGATAACACGTTTTATTTATCCATTCATCCACTGATGAATACTCAGGGTGCTTCTATCTTTTGGCTACTGTGAATAATGCTGCTATGAGTGTGGGTGTACAAATATCTGAGTCCTTGCTTTCACTTCTTTTGGGTATTTACCCAGCAGCAGAATTACAGAATTGTAATGATAACTGTATGTTTAATTTTTTGAGGCACCTCTATTCTATTTTCCTTGGTGGTCACACCATTATAGTGCTACAAGCAAAGCATAAGCGTTCTGATTTCGCCACATCCTCACCAATACTTTTTATTTTCCATTTTTTAAAGAGTTATAGTTATCTTAATGGGTGTGAGATGGTATCTCATCATGGTTTTGATTTGCATTTTCCTAATGATTAGTGATATCGAGCATCTTTTCATGGGCTGGTTGGCTATTGGTGTATCTTCTTTGGAGAAATGTCAGGTCAAGTCCTTTGCCCAATTTTAAAATCAACCCGTTCGCTTGGTGTTGAGTTGAAAGTAAAAAAGTTTTATTTGTAACTGTGTGCAGGACTGAGTGAGGAGGGCATGGCAACTCACTCCAATATTCTTGCCTGGAGAATCCCATGGGCAGAGGAGCCTGGCAGGCTACAGTCCATGGGGTCTCAAAGGGCCACGACTGAAGTGACTTAACACCCACGCATGCAGGACTGAGAATCCAGTCTCGTGCTCCCCACTGTCACATGCTGAGTCCCTAGAGGTCAGTCTCACATCCCTGCCCCTGTCCCCAGTGGCCCCTAGGTAACACAGCACAGGAGCCAAGGGTCAGACAGGCAAGCTGCTTTTCCTGGGACCAAGGAGACCACACCTGGCCCAGGTGTCTCTCCAGATATCAAAAAATGCTTCTGAAGATCAGACGTCCAGGGAGGCTTACCTAGAATGAAAACAGCTGACAGCTACAGCTCTCCAATTGCGATTTCACAGTCCAGTGAGTGCCCAACCTTTCCCTGCAGCCTCCCCAGGAGCTTTCCCCAACAAAGAGGGCTTTTTGTGGTTTCTGCAGAATCTGGGAGAGAAGTTTTAAATTCTGAGGTAGGAGCCTGAGCAGGGCGGTAGCTCTGGTATGCCCTTTGTGCTTGGGGATGTGAGGGAGAGAGCAGGGGAGAGGCAAGGGCTGTCTCCACTGCCCATCTGGAAACCCAGGGCTGAAACACTTGCCACCAGAGGATGGTTCGTGAGGCTTTATCTCAGCAAGGCAGTAGCGCCAGCTGCTTTCTTATTAGTCTCTCCACTGCTGCCGGTGACCTTCCCTCATGTCCCAGGCACTGGTGTCTTCCAGCATGTCACACCACCCACGTCCCTTCCTTCCTGAAAACCCCATGGGCTTCTGCACGGCCTGACTTCTACCCCAGGGGTCCCAGAGCAGACCCTCATACAGACCTGGGGCCAGTGAAAAAGAGAGGTGGTGACTTTGTGGAGAGGGAAAAAGGGACTTTCATGAACCACGGTTTCCATAAAAGTCAATTTTTTTTCTTTGGGGGTAAAGGAGGAAATTTTAGATCCTAGCACCATTTAATTGTGGAGAAAGGCATTTTTTTCCCACAGTGCATGAAGCCACCCTGGTGCTTTATTTTTTTATTTTTTCCTTTTCCTGCAATGTGTTGCCATAGATCGGTAAGTTGAGAAGCTTCGGAGCTTCTACTTGGCACACCCAGGTTTCAGCAAGAAAAAAGTTCCTTTCACAGTTTGAATATTATTCAAGTTTTGATGATTAAAGCTGGCTGGAGCAGCATGAACTGAATAGATTACAGTACTCTGCGTACAGCAGGCTCTTCCCTAGCAAGATCAGCCAGACACACAGGCTGCCTGCAGCCTCCGGGTCTCACTAACACAGCTTCCAAAATGCAATGCTTACACTTCCCAGATGCCATGGCCCTGACCTTTTGGTTTGGAGAGCCAGAATCAGAGCATGATCATCTTATACTTTTTCAGATCAACCAAACAAGTGAGTTCAATGGCAAAATAGCCTACTGCAACCAAATCAGTGAATTCAATGGCAAAATCACCTATGCACGGCTCAAGAAGTCAAGATACTGCAGAACTGCAGCAAAAGGGCCTTGTATGAATGTGTGGATGAGGTTCTTATGCTAAGACCCTCAAGCTCTCACTCAGCATCAGGGAGCTGACGAGAGATGCACATAAATAGAGAGGAGGAGCCCCTCATCACATCATCCCTTGACACAGCAATCATTTCCTGGACAGGACAGAACAGACCAGGCAGCTGGCCCTGCTTTGGTGAGTATAGCCAGACCGGCCACAATTCAGTCTGCCTGTTGTCCCAAAGAAGGCAAGGCTGGCCTCACTGATGAGGGATTCTAGATGAGAGCTTTAGGAAAAAAATCACTGCCCGTGGGTTGGCAGGACAACTGCATCTCAGAGAAGTCATAGGCTCTCATGTTGCCCTCTACCCCTATCTGTGGTGAAAGACCCCGGATTTTTGGGTTTTATTTGTATCGCCAATCTGTTAAGAACTGAAAGGCAGTTTTAGCATGCAATGGTTACCCACAGCTCTCACCACACGCTGCTTGGCAACACACGAGGGAGTCTGATGTAGCCCTAGACTGGTCCACACCTTCAGGGGGAGAAGCCGAAGGCTACGCTGTCAAGGGGGTCCCAAGTGCGACAGAAGTTTCTAAATGCTTCTTTCCATCTTATCTTGTCTCAGACTGGTAACCAGTTTGTGACCTGGCACTGATCAGAGGACCAGGCCTGGAGCATCATTTTCTACTGGCTTGGACAGCCTGGACAGTGGCAGAGGCAACCAATCTAAGTGGCTGTGTGGAATCATGTTGTGGATGCCTGTGGCAGCATCCATGATCAAGTTCTTCCCCTGTGGTCTTTCAGAATTTCTCTGTTCTGAAAGAAATGCTGGACTGTCCCCTCATTGTTCTTTCTCCACCTGTGCTCCACATGCCACCGGCTTCTGAGTTAGACTGGGAGTTCACAGTCGGGGCCATGTCTCAGTGCATCCAGTGAGAACCCAACATGTGCCAAGTCCAAAGCCAAAAGGAGGTCGTGATTCCCAAGTGAATCCAGAAAGAGCCACTTGTTCACATGATCTGGAGCAGAAACCAACACACATGTTCACACGGACTACAGTTATGATATGCTTGATATTGTTCTGAGCACTGTAAACAGGAAGCCATTTAATCCTTACATAATTGATTTTTATCCACGTTAAGTCAGGGGCACCCTACAAAGCCTTTGACCACATAGAAAAGTAGTCAGCTAGACCTAAGCCTTCAAGATAAACTCAGAATCAAACACTTGTTGAGTTTTACAAATGATGATGGCAGTGAGGTTAAGTGTGGAGGACTCTGAAATTGTACTAATGGGTCTCACTTCTAAGTTGATTTCAAGCCTTAAAATAAAATTAGATGGACCTCACCTTATTACGTCAACTGTGGTATAATAATATGAGCAATGTGGCTAAGTGTGTGTATATTCTGTTATTTTAATAATCAGTTTATATTCTGTATGAAACTGAAAGCTATGCTTGTGCATCGCTGTAACCCATCTAGCCACCCATGTTTGCACCCATTAGGCAAATGCTTTGTCTCTCCAGAACTAATCTGCAGAATGGGAATAATGCTACTGACATCACAAGGTGAGCAACAAATGAGGTGCTGTGTGAAAGGCACGCTTCTCTCCACCATACCTGCTCAGTAAATAAACTGAGGCTATGCTCATTTAGGAGCTTCAGAAAAATGAATGTATCATTAAAATTCCTTAGGAAGCTAAGTTCACCTGCAGTTTTGATCCAAAAGTATATGCTTAAAGCTGGAAATATGAAAACAGGAGATAAAAGAGAAAGGTAAGTTTTTGTTTTGTTTTGAAATTCATGTTTCACCTTTCCCCACCACTTCTCAAAATGTTTATAAATATCCAAAAAGAAAACATGGATGATCTGGCAACTGTTTGGTCTAAGCCTTTGACTAGCTCTTGCTTTTCTCAAGACAGAGAGAGCCCTTCTGTTTGCTCTTGCCTCATCGTTCCCATTTCTGACCCTGCTTCGAAGAGCTTTGCAGGGATGCCTGAAGAAAAAGAAAGCCTCCTGCCTGATTTTTCCTTGAGGGTAGGAACAAGCCCAGGAGTGAGGCAGGGGGAGGTGGTGGAGCTGGCCAGGCTGGTACCCAGCCACCCCAGAGGCCCTGCTGCCTCTTCCTCATCCAGCATCATCTCCTGCCTGATCCCACAGTTACAGGTTTGATCAGAGGCATGGTAGCCATGCCTTCTCACAGTGAATCTCAAACTGGAGAAGTCATTCTTTGCCTGGTTGAGGGTTAGAAGAGTTCAAACAGGGACAAACTGTGGTGTATGTCTCAGGTTGTATTCACATCCTCTTATCGATCTCCAAAGCAAAAAAAAAAAAAAAAAAATCCTTCACCCCCACCCCTACTAAAATAAAGAATTAAAATAGGACAGAAAAAGTTGGAAAATATAGTGTTATCGCCCTTTTACAGTGGTCTCTATGATTGTGAGGCATTTTGTTTTTGCTTAAAACAACACTTTTATGAAATGCCACAAATTAAAAATCTCAGTGGGGACAACACCTCACAAGTAAGTATATCATGAAGGACGGACTAGGACGGACTCTGCATCGAATCTCACAAGTGCCAAATAAATTCAAGTTAGCACTGGAAAGAAGAAGCTCCAAGAAAATTAGTCTTCAAAGTTTCAAGTCATAAATCCTTAAAGATTCCATTTAGATCAGTTATAATTCATCAACAAACATATTTAATAGATAGATGCCCAAATATAGCATCTAAAATTCCACACAATGTAAAACTGTGGAGATACAGCTACATAGCGACTGAGTGAAAGGTAATCCAAAAAGCAGCCTTTGATGTCCATTACCTGACACCTTCTCTGGGCATAAACTGATCCAGGCAAGTAGTTTTTCTATCAAGTTTTGTGCCAGGCATTGTATTTGGTACTGGGACTCAAAACAAACATGCCCAGGTCAATCTTTGGTGGTCCTAAATGTATCCTTAATCCTTTCTACATTGTTTCTGCTCCTCAATTTACTATTTATTACACTGGATCAGCATGGAAACGGATGCCATTGAAAAGCATCTAAAAGTTTTTCTCAGTGTTCCAGGAGGAAGAGTAAATGAAAGCATGTAGGCAAATCCCAAAGTACTGTGAATGCTGGGCCTGGTCAATATTCTTATTAAAGCTCACAATCCCTCTAGTAGAATTATTTCATTTAAAATGCTAATTGGCACAGACAACATGGTACCTGGTAGATAATAGGCAGTGTGCTATGGTGCCAATGAGCTTCCCAGGTGGCACTAATGATAAAGGACCCACCAGCCAATGCAAAGGACATAAGAGATGTGAGTTTGATTCCTGGATAGGGAAGATCTCCTGGAAGAAGAAATGGCAACCAGTGCAGTACTCTTGCCTGGAGAATCCCATGGACAGAGGAGCCTGGTAGGCTACAGTCCACAGGGTCACAAAGAGCTGGACACCACTGAAGCAACTTCGCACGCACACAGTGGTGCGAATGCATCGAGACACAGTCTGCAGTCTCAAACACACACACACACGTATCTTGAAAAGAAAAGACAAGAAGACAGATTGGTAGTTGATAGATCTAGGCTCAAACCTGGATGTACAGTGTGGCTAGATTCATGGCCTTGAGCCAGTTGATTACCTTTCTGAGCCTCATCTTCACTTGTAAAAATGTGGATAATCCCTATCTTGCAGCATTGATATGAGGATTAGAGGTAATGTATGTAAAGTACTAAAATACAGTGGGCAGCCATAACTGGAAGCTGTTATTATTATATTATTGGGGCTTGATACAGGTTTGATGATTGAATAATAGGCAGATTAGCTGACCTCTAAAATCCACATCAACTCTAAAATTATGATACTAAAAATGGAATTAAAAGTTCACATATCAAATCCACTCAAGGATATTTTTAACGATTATAATTGTGATGCAGATCTCTTTTCAGAATAAGTTCTGGTAGTGAGACTCACAGAATACAACATATTTATATATACCCTGGCATATTACAAAAATGTTTATGATCAAATTTAACAGGAGAGCTGCCTATGGTTTCTGAGAGCTCCAGGGGTTGCTGCTGCCTTCCCTATCATGACTGCCTCTGTCACTGAAGCTCTCCTTTCTAGAGTACTTCTCGAGGTTAGACACTGTGAGGCAGGTTTTAGCAGTTATCTCGGCCACGATGATTCCCTCCAGTTTCATAAAAGAAAATGGAGGTTTACTGAGATTAAGGATTTTTCCAAGGTCACACAGCTAGTAGGCACCAGGCACTAGACTTCAACTTTGACACTAAGCCCATTCCTTTAGCCACTATGCCATATCGCTGCAACTCACACAAGCCCTAAAAGCAAAACAGAAAAGAGATTGGAGAGACTTGTAAGGAAATGTACACACAGAAAGGGAAGAACAAATCTACTGCATTCTTCCTCTGACTGTCTTCTGTGGACTGCATTTTCACTATCTCTCTTCAACAGAAGATCAATGTAATATATCTGTGAAAAAGTAGAAGAATCCACCACTCCCTTGTCTGGGTATATATGTCAAAGGACTGAAAGCTGGATTGTAAAGAGATGTGACCCATCCATGCTCACAGACATGTACTGAAGGATTTCTCCTTATATGAGCCATCAAAGTGGTCAAATCTATAGGAATAGAAAGTAGGGGAGGGAGAGTGGGCAGTTGACGCTTCATGGGTATAGAGTGTCAGTTTTGCATGATGAAAAAGTTCTGGATATGCATTGTACAACAATATTAACACTACTGAACTGTACACTTAAAAATGGTAAAGATGATACAGTTTATGTGTTTCCTTTTAACACTATTTTAAAAAGTAGTAGAATATTTATTTGTATATGTGTGTATATATACACACATTTTCTACAATATATATTTGTATATATGTATGTGTATATATTTATATATGCATGCACAAACGTTGTTGTTGTTTAGTTGCTAAGTTGTGACTGACTTCTGCAGCCATAGCCCACCAGGCTCCTCTGTCCATAGAATTTCCCAGGCAAGAATAAATACTGGAGTAGGTTACCATTCCCGTCTTCAGGGGATCTTCCGGACCCAGGGATTGAACCCACATCTCTTGCATTGCAGGCAGGTTCTTTACCACTGAGCCACCAGGAAAGCCTATACACATACATATATTAATATATTGTTAAAAGAGTCAGTGATTTTAATATATCAAAACTCTAGAAAAGAATTATAAAAATTGATGCCAGTGGGGCCAATGGCAGCCTTTAAATGTTTGGGGAGCTGACCTCTTGGCCCAAACTTGATCTCCTATACAATACTCTGCCATTCCATTCCTGTTCTAGCTTCTGAATCATCATCAACAGCTACAGAGTCCAGAGTCTGAACCATGTGAATTTCATGCAAATATCCTCTCTGGTGGGAAATGAGAAATCTTCCCTTTCCCTCCCTAAAGGTGGAGATGCCCCCAGCTGTAAAGTTCATTTCACAAATAATTAATTGTATTGCTCCTTCCAATGATCAACATACCTCATCTTTTTCTGCAGTTTTAATTTCCCTATTTTCAAGTGATTTCCTTTCTGACCTAGGACTTCAGGAAAGCAAGCTGCTAGCTGTTGTAGGAAGAATCAGTTTGCTTTCAGAGTGATCCTGACCTCAGAAGGCAGGTAGAGAATTCTGACACACTTTTTCTTCTTACCCAGATTATTAAGACTGTTTTTTTTTTTTTTTTAGCATATTAGGAGATAAATCCTGATTTCCTAAGTAATAAAGACCATCTGCACAAACGACATTCTCCCAGTTTCTAAATATTTGGCTCTATAGGTGATTTATCTGTCCACAAAGAGATTTCTTTTCTTTCTTTCTCCCTTTTTTTTTTTTTTGTTGTGCTGCTTGTGGGATTGTAATTCCCCAACCAGGATCAAACCCTGGGCCCTTGGCAGTCAGAGCACCAAGTTCTAACCATTGGCTCACCAGGGAATTCCCCACAAACAGATCTCTTATTCTCTAGTAAACCTACATGGTTTCTGCCTTGGTTTAGCCTCACCCACTGCAACCAAAGGCTGGATTTCTTATTCATGGTGTTTATTGCTGCCCCTACCCCCAAGTAAGCACTTAGTTGACCGATTATAGAATCACAAGATTGGTTATAATTCCGTTTCTCGATCTGACTTTGAACTTAAGTGCTCCAATTATTTCTCCTGATCCTAATAAGTCAGTGGTGTGCTAACGCTTGCCTTGATATTTCTGAAATATACAGGGTGTGATTAGCATGGGACTGCATCATTAGAAAGCAAAGTTGAAAGCGGGTGAGCAAAATCATCACTTGCATTTAAGCAAAGCTGCCTGTGCAGTGAACTTACAATGTTACGTGATCCCATAGATACTATACACTGTGAGTAAACATATACTGTATTTGGAAAAATAATCTGATGCTCCAGAACCTTCTGTCTTTGGCTACTACTGAATGAGACAAGATCCTAGGACGACGGGCTTGTTCCAATATACAAAGTCCAAAAGTCTGTTTGAGCCAGATATAACTGAAGACATAAAGAATCCCTGAACCATAGTAGGATAGGAGGGGAAGAAAGGTAGAAAGGAAAAAAGGAAGGAGGGAGGAAAAGAGGGGAGGGAAACCTTTAGTCAGTTCTGCTGGGTTGGATTGACATCTCCAGGCCACAAAATGAGAAAGCTTTAAGGTAAGCCTGCTGGAAGAAAAAAGAAGAAAAGAAGAGAAAACCCATGCATACACACATATCAAATGAGATGCAAAAACTACATTAATATCAGTGGTGTTATTTTATCTGTATATAATCAGCAATAGTGTAAACTTTGGGGAACTAGCAGAAGGGGGGAAAAAAGAAACATTTTAAAATGGGAATAATTTGCAGCCAAAGCAATTGATAAATGAAAGAAAAAAAGATGGTACAACTGAAATTGATGCCAAAGATTTATAAGGTTGACTAAGTAAACAAAAATGGAATGGATCACCATGGAAATGCATGAATATTGAAATAAGCAAGATTTGAATAGACTAATGATATGCCTCACTTAGACTGACAGGTGTTGATAACAACTGTGACACTCAATCCACACCAACATCCACACTTCTAACATGTTTATTCCTAGAAAACATGGGCCAGATTGAAAGGTTCCTTTGGTAAAAGCTCATAAGGAAAATAAATTTTCTAATCTTAAAGGGGCTAACTCAATTCTCATCTATCTACTTGAAAAATAAAAAAGGTTTTACCTATTTGCTTCCTGGATATGAGGGGCTGCAGTTAGCAGAAGTCATTCTCCAGGCCTCTACTAGTCTTTGTTCCAATAAACCTCTCACAGAACTGAATTCTCAGTTTGGCTTATCTCCTGCACTGAGTACTTGAAGTATGACCACCACTCATTAGAAGCATAATTAAAAAGACACAACCTAGATTCCTCCCTCCCATCACATACAGATGAAAACCAATAACCCTTAATCTATTTGTTACCATGGCTACCATAGGGTATTTTATTTCAGTACAACTTTAGGTATTTCGTTTGGATTGTTGCTTGCAAATGAAAGTTGGAGACCTATAAATTTTCGTTAACTGTGCTACAAATGGAGAGGCTGAACAGAAGAAAATGTTTTTCTTAATCATGGATGAATATGGTTTATAAGATGCTTGTGCAGAATAGTTATTAAAATTGGTTAAATGCATCAGCCCATAAACCAATTTAAATGCCATTAAATTTATATAGAGTTTAAGGGCACAGATGCTAGTAATTCTCTGATTTATAGCAGGATGATAAATCAAGTGCACTCAGAAGAGTGTACAGGACGGAGACTATATTCATCAGTGGAACATAGCTTCATGCTTGTATAAATGCCTGAAATAGGTGACTACTCAAACACAGGCATGCCAACCAGCCTTTAAAGTATTCACCTGTGAATTATCCAACAATGTTTTGGCCTAGAGTCGGGAGGAACAATCGATAAAGTTGTTCATCATGCCCACTCCAGAAGAGTAGCTTTGCACTTTCCGTTGTAATTTTTAAAAAAACATCACGAATGAGGTGGGCTAATTAAATCTGCTGTCATTCATTCTAAACCGAAATAATTCCTTAAATCTGCCCTCCCAGGGCTGAGTTGGAGATAAGACCACACAAGAAAAAGAACTCTGTAGTGACTAGACAGATGACTTTAAAGCGACTGAAATTAGGGTAAATACAGCTGTAACCAGGACAGATTTATCACCGCAAGAGGAGTCCGAATCCCAGCGAAGCTCGGCTGGTGAGAGGCTGGCGCCTGCAATAGTGGAGCCTGACTGTCCCTGAGCCGAAGTGGAAGTTTCCCGGGCAGCTGCAGCTGGGCGTTCTCAGCGGTCCGGTCCCTCCAGCTCTGAGGTCTCCCTTAATGCTACATAAATACCTGCGTCCACGATTCGCCCCGGGCTAGCCGCGGCGCAAGCACCGTAGGGAGCCAGGAGAGCGTTTGCAGAGCCGCAGGGATGGCAAAGGCGGCGGCTCCTCACCCATCAGTATCCCTAGGGGCCCGCCGCGGCAGGACCCGCCAACTGACCCGTGTCTGCCATTGGTTTCAGAGCCCAGGAACCACAACCGGCTTCTCCGCAGGCGGACCCAGGCACCCGAGACTCGCGCTTTGGCCCCATAGCGGTTGGCTGCAAGCAGGCAAGGCGGCGCGTCCCCGCCTTCCCCGGCCGACGCAGACCTGACCTGCCTGGGAGCTGCCTCGGACTGGGAGCTGCCTCGGACCTCTCCGGGGTCTCGACTCTGCTCTCTCGACCCCGGGCGAGTGCTCCCCTCCTCGGGTCCCCGGGCCTGGGGCCCGCACTGCCTAGAGCCCGCACTCGCGCCGCGATCGCAGCTGACCCTCGCGCTCTCGGCCCGCTCCAGGCCACAGAGACCCGGACGTGAGCCCTCTGCCAGCCGGCACCTCCCGCGGCAGTCAGGGCGCAAGCCCACACTCCCACACCACACATCTCCCCGTCCGCACAATCCCGCACATAAACAACCCCTCCCCACCCAACCCCACATCCTCGCCGCCCCACCATTTCGGTAAGCTCTCGTTTCCGCGCCCCCCAAACACGTTGGCACCCACTAGGTGCTAAGGGAAGGGGAGGGGTCACAGAAGGTCTGTGAGGGTTTCCTCTCCGTGGTTTTCACGTTCCTCTGCCTCGAAAGTTACTTGGGATTGAGTGAAGAGACCCGGTCCCCAAATGCGGAGTCTGAGGACGGGAGGGGGCAGAAAACCCAACCTGGCTTCCCGCCGCACAGAGGCGCGCACCTCCCCAAAGGGTCGGGCGCGTGGTCGCCCCCAGAGTCCTGCCCTTCGGTGCCTCCTCCTGGCCCCCAGCCCGGCCCGGGCCCTGGGCCGCTCCAGGGAGGTGGCTTGGAGAGGGACGCAAGCTCTCGGGCCCAGCTGAGGGGCTGCTTCGGCAGGGGTGGGGTGGGGGGGTGGTCACACTCGATTCCAGCACCCACTACCACGGCAACATTGGCCCCGGGCAGCCCGGGGGCATACACACTCGGGGGCAGGAAGTTTTTTTCCCCTCCTTTTCCCCCCTGGAGCAGCGCAGGCGCAAGGGCTCCTGCAGCCTTGCGAGTCCAGACGCGGGAGGCTCCAGCCGCCGCCGCCGCCGCCGCCGCCGCCGCCGCCGCGGGAGCCGAGCCTAGCGTTCCGGGTCCTCCGGCCCCGGTCCCAAGCCCGGCCCGGCCCCACGCAGCCTCCAGCACCCTAGGTCCCCGGCGCCGCATCCTTAGCGCCCTAACCCGCATCTTACCTCCGGCCGCGCGGCTCTGGCCCCGGCCCGACGCGCAGAGAGTCTGGGGTCGCGAGTGGGCGCAGGAGGGCTGATGGATAGGCGACGGCGCCGGCGGGCAGCGGTGGCTGGGGCCGCTCGGGTCCTGGCCGGGAGAAACGGATCCAGGTCCACCTCCTCCTCGCGTTCCTGCTCTCCGCTTTCTCCCCCTTTTTCCTTCTCCTCCTCCTCCGCCGCCGCCTCCCGGCAGCCCAGGGAGGATGCCCGGGAGAGGGAAGTCAGTCCTTCTGCCTGTCAGCCTGTGCGGCTACGCGCTGCGCGGCGCGGCTCTCACCGAGGCGGCGGCGGCGGCTCCGGCAGCATCGCTCCCCCCCACCCCCCCGGCTCTCCCCGCAGCCGCGGCGGCCGCGGGGCTGGGGTTGGCTCCGGGCTCCGGGCTCGGGCTCCGGGCGGGGGCTGCGCTCAGGCGCGGCGGCCGCGGGGACTGCGGGCGGGCCCTGCGGAGCCGGGGCCGGGGCTGCAGCTAGATCCGCGGCGGCGGCGGCGGGGGCTGGCGCGGCCGCGGCGCGGGGACCATGCTCCCTTCTGGCTCGCTCCGCTCCGGGTACCGTCTGCTTTAGCTGCGAGGGAGGCGGGCTTCGGCGCTCAGCCAGGGGCGGGCGGAGCCAATCACGGGCGCCCGAGTGGGCGGGGGCGGAGGGTGGGGGAGGCGGGGCGCCCCCGGCCGGGCACCCGGCGCTGCTCGGCGGGCCCGAGGGATCCCGGGCAGCCGCGCGCCTGGGCCCGGGGCGGAGTGCTCGCGGGTGTGTCCACCCGTCCGTCCGCCGCCCCCGCCCGCCCCCTGCGGTGGCTCCCGGCTTGCCCAGCTCGGCGGCCGCGCCCGGCAGATGCGCGGCGCTGGGTCCCGGCCTCCCGCGCCCCGGGCCTCCCGGCCCCGCCGGCCCCGGGTTGGCGGACGGGACTGAGGCGAGCTCCCCGGCCGCGCTCAACACCTGAGGAAACTGGCGGAAAAGTTTGAGAACGAAAAGTCCAATCGTCTTTCAGCTTCCGCCCTCCCTATGACACTCCGGCCACGGTAAGGAGCAGGAATTGTCCAGGTCCCTGAAGAACCTAGGCCGGCCCGGTAAATCCTGACCACCGACCCTCTCTAGTCCGTGCAGGCTCGACTCCCCACGGTGTCCACGGACTTCCTGTCTACACCGACCCTCTTGAGTCCGCAGGACCCCTCTCTGTTTCGACAGCCCCTGCCCTGGCCACCCCAGCCTTCCATGTCTTCACCGACTCCCGTTCTATCTACACCGACTTTCTTACTTCCATCACTTCTCTGTCTCCACGTGCGGTCTCCACGGACCCTAACTTCCACCTTCATAGGAGAGGTTTGGTAGAGGCCCGTGGCAGCCCCTTTGCGGGCTTACCCACTGTGTCAGAGCATTTAATTTCAGCACCAGGCTCCCCTTTCTTGGTAGATCTAGATCTGGTTTTTATTCCCTGACCTCTTCCCCTCCCCTCCCCTTCATTTGGTTTTGATTTCAGAGGAAATGTATCTCCCCCACTCCCACCCCTCACCATCCCCCACCTCCAGCCTGAATGTAACGTCTTGTTGGCCTACAGCCTCTGCCCCCCACTCCCCAGGGCGAAGCCGCAGAGGCCTGAGGCCTGGGTGGAAATTGGGGAGGGGGGTGTGGAAGGTAGGGGGCCGGCTTGTTTTTGGCTGAAACTGGGAGGAGCCAGCCCCGGGCGGGCTCTGCAGGTCCCCCCACCCCACCCGCTGCCCCGGCCGGGGGAGGGGTGATTGGTAAATCTCGCTCAGTTCAGTCCTGTGATGTCTGAATCCAGGCCTCTGCTCTCCTCGGCTGTGAACTCAGTTCAGGGATTGTGTCTTATTTAATATCTTGTGGGAAGCAGTGTGGCGGCTGATAAATAATAAATAATAATAATCTACTGAGGGTAGCCGAGGACTGTCAGTGAAAGGGAGTGAGAACACTAGGGAAATG
The DNA here is from genome assembly GCA_007570785.1 of Antilocapra americana. NCBI lineage: Eukaryota > Metazoa > Chordata > Mammalia > Artiodactyla > Antilocapridae > Antilocapra > Antilocapra americana. Next base: position 54,739 of record ML662449.1, on the reverse strand, counting down.
GCCCCACTGAGTAACAGAAAAGAAGAAAAAAAAAATCGGGTGAAGTTTTGGTGTGTGAAGCCTAGGGGAGGGGAGAGGACACAGAGTAAAGGAGTCCACCCTTGATGGAGGGGATCAGCCAGGAAAAGGGGGGTGTCTTTAAGAGAGGGCGACAGGGAGGTGCCTTAGAGGGGGAGCAGGTGGGAGCCCGTGCAAGAAAGCTCCTCCAACAGCGAGGGGAATGCGAGGTGCGGTCTGAATGCCAAGTTCTTAACGTGGCACATGCAAAGTGATTGAAGGGTAATGTAGAGAGGAGAGAGGAGAAAGGATTACTTGGGATTTTTAAGAGGGACTCCATTAACACCTCAAGCACTGAGAGCGAAGAGGAGAAGGAACGCACAGGTGAGTCAGTGTTCATTCCTGCGGTAGGAAGCTGTCCTCTGAAATGATCTATGTGGGTTCACCTGCTGTGAGCTGTGGGATCCACCAGGCTACACAGCACAGGTGGAGACATTGTGGAAATGTGGCTGAGTTTTGCAGGCTAAGGGATAGGTTCAGATCTGGCCATTTGAGGCGATCATAACATCTGACAAATCATTTTCAGTGATTCTCAAATGAAAGCAGGAAATAAGCACTCTAAGAATCCTTCTTCAGCTACATCTCTGGGTGAAGGTGTAAGGATTCTCCCAGTTTCCCCGAGGGTGTTATCGGAGAAGAGAGGCTCTGCTGAATCTGCATCCACTCAGGTGACCAGGGTGCCCATGCTGGAGTGTTGCAAAGCCTTCAGGGTTGGATCTTGATAACAGCTCACCGGGGGTGCCAGCTTGTCAGGAAAATGAGAAAGGCTGTGTGAATTAGAATCACAGTGGGCCCCTCTCCCCTGTCCTCACCCCACCCTTCTCTCATCCCCAGAGCCTGCATGCAAATAAGAATTTCCAGAGTATGAAGCCCAGATCTTCCCCTGCAGTGGGGCTCCATCCAGCTAGAGACGGTTTGGTTTGGACTCAGAAAGGGTCACCTCTGGTCTAGACATGAACTCCCACTTCAGCTGGAGTGCTGTTGTTCATGTCATCTGTCCCTGTTTCCCCAGGGTCTTGGTGACTGGATCTGGTATGTGTTGTGTAAGAGATCTGTCTTTCTGTGTAGACCTTGCCGGCAGCTGGAATCTCTTCTGGGTTATTCAGGGCCCTACTCTGTGGGTTTTAGGATAAGCTCCATGGTTAGCATGGATCTCTCTTCGTGGTAAATGGGATTTGTTGGGTGTTAGACACGAGAGCTTCTTCAGCTCCAGTTAAAGATTTCTCCATGAAACACGGGATCAAGCTCTGTGGAGTAAGCTTCAAAAGCCAGCCCTGTCTGTCCTGACAGAGATGCCCCAAGCTAAGCTCTGAGGTCAGGACTATGCTCCAAGTGGCTGGATTGTGAAACAGTGGACTTGTGGTCCCCAGAGAGGTAGACTGGAATAAACCAGAACATGCATTCCCGGCTGAGAGCATAGACCATCTTTTGTGCAGTCTGTCAGATGAGGACTTTGTGCTGGAAAAGCTACCGCCATCACCCAAAGAAGCCACAGCAGGACTGTCTGGGAGTGCCCACTGTGGCTGAGATGGACTTCTCTCCATGTTTGTGTTTATAATCATAACCACAACAAAACGTTCATTTGCTCAGTAGTTGCAGTATGCCAAGCACTGTACCAGGTATTCTACCCACAATACCCGGTCAATGATCATAGCAAACTGCGGAATTAGTGTTCTCGGCCCCAAGCGCTGAGTCCCAGAGAGGGTGAGTGAAAGTCACTCAGTCTTGTCTGACTATTTGCGACCCCATGGACTATATAGTCCATGGAATTCTCTAGGCCAGAATAGTGGAGTGAATAACCTTTCCCTTCTCCAGGAGATTTTCCCAACTCACGGATCAAACCCAGGTCTCCCACATTGCAGGAAGATTCTTTACCAGCTGAGCCACAAGGGAAGCCCAAGAATACTGGAGAGGGTAGCCTATCCCTTTTTCAGTGGATCTTCCCAACCCAGGAATCAACTGGGGTCTCCCGCATTGCAGGCGGATTTTTTATCAACTGTGCTTTCAGGGAAGCCCAGAGAGGGTTGGTGATCTCCCAAAATCACACAGCCAGTGGCAGAGCTGGAAACGGAGTCTGGTTGGTTGTTTCCAAAGCCTTTGTCATTTTCATCATACTCAGCACACAAATGTAGTTTCCTTTGTCATTAACCCAGGTCTTTTCCCTTGGAGAAGACACAGTGGATGCTGATTTTGGCCACACAGAGGGCTGGTGTGGAAGAGGAAAGCCATGTCTCTGATTACTGAATGCACAGGTCACTAGGAAGAGTGGACCCCTCATTAGAAACCCTCAGGTCTGAGAGGACATCTGTTTCCAGGAGCGCAGTGGGTATAAATAGAGCAGGAGCCAGCCTCGCTGCTGGGCGGGTTTTGTGTTTGCTGTTTTGTTTTTCTAACATTCTGCTCCGCTAAAATCACCCTCATTTGGGATCAAAAGCATGAATAAATCCTAAATAAGTCATTGTTCCTCCAGTGGTTAATCAATCCATAAAAATCTATTTAGCACCTACTGTGTGTCCTGCATTTCAGCCCCATGGTGTTGATTAGAGCAGGAAGTAAGAAGTCAGAGCTGCTGTATTTTCGCTGTAGCGACCCTGCTCTCTGGTGAAGACACATGCTAGTCCCGCAATCAGAGGTCTGCAGAGGGCCTCCTGCCCAGCCTTTTGGTGGGTGCTCTCAGGAATACAGGGAAGGTGCAAGGTGCTTCACTCTCTGCTCAGTTTCACCCCGCCTGTTTCCGAAAAGGGGTGGAGGCATCCAGATGCAATATAGGACTTCCCCCCCGACATCCCACCCTTATCTGCAGTTTCAGTTACTTGTGGTCAACCTCTGCCTGCAAATATTAAATGGAAAATTGCAGAAATAAACATTTCATAGGTTTTCAATTACGTGCCATTCTGAGTAGCATGATGAAATCTCATGCTATCCTGCCCAGGATGTGAATCACCTCTTTGTCCCGTGTATCCACCACCTGCCCATTGAAAGTGAAAGTGTCAATCATTCAGTCGTGTCCAACTCTTTGCGACTCCAGAGGAAGACTATAGGAAGACTATTGCCTTCCTGTCCATGGAATTCTCTTGGCAAGAATACTAGAGTGAGTAGCCAGTCCCTTCTCCAGGGGATCTTCCTGACCCAAGGATTAAATCCAGGTCTCTTGCAATACAGGCAGATTCTCTACCATCTGAGCCATCAGGGAAGCCCATGATGTGAATCAGCTCTTTGTCCAGCATATCCACCACCTGCCTGTTAGTACAGGAAAAAACACAATGCCTGTAGGGTCTGGTACTATCCACAGCTTCATGCATCCACTGAAGGTTTTGGGAGGTATTCCCTGCAGATAAGGTGGGACCACTGTACTTGGTTCTTGTTCTTGACAGAGGCTAAGGTAAAAACAGTTGTTATCAAGAAACATAACTTAGTGCCCAGATGTGGGGAAAAGACTCTAAGTATTGTGGGATATAGGGCATGATCTGTAAGAGCTGGGCTGGTTGGGAAGGCTTCCTGGAGGAGACAGGTCTCAGGCTGGACCTGAGGAGGGAGGAGGTTTCCATGGGAAGCAGAGGAGCCTTGGGTCAGGAGGACAGAGGATGCTCGATCCTTGGATTGGGGAACTTATCCAGGTGTGCTAGTTTCTGGCACATGGCTTATTGTTAACAGTCATTTCCTTTGGATGAAAATGAAAATGTATTTTCTTTCTTTGCCCAAATCAGTGAACTATTAGATTCTAAGATTCAGAGTGAAAGTGGTGGTGTCTTTTTTGGCATTTTCAATGGCAGGAATTCAGCACCTTTTTTTAGTACCAGTTGTTTGCAGGTGGCAGGAGTGCTAATTAGACAGAGCCACTAGCAATTTTCCTGGATGGTTCTGACTCCCAAACCGACAGGAAACACTGCTTGGGCATTTTTAGAGAGCAGATTCTTCTTTCCCTGCTGATAAAGTGATTCTTCAAACACGGTGGTCAAAGGAGTGGGTTTCCTAGTTGCTCAATACATATTTATTGGGCGTTGAATTGTTCACAGTGACCAAAATTTCATTTTACTTCTTTGGTGTTTAAGAAGGGCCTGATGCTTTTCTATGAGGTGGTGTAAAAAGAAGACCCAAATGATTGGGAAGATAGTTGTAAGGAACATTTCATTGGAGTGTTAGAGTAGTTTTTCGATCATGGAAGCAGGTTTTCATGAAAGGGAAAATTCAAGAGACTTTTGAGAAAAGATTGAATCCTCATAGTTCTTTGCATACATATTTTCTAAGCTGTTTTTAAGAATAAAGAGGTTACAGGCCTGCCAGTTCTCTGTTTGATTTCAGAATCTACTGGTGCCAGTGTCTTTCCTCTCTCTCTGAGATTTCAGTAGGACTTGGGGCCAAAACCATGTCACGAGTGGTCATTTTGAAGCCCTGTATTGGACCAGAAGCAGAACAAAGGCCATCCAGGGCAGGTGACTGCCCGGTCTGTCTGTACGACAGAGACCCTTGTGCTCTCTGCCTTCTGCCTGGACTCAGGCTGCCCGAGAGTGTGGCAGTCCACATGGGCAATGGGGGAGAGCACAGTGGAAGGCAGAGGGGCCACCACGCAGAGCTGTTGGCCACAAATCTCATTTTCATCAGCTGTTTCATGAAGACGGCCAGGTGCAGGGCTCTGTCTCAGGAGTTATGATTTATTTCCATGTTTGTGTTAGTTGCTGAGTCGTGTCCAACTCTCTGCGACCCCCTGGACTGTAGCCCACCAGACTCCTCTGTCCATGGGATTTTCCAGGCAAGAACATTGGAGAGGGTTGCCATTTCCTTTTCCAGGGGATCTTTCTGACCCAGGGATCCAACCTGGGTCTCCTGCATTGCAGGCGGATTCCTTGCCATCTGAGCAACCAGGGAAACCCATTTATTTCAAGTCCCCAAATTGAGGCTACCTGTCACATTCACAAGCAAAAGGCAGCCCCTCCTCCAAGCGAAAAAGTTCACTATTCTCCCCAAAGACAGAGGTATTGGGAATCAAGCTTCAGGCACTCAGATTCTGAGATAAATCTCAGTTTGCACGTGAAGTATCTAGTTATTTCAGATATTTTGGGTTCTTTGGAATATGGATCCCTGTATTTCATCTTCAATGAATTTGTGCAACTGCATGCACTTTCTGTGCTGTGGGTCTGGGAGGAAGAATTTGTGAGGTCATGCTCTAGGGAAACACAACCGTCAACACACTGGCCCCAGAGGCCCTGTCCCCACGGAATCAGAGGTGACAAGGAAGAGAAAGCAGTAGGGCCTGAACTCAAGGTACTTACTAGATATTTACTAAGGGTCTTAATAATTGCCCGAGTCTGTGATAAAAGTCACCATCTGGTCCATCTTTTACTATAAGAAAATATGATATATGAAAATTCAAAATGATAAAACAGAAGGATTTACTAGTTTACATTACAAAAGGATGCATGAACTGCCCATAAGTGAAGCTTTCCCCTTTGATATTTAATCTGTGGCTGATTTATTAGACATTCTGTTCATATACAACTGGGCAGAAACACATTAATTTATTTTTATTTATTTAAGGCTTGTGACCTGCCTGCTTTCAAGATGTCTCAAGCAATTTACAGGTTAAAACATGGGGCAAAAGGAGACATTTAGGAATGAAACAGAACAGACAGAACCCAAAGGGAGGAGCTGGGTTAGAGGCATTAAGCACACAAGATGAATGGGTTCTACAGATAGGATCTCTAAGGGAAAGCAGGGCAAATGTGCCAGGTTACCTGATTGTATAAAGAAAGGCACATTTGTATCAGGTCATTAAAGATGTCTCGAATAGAAACTGTTTAAAAAATCGGAGGCTATTACAAATGGAAGAATGTAATATTATTGAGATAAAAGATTTCTCCTTTAGACTTTGCAGACAAATGCTAATCCTCGACAAGTGTAACACTGCAGGTTTTTATGTTAACATTTTTCACTACGTCTAAACCTTTGAAAAATATTTACCAGATGATTTCATCAAAAATTTTCAGTTCTTTATAGATTTGCTTATTGCCAATTCAGGAAAAGGGTTGCAAATTGGTCACGTTTCATTTAGGTTGCCGTGAATTTTCCTAGAAAGCAACAGGTGGGTATCTTCTAGCTTAATTCTAAACCTTTGATAATTTTAGTGTAATTACAGGTCAATTTCAAAATTAGCCAGAGTTTTGGCTAATGTAAAATTTTATTAGAAATAACCAGAACTTAGCATTAGAATGCTAGACTAGAGATCTGTTCAGGAAAATTAGAGATATCAAGGGAACATTTCATGCAGAGATGGACATGATAAAGACAGAAACGGTGAGGATCTAAGAAACAGAAGAGATTTGGAAGAGGTGGCAAGAATACACAGAAGAAATGCCCCAAAAAGGTCTTAGTGACTTGGATAACCATGATGGTGTGGTCACTCACTTAGAGGCAGACATCCTGGAGTGTGAAGCCAAGTGGGCCTTAGGAAGCATTACTATGAACAAAGCTAGTGGAGGTGATGGAGTTCTAGCTGAGCTATTTCAAATACTAAAAGATGATGCTGTTAAAATGCTGCACTCAATGCACCAGCAAATTTGGAAAACTCATCAGTGGCTTCATGACTGGAAAAGGTCAGTTTTCATTCCAGTCCCAAAGAAAGGCAACACCAGAAAATGTTCAGATTACCATACAGTTGTGCTGATTTTGCATGCTAGTAAGGTTATGCTCAAAATCTTTCAAGCTAGGCTTCATCAGTGTGTGAACTGAGAACTTTCAGATGTACAAAGTGGGTATAGAAAAGGCAGAGAAACCAGAAATCAAATTGCCAGCTTTTGTTGGATCATAGGAAAAACAGACGAGTTCTAGAAAAACATCTACTTTTGCTTCATTGACTATGCTAAAGCCTTTGACTCTGTGGATCACGACAAACTGTGGAAAATTCTTACCGAGATGGGAATACCCGACCATTTATCTGCCTCCTGGGAAACCTGTATGCAGGTCAAGTAGCAACAGTTAGAACAGTATATGAAACAGTGGACTGGTTCAAAATTGGGAAAGGAGTACGACAAGGCTGTATACTCTCACCTTACTTATGTAATTTAGATGCTTATTACATCATGCGAAATGCTGGGCTGGATGGAACATCAGCTGGGATCAAGATTGCTGGGAGAAATATCAACAGCCTCAGATATGCATATGATACCACTCTAATGGCAGAAGTTGAAGAGGAACTAAAGAGCATCTTGATGAAGGTGAAAGAGGAGGGTGAAAAAGCTGGCTTAAAATTCATCATTCAAAACACTAAGATCGTGGCATCTGGTCCCATGGCAAATAGATGGGGAAAAAGTGAAAGCAGTGGCAGATTTTATTTTCTTGGGCTCTAAAATCACTGTCAAGAGTGACTACAGCCATGAAATTAAAAGATGCCTGCTCCTTAGAAGAAAAGGTATGACATATCTAGATAGTGTCTGAAAAAGCAGAGACATCACTTTGCCAACAAAGGTCTATATAGTCAGAGCTGTGGTTTTTCAAGTAGTTATGTATGGATGTGAGAGCTGGACCAAAAGGAAGGTTGAGTATGCTGAAGAATTGATGCCTTCAAATTGTGGTGTTGGAGAAGACTCTTGAGAGTCCCTTGGACTGCAAGGAGATCCAACCAGTCAATTCTAAAGGAAATCACCCTGAATATTCATTGGAAAGACTGATGCTGAAGCTGAAGCTCTAATACTTTGACTACCTGATGTGAAGAACTGACTCATTGGAAAAGACTTCCATGCTTGGAAATTTGAATGCAGAAGAACCGGACTACAGAACATAAGATAGTTGGATGGTATCACCGTGGACTCAGGGGACTCGATGGATGCCAGTTTGAGCAACCTCCCAGATATACTGAAGGACAGGGAAGCCTGGCATACTGCAGTTCATGGGGTAGCAAAGAATCAGACATGAACTGATTCATGAATTATAGACTGAACAGTAATAACAACATCCACATCAGCAGATTGTTCACCATAACCTTTTAATCTTTTTCCTGGGCTAGACTACATCTCCCAGCACCCCTGCAGTTGGACTATATCTCCCAGCCTCCTTTGCAGTTAGGCTATATTGCCTAGTTTCCATTTTAGTTAGATGCACTCATGTTAATGAAATATGCATGGAAGTAATACATGCCATTTCCAGACCTGACCCATTAAAATCTGCCCTTGTACTTTCCATCCTCTTTTCCCTCTCTCCATGTTGATGCAGGCAAACACGGAGATCTTGGAAACTACAAATTAAAGATGGCAGTGAAACAAAACCCAGGAAACTCTGGGTCTCTAACTTATTGTTTGGAGGGGGCCACTCACTGATCTGGAACACCCATTTTGGGACTTCAAGAAACAGGAAATAAAATTCTATCATATTTGAGCTGTTTTATTATTTTTGGTTTGTTTGTTTTTGTGATTAGTGTTACCCTAACTAATATAGCAATCAACTGAGCCTCTGAGAGGTGAATTCTCTGGAGAATCTGCATTTTTAACAAGCACCTTAGAGGAATTTGGGAATCACTGCTGGAATAGAAGGGGAACCGGTCACTCAGGTCACTCATGGGTTTAGAGTAGACCAAGTAATGTGATGCTATTGCATTTTAGAATGGCAGCAAGAAAGCAGACTTTTACCTCCTTTTTCTTTGCCACAGAGAACAATCTACTGACTAAAAAGAAAAGGAAAACTGTGGTAAGAGAAAATTGAAGTTCAAGATGAATAAAGAGATTATAACAAGCACCAACCTACTGTAAATGAGCTCAAGTCTCTTGGCCAGGACAAATTACACCCCAGGGAGTAGAGAGAACTTACCACTGGAGCTGTAGAGTCTCTGCTGATAATCTTTAAGGAGCATGGAGAGTGGGAAAGAAAATGGAACACAAGAGATGGGAAAATATAATTTTTATTAATAAAGAGGGAAAAGATTCTGCAGGCTACAAAAATGGGGATATCCTATTCACCTTCATGAAGTTGATTATTGAAGGCTGATTTGTGAGCATATGAAAAATGGAGAATTCTCTAGAAGCCCATGTGGCTTCTTTTAAGAGCAAGCCACAACAAGGAAACTGTATTCCCAGTTTTGTGATAGGCTTGCTAGATTATTATGTCAGGGAATTGTGTTAGCTGTGTAGAAGCAAAGCATACCTCAGGTTAGTATTTGTCAAGGAATCTCATGATAAATTTGTGTGCAAGATAAAGTAATTTCAACTGCAGACTAGTATTTGGGTAATACATACCCAAAGATGCTAATCACTGTCAGCATGAAAGTACATTTCTAGTGAAAGGTCACAGTAATAGTTCCATCTGATATTTTTATTAGTAAGGCAGATATAAATGACTTAGTTAATACTGAAATCTTGAGATGATGTGTAGAGAGTACATTGACTGGCATAACAAGGCCCAAAGAAAAGGCTCAAATATTAATCTAAATGTAATGATGTGAAATGAAACTGACAATAAGATTGAGCAGGTGGGTTTAAACAGTGCCCCCCCCCTGCCCCCATACAAATCCAGGGCTAAGAGGCAGTAGCTGTGCTCTGAGAGAAAAAGGCAGGAACAGGACATCAAAGATGTTGTTCAGTTGCCCAAAGTCCTGTATGAACTCTGAAGTTAGCTGTGAAGCCTTGGGGTTAGCTGAGACCTGTATGTAGTTGTCTGAAGGCATCTCAGGAGCAGGGGGACCCAGGCAGATTTCAAAGGGCCAAATGGTAAGATTTCAGGTTTACATAAGAATGAACTTTCTTCAGCCATTTCAGAGCTTCCCAAGATGATAGGCTGCTTAGAGATCAGAGCACCTGTCAATTGACATGACCAAGTGGAGAGAGAAGATCCCTCGTTGGGACCTTCAAGAAAAAGGTAAAGACATCTGAATGGGTATTTGGCCACAAAGAAACCACTACAGCCCCTCCAAGTATTAGTAGCTATATGACGGGGCACCATTTAGTGATAATCGGTGCCAGGTATAGTGTTAGAGTGGGCTCCAACGTCCTATATTAGCTTTTTGGCTGCTGTCACAAATTACTTAGAAGAAAAGCTATGGAAAATCTAGACAGCATATTAAAAAGCAGAGGTATCACTTTGCTGACAAAGGTCCCAATAGTCAAAGCTATGTTTTTTCCAGTAGTCATGTACAGATGTGAGAGGTGGACCATAAAGAAGGCTGAGCTCTGAAGGATTGATGGTTTTGAACTGTGGTGTTGGAGAAGATTCTTGAGAGTCCCTTGGACAGCAAGGAGATCCAACCAGTCCATCCTAAAGGAAATCAACCCTGAATATTCATTGGAAGGACTGAGGCTGAAGCTGAAGCTCCAATCCTTTGGCCACCTGATGCGAAGAATCGAGTACCTGGAAAAGACTCTGATGCTGGGAAAGATTGAGGGCAAGAGGAAAATGGGGTGACAGAGGATGAGATGGTTATATGGCATCACTGACTCAGTGGATATGGGTTTGAGCAAACTCCAAGAGATAATGAAGGACAGGGAAGCCTGGAGTGCTACAGTTCACGGGGTCACAAAGAGTCATACCTGACTTCATGACTTAACAACACAAATTACTATAAAATTAGTTTCATAACTCAATACAAAGTTACTTTCTTACTGTTCTGGGGCCCAGAAGTGTAAAATCAAGGGGTCTGCAGGCCTATATTCCTTCTGGAAGCTCTAGTAGAATATCCTTTTTCAGTTTCAAGAGGCTGCGTGCATTCCTTGGCACTTGGTCCCTACCTCTGTCTTCCAGGTTAGCGATGTAACATCTTAAGTCTGTCTTCTCTTTCTCTCTGATTCTGTTATCACATCTCCTCCACCCCTGATCCCATGACTTCCCTCTCAGAAGGACTCTTGTGATTATACTGGGTTCGACCATCTAGATTCATCTTCCCATCGCAGAGTCTTTAGTTTTATCACACCTGCAAAGTTCCTTTTGCCATATAAGGTATCATTTTCACAGGCTTTGAGGACTAGGATGATGACATCTTTGGGAGGGTTGTTATTTTGTCTACTACAAGCCCTTTATATATTGCCTCATTTAATTTGATCCCTCACTGTCTTGAAGAGTTGGGCATTATTTCCACTTAACAAATGGAGAATTGGAGCTGTGGAACAATTACGAAACATGCTACACCACCAGGAAAAATGGTGAGGCTGGGATCAAACTGGGTTCTGACTCTAAGAACTGGGACTCTCACCACTCTGATGCTGTACTGCGCATGTTTATTATTATTCTTAGAGCCCATGATTCTAAGCACTAATAATCGCTTTTCTTTAATGGTGTTAATTTAGTGGTGACGTTATTGCAGCCTGTTTTTTCTAAAATGTCATACGAATCAGACATTTCTGGCTACCTGTGAAATTTAAGTGGCCTCTCCCTGCAATCATCCTTAGCATCCTCAGCTCCCAGCTTTTACCCCTCCTGGATTTTGTCACCTTGCCCCTTCTCAGCAACAGGAGTTTGGAACAGTGTTATTTTCTGAATTCAGATCTGACAATCTTTGTAGACCAAAGGTTACACAGCCGTATAAGTTTGTTTTTAACCCAAAGTAACAGAGTTATCAGGCAGAGTGTATAAAAAGATACCAGAAATGCAGGCTAAAAACCTAGCAATTCAGGGAGGCAATAGGAGCACCACGGTGACAGTGGCATTTGGGCCCCAGGGCATATATAAACGTGGTAGCATCCCGTTGATGCCCATATCCCCAGAGACTGGAGTTCAGGCCTTGCTGAGGTGGGCAGTGGAGGAGTCTCCTGCCCAGACCCTCTGTGCTGGAACATTGCTTCCAGCATCTGTAAAGCTGAGCAGGAGACACGCCAGTGCCCCATTTTACAGATGGCAACCCTGAGGCTCAGAGCTGTGCTCAAGGTCACTTGACCAAGTCATGGCAGAGACTAGGCCCAAAGTCAAGGGCCCTGGGTTTCAGTCTTTGCTCTGCCATTCACTGCTGCAGTGGGACCATGAGCATGACAATGAACGTGTCATGTCTTTTCTTTGGTCATCCTTCCAGTGTGTTCTACCGTGACCATTTGGAACCACAGTATGTCGGGATTGTCTGCCCTCCTGCAGCCCAGTTCTCATCGTGCTTAGCTGTGCCGGGCTGGGCTCTGGGTCAGAGCAGAGCTGGATGTGGGTTGAACACAGCCTGGGTGAAGAGAAGTCTGGAGCACATGTTGGCGGGGCGCGGCGGGGAGCCGGTGATCACTGGTGACACCAGGATGTAGTTGCCAGCAAGAGGGTCCACAGGGCACAGGAGGGGCTTGGCTGGGAGTGGAGGCTATGATCTGACTGTGATGCTGAGCAGTGGCTGGATGGTAGGAGTGGAGGGGAAGGGCCTTGGGTCTTATTGGGTTCAGTGCCTGTTCAATTGCTAGGACCTGGTTCATCCTCCTGGTAGGTAGTTTCTAGATGGTTCATACGGCAGTGCCATGGCAGCTTTCACCAAGCCTATGTTGTAAGGTCAGAATTGATTGAGCACCTGAGAGTCTAGAAAGGAAGGAAACTATCATTTGAACACCTTATTTATGCTAGGTACTCAGCTAATGGCAGTAACTGCCCTTACTATGCACTTATTTTCTGCTAGTCACAGGGGTGTTCACTGATTCTGGGTACAAGGAGAATGCAACACAATTCTTGCCCTTGGGGAGGTCAAAGTCCACAGGTCTGTGGCTACTAACCTTTACTAGTCAACGCAAGGACTGAACGAAGTGATAATTAATGAATATAAGAGGAGGTAGCAGGGTTGGTAAGTTAGAAAGTGCTGGGTTGGGGAGTCCCCAGGGTCTATTCTCCTGCCAGAACTCTGGTGTTAAGGCAAGAGAAGCGCTGCTTCTATAACATTTTCTCAGTAAGAATCAATAGGGTCTTGATTCCTTAAAAATAACATTGCTTTGCTAACTTGTGTTCATCGTTCAGTCTGCGGTCCACTAGGACTCTTGGATCATCGTTTCCCCATGCTAGCATCTCGCTTTTGTGTGGTTGTCACCATTTCTCTTTTCAACACTCAGCCTTTCTGTGACAAGATCAGGGAAACACAGAAAATAATTTTTTAAATGTTCAATTGATTTTATTTTTTGTCTTTTTTTCCAAAACAATTTTATTGAGTTATAATTTAAAGACCAAAACATTTGTCCATGTTGAGTGTGTGATTTTAGTAAATTTACAGAGAGGTGCAAGCCTCACCACAATCAAGTTTAGAACATTTTTCTTACTAGAGGGAATAATTTAAGGACACAATACAAGAAATATGGGTTTATTCAACCCCCTTGAACATGCATTTCTGAAATTATTTTATGTAAAATCTGTCAGCAAATTTTGAGTCACTTCACAGTATACTTTTGCAAGAAAAATAAAAGCAAAATGAAGTGGAAGGAAGAACCCCTGTGCTTTAAATCTTAAGAACCATTATCCATTTTGTAGATCACTTCATTAATAAACAGATTATTATAAAAGTAATTATTTTAGAGATGGCAACTGCCATTAGCTAGTACTACATTGTTGTCTACTGGGACTTATAAAAAGTCTTTTTAATTTGCTCTTCAAAAATCACTTACACCCACAAAACCACTTCAGTCAACGGAATAAATCTAGGTATTGGCAAACCTTAGTTACCATAGCAAAAACAGCTTTACCTTTTTACCTTTCTGATTTGTTTCCAATCAGGTTTTCTTTCTTCTCCAGAACTGCCTGACTGGTGGAAGGGCTTGTCTAGGGAATCCCATCCTTTTGCAAACTGGCTACTCTGGCAAGAAAGTAACCAATCGAGGGTGGAGTGTGCACTGAATAATGGATGCTCCAATGATGTCCTACATAAATACCCACTGAAGAATAGCGGATAGAGGATCAGAAGCTGTTGCTGGCCCCTCTGTTAGTTATGCCATTGCTTATGTGGGCTGGTTCCTCTGATAGGGCGCATTGGTGGGGTCAGTGCCTATTCCTTCTCGTCTTGCATTCCATCCTCCTTATGCTGTAGATCCATCAGATACAGAGAAGTGTTTATTCCCAAGCAAGGGGGGATCATTCTTCCAAAAAATAAAAAAAAAAAATACCTGGTGGTCCAGTGTTGAGAGCGTGGGTTTGACCCCTGCTTAGGGACATAAGATCCCTCATGCTGCATTGCATGTCCAAAAATTAAGCCCACAAAAATAAAAAAAAAAAGGTATAAGAAAAGCCTGATCCTAAGTTGAAAGCCCTTAAAATACCTTCCAGTTCTATTTGTAAGAGTAGGCTTCAGTCGTGTCGGACTCTTTGTGAACCTATGGACTGTAGCCCTCCAGGCTTCTCTGTCCATGGAATTCTCTAGGCAAGAATACTAGAGTGGATTTTGCCATGCCCTCCTCCAGGGGATCTTCTCTGCCCAGGGATTAAATCTGCATCTCTTATGTCTCCTGCATTGGCAGGCAGGTTCTTTACCACTAGCGCCACCTGGGGAAGCCCTTGTAAGAGTCTGCAAAGAGTCTTACACAACTGAGCAACTGAATTGAGCTTTTACTGCTATGTACTATTTATGAGAAAGAGACAGATGCCTGGGAGCAAACGTATCAGAAATTTATTTAATATTTATTTTTAAGTTGGAAAAATTAAGTCATCTTACATTAAGTGAAGTGCATGATCTCAAGAATTCCGATAAATTTTACATAGTGAGCATACCCTAACCAGGATAGAGAACACTGCCCACAACCCCAGGGTCTCCTGTACAACCTCCCAGTCCTTACCTCCACAAAGTAATCAACATCTGTCTTTGATGCCATATGAATGGGATAACATAGTATATATATTTTTTGTATCTGAATTTTTCACTCAACATTAGTGTCTATGAAATTCCTCCATGTTGTTGCCTGTGGCAGGAGTTCAGCTTTTACATTGTTGTATATAATATTTTATTACATGGCTGTACCATGACATGGTCAGCTTTTCTGGTCCTATCACTTCATGGCAAATAGATGGGGAAACAATGGAAATAGTGACAGACCTTATTTTCTTGGGCTCCCAAATCACTGCAGATGGTGACTGCAGCCATGAAATTAAAAGACACTTGCTCCTTGGAAGAAATGTTATGACCAACCTAGACAGCATGTTAAAAAGCAGAGACACTGCTTTGCTGACAAAGATCTACCTAGTCAAAGCTGTGGTTTTTCCAGGAGTCATGTATGGATGTGAAAGTTGGACTAAAAGAAAGCTGAGAGCCAAAGAATTGATGCTTTTGAGTTGTGGTATTGGAGAAGACTCTTGAGAGTCCCTTGGACTGCAAGGAGATCCAACCAGTCCATCCTAAAGTAAATCAATCCTGAATATTCATTGGAAGGACTGATGCTGAAGTGGAAACTCTAGTACTTTGGTCACCTGATTCAAAGAACTGACTCATTTGAAAAAGACCCTGATGCTGGGAAAGATTGAAGGCAGGAGAAGAAGGAGACGCTAGAGGATGGGATGGTTGGATGGCATCATCAACTTGATGGACATGAGTTTGAGCAAGCTCCAGGAGGTGGTGATGGACAGGGAAACCTGGCCATGCTGCAGTCCATGGGGTCGAAAAGAGTCGGACATGACTGAGTGACTGAACTGATATAATATTCTATTGCATGACTATACCATGGCATGGTCAGCTTTCCTACTATTGATGGACATTTGGTAGCTTCTAGTGTTTACCTGTTAGAGATAGTGTCTTTATGAACATTCCTTATCTTTCTGTGCACCTAGATAGGCATTTCTGTTAGAGTAGAATTGCTGGTTCATGGGAATGCAGTGTTCAGCTTTAATAGATAAAATAATTAAGGCTTTTCTAATTCTTCTTGTGTTAATATTTTCAGATTGTGATTTTTTTTAAAATAAAAGGATTTGTTGTTTCATCTAAACTGCCAAATTTATTGTCATAACATCTTCTCATTGCCCCTTTGATGTTTGTGTGAATTCTATGATTGCACCTTTTTTTTTTTAATAAATCACTAATATTAGTAGTTCCTTCTTTTTGTTTTTCTTGAGCAATCTTCATAGGGATCTGTAAATTTTATTAGTCTTTTCAAAGAACCAATATTTGGCTTAATGGATATTTTACTATTCTGTAGTTCTTCTATTTTTTTTTATTTCTTCCTTTGCCTTAAATTTGATCTTCTGTACCAATTCCTTGAGATAGTCTTTGGATCACTGATTTTCTGTTATTCTTTTTTTCTGAAATATACATTTAAGGCTATACATTTTCCTCTTAAGCCTAGTTTAAGCTCTGTGCTACAAGTTTTTAACATGTTGGTTTTTTTTATTATTCCTCGGTTGAGAGTATTTTCTAATTCCCACGCAGATTTCTAAGTTCTGAATTGTGTTTTTAATCAAAGGTTACTTAGTAATTTCCAAACATTTGAGTATTTTAGAAGTATTTCCTATTGATTTCCAGGCTTTTCCCACTCTACCCTTTGCAATTTGTTAAAATATACTATGTGTTTCAGAATATGGTTTATTTTGTTTAATGTCCCATGTATAGTTGAAAATAATGTAATCCTACTGTTGTTGAGTTCAGTGTTCTGTATATGCTGACAAGGTCAAGTTTGCTTATCATGTTATTCAAAGCTTCTTTATCTTAACTGATTTATTGTCTGGTTGCTCTATCAGTTGCTGTAAGATGTATTTGAAATCTTCAACTATCACACTGGATTTGTTTTTCCTTTTAGTTCTGTTTTTTTTTTCTCTGCCTGTTTTGGGTTTTGGTTTTAGGTGCATACAAGTCTCATATTATTAGATATTCCTGCTGAATTGAATTTTTGCCGTTGTGAATTGAAAATTTGCCATTGTGAAATGTTTCACTTTAGGAATACTTCTTGCCTTAAGTCTTGCATTGTTTGATATCAATATGGCTAAGCCAATATTTTTTTGGTTGGTGTTTTCAGAGCATATTGTTTTATACTCGTTTATGTTTTATACTTTCAATACTTTGGCCACCTAATGAGAAGAACTGACTCATTTGAAAAGACTCTGATGCTGGGAAAGATTGAAGGTGGGAGGAGAAGGAGTTGACAGAGGATGAGATGGTTGGAGGGCATCACCGATTCAATGGGCATGATTCTGAGTGAACTCTGGGAGCTGGTGATAGACAGGGAGGCCTGGCATGTTGCAGTCCATGGGATCGCAAAGAGTCAGACACGACTGAGCAACTGAACTGAACTACTGAACTGATGTTTTATAACCTTTTTGTGTCTATCTGTTATAAGAACACAGAGTTAGGTCTTGTTTTGTATTGTTTTTCCGGGCTGACAGTTTTTAAATTTTGATTGGATTATGGAGTCTGCTTACATTTAAAAAATTCCTGATTTTTTGGTGTTAATTTCTGTCATGTTGTTATTTGTTTTATATTAGGTCTACCTGAGGTTTGTTCTCTTTCTCTCTCCTTTATTTAAATAAAGTTTTTTATTTTGTTACTCTATTTCCTCCCTTTATTAGATTTTAGTTTTAAATTCTTTTATTGTTTCTTTATTGTTAGCCTACGGTAGGAGCCGGCATACTTTTTCTGTAAAAGGACAGATAGTAAATAATTTAGCTGTTGAGGGGCACATACAAGTCTCTGACTCCCCTCCTTTCCCCAACCTGTTCCCCCTCCACCTTGTCCTTCTCCCTTTCCTCCTCCTCAACTGTTCCTTAAAAATGCAAAACCATTCTTAGCTTCTCAGATGAACAAAATAGGCTGTGGAACAGATTTGTACATGAGTGCATAGTTTACCAAACTCTGCTCGAGGTTTACCCCAGGCCTTCAACACAATCTACTCTTCAGTTAATAATTTTACAAATTCCTGGGCAATAAATGGACTTTCCAACACTTTAATTCCATTTACCCACTTTTCTTCTTCCTTTTATGCTATTTTGAGCATGTATTTTACTTCTCTATGTCTTTAAAATCTCACAAGATACTGTTATTTTTACTGTTTTAAATAGCCAATAATTCATTTTGATTTACTCTTAAACTTACCATTTCTGGTGCTGTTTATTGCATTTTGCATTACTGTTCTTCCAACTTGGATTATTTTGTCTGAATAACTTCCTTGGTTATTTCTTTTAGAATATGCATCTGTTGATGATCCATTTTCTTAATTTTTCATTGCTTAACATGTTTGTCTTAATTTTAAAAGATATTTCTACTGGATAGACTAAGAATTCTAGACTAACATTTCTCCCCAGCCTCAACTTCTCTCAGCATTTTAGCTTTGTCATTCTATTTTTCTGGCTTCTATTGTTTGTGTTGAGTGGGTCTTATTGTTGCTCCTAATGTATGCCTTTTCCTCCTCTGGCTATTTTAGGATTTTGCTTTTTGTCTTTTGCTTTTTGAAGCTCTACTATGATGTGTTTTTGTGTAGTTTTCTTTGTTTTTATGTGTTGAATTTTGTTAGAGCTCCTTGAGTCTGTATACTGATGTCATTCTTGGTCTTTATTTCTTCAAATACGCAGTTTTCCCCACTTCCTCTCTTTCCTGTATCTGGGATTCAGATTTCACAGTGGTTATTTTCACTGTGTCTCTTATGTTCTTTTCTCTCTCTTTGTGTAAGTATGTATATCTGTATGTGTGTGTAATCTTTTCTTTCCTGTATCAATATGGTTGTTTTCTAATATACTAATTTCTTTTTCTGCTGTGTCTTATCTGCTTCTCTGTCTATAAAATTCTCCAGGCAGGAATACTGGAGTGGGAAACCATTTTCTTCTCCAAAGGATCTTCCCAACCCAGGAATTGAACCTGGTTCTCCCACATCACAGCCAGATTCTTTACCATCTGAGCCATCAGGGAGGTCCCACTGTTAAACCTATTTAAAGCTATGGTTTTTCCAGTGGTCATGTATGGATGTGAGAGTTGGACCATACAGGAAGCTGAGCACTGAAAATTGATGCTTTTGAACTGTGATGTTGGAGAAGACTCTTGATAGTCTCTTGGACTGCAAGGAGATCCAACCAGTCCATCCTAAAGGAAATCAGTCCTGAATATTCGTTGGAAGGACTGATGCTGAAGCTGAAGCTCCAATACTTTGGCCACCTGATGTGAAGAGCTCATGCAAAGACTCCTTGGAAGGGACCCTGATGCTGGGAAGGATTGAAGGCAGGAGGAGAAGGGGACGACAGAGGATGAGATGGTTGGATTGCATCACTGACTTAATGGACATGAGTTTGAGTAAGCTCTGGCGGTTGGTGATGGACAGGGAGGTCTGGGGTCACAGAGTCTCAGACTCAAGGACATGACTATGCTACTGAACTGACTAACTAATAACCTATTTATTGAATATTTACTTTTTGTTATTATATCTTTCAGTTCTAGAATTTCATTTGTTCATTTGTTTCTTTTGAAATAGATTGTAGTTTTCTATTTTTTCATGTATTTGTTTGAATATATTAATCCTAGTTTGATAAAATCTTAGATAATTATAGTGTCTTGGTCACTTATGTGTATCTTTCTAAAGTCTTTGTCTTTTTTTAAATGTTGGCTTTATTTTCTGTGTCCTGGAATGCTGGATAATTTTTTATTAAATACTGGATATTGTGAATGAAAAAATATTGAGAGTCTGGATGATGTTTCTTTCCTTTAGAGAGGATTTTTCTTTTTTCCCTAGCAGGTAGTTAAAGAGTGTAAAATTCACCTTGATCTTGTCAGAAACTGAGGCTGGATTTTGGGCTTTGTGAGAGTTAGTCCCTCTCTGCTTTGTCCTTTCTTTTAGTGTTTAATCCTTGAGCTGTCTCAATGAAAATCTAGGTTATTTACCAAAACCTTTCCTCCTTGGTGGGCCCTGAATGTCAATATTTTTTCTTTCTAACACTTTGAGATTGCTCAAACTCTGATGGGTTTCCCAGCCTTTTAGAAGCTGTTTACTGCTTAGTTTCTTGGCCTCTTGCCTATCTCATGGAAAGCTTAAGAATTAGAAAATTCCTTGAGGGGAATTCAAATGCGGAATGCCTGACTTATTTCTATATGGGCCCTTTCTCTAGGAAAAGAGTTCTCTATGTTCTGGCTTCCTAGGTAGCACTGAATTCCAATTTTTGTCTTCTCAGACCAGCAAGGCTGCTGTGGTTCTAGACTTATATTTCTTCTGTCTCAGCGATACCCCTTGAGAACTGGCGAACGCCCCAAAGGGAAAACATGGGGGACATTTAGGGTTTACTCACTGCGTTTCCCTTTTCTCCAGAATTTTGGCCCCTAAAGTCCTGGCTGCTTTTGTTACTCTCCTATGACTCCAAACAGCTGTTTTCTGCAATATATTTAGCTTTTATAGTTGCTCTCAGCAGGATGGTTAACCTGATACAAGCTACTCTGTCAAAGACAGAAGCCAACATCTCCAGGTATTTATTTTTAAAAGTGGTTTCCAGGACATGTCCTGAGGCCACTGCACATTTAACTCTGTCTCCTGCTTTACTTTGAAGCATCCCCAGCTGAGGACTGGCAAGGTCTTTTGGCATCTTCAACACGGTTGATAATAAATGATTAAGTTCTATTTAATACATGTTATAATTATTAACTATTTTGTAAGTATTTTGAAGTTGAGATTAATATGCCAAGCATCGTCTTTCTCAACCAGATCACTCAGTTTACCATAATGCTGATTCTCTACGAAATAAAGTTTCCCATCTTTCAGTTTATAGCCACACACACACACACACACACACACACACACACACACACACACACACAGGCACTATTTCTCTTCCCGCCCCTCTGGAAACCTTAACCTGAGCTGATATTCTGAGCCTGCTATTACGGTGTTGTGTGCCTATGGCCAGGACCCCTGGTCCTCAGCTTCTTCATTTGGAATATGAGATCAGGATGGGGAATGGGGTGGGACTAGGCAAAGTCACAGTGTTCTTCTAGCTCTGATGGTCAACTTGTCTTTTCTGCTTTGTTTGGGGAATCCTTGCTGGAACAATCAGACACTTAGACTGCTCTGAGTGATGTGGATCCTTACTTGGACCAGAGAACTCACTCCCCAAGTCAGCCAGTCTCGTGACTGTGGGGCCAGTCCCCTCTGGGACATGGGGGCTGGGTGGACTGGGCTGGGTCTGTGTTCCTGGACAAGCAGGTGCCCTGGGCAGTGGGCCTCCCCGGGAGCTGCACCCCCGTGTAAATGACAGAATGAGAGGCAACATCTCATGCTGCGTCCTGTCCCCTCCCTCAGCCCTGCATCGTTCAATCATCTCAGCCAGGAATTTCAAATTTATAGGTGATTGCTTCTCAAACTTGTTCAAAAAGTTCCTTACCCCCTTCTTTCTGAATATGCTGTTTTGTAAGAAATGTCTGAAAAAGACTGACCTCTCCATTGCCTAGTAATAGTTTAAGAATCTTCACTTTAGAACCCAGTCCCTGGGCTGCACCTGAGCCTGTTTCCTCCCTTCTCCTGTTCAGTGCATGGGACAGTGATGGTGGCTGCTCTTCCAGGCTCCCTTGTCAGCAGGATCATGGCTGGTTCTGGCCAATGAGAAGCCCTGGAGGGAAACTGAGGGCAAGAAGAAGGGAGAGGCATGCATATTTCTCTCCTTTTCTCTGTGCCTTGGGTTGATTATGTCCTTGGTGAAAGCTGCAAGTTCCATATCCCTAGTTCTTCATGCATAGGCTCAGTGTGGTTTTCGGCATCTACTGGGGTACCCCAGCTCCCGGCTCAGTAGCTCTGTGGCTTTTCTTTATCCCCCCAGCTGAAGAGTGGCTGTAGTTTCCACTGCATTCATCTCTAGAGTTCCTTACCACCCCCCTGTTGTCTTCCTGTTCTCTTTCCTCATGTGGAATACTAATACCTGTCATCAAATCCCCAGTGTGTGAGTACTAGGAGGACTTGCAGCTTTCCTGTTTAGGTCCCAGCTAATTGGGTTGTTAAGGGAAGCCCTGGTGGCTCAGCTGGTAAAGAATCTGCCTGCAATGCAGGAGGCTGCCTGCAGTGCAGAAGACCCAGGTTCGATCCCTGGGTCAGGAAGATCCCCTGGAGAAAGAAATGGCAATCCATTCCAGTATTCTTCCCTAGGAAATCCCACGAACAGAGGAGCCTGGTGGGCTGTACTCCATGGGGTCACAAGAGTCCCACATGACTTAGCAACTAAACTACCACTACCAATTGAGCTGCTGAAGCTGTCCTCAAGCACCTTTTTCTTGCCTATGTATCAATTTAAGTGCCTATGGAACACATTCACTTTCATTTCCTTGATCACCTTCTAAGGCAGACAGAATTCATTTATTCATTCCTCGATAAATATTTACTGGGACACTCCTCAATACCTAGCCAAGGATTCTGCTCAGCTGTGAAGAAAGCAGACAGTGTCTCTGGCCTTGACGCACTCACAGCTTTGTGGGCAAGACAGTCTCAAATCCTTAGAAAAGAGTGTGTGGAGAATGAGACCTTGTTGGAATGTGCAGACTTAGGCGACAAACAGAATTGCGTTCAGACCTCAACTCTAGGCTCCAGGACACAGGCAAGGGACTCCCTACATCCCAGTTTCCTTTATGAAAGGGCGCTCAGTTATCCAGTTCATAATCACTTGACATGTTCAGTGATGACGCTGATGCTACTAATTTCACAGGATTGTTTGTGATGAAATGGGTTGCTTTTAGAGAAAGAGACAGAGGCCCAGCAAGCAAACTTACATCAAGATTTATTTTTAAAAGCAGCTTCCATGGAGCATACATTCAGCACTGCTGAGAGTCAGGTCAGAAAGGTGAGGTGAGGCTAGAAATTCGACAAGGAGGCATAAAATCCAAAGCTTCAATAAAGACAATTGCCGGGAGGGGCACCGAGGCGTAAGGTTGGAATTATGTCCTTGGCGATTCCTGTGGGCAGCCAAGCCAGAGCTGCGGTGGTCTGCGTGCACCTGAAAATGAGTTCCTTTTCTCCTCTCTTCTTGACCGAGAGGTCACTACCTCTAAGAAGGGCTCAGTGACTGCTAGTCTGGGCTGGGTCTCTCCGCGCTTTTCCCGTCCATCCTCATTGTCTTAATCACCAGCGTTGCACCACCACTACCGTTTGTTGAATGGAGCACCCACTGTGTTCCAGATGTTATGCTATGGGTTCTCATGGCAGAGTCTGGGTCGATTCCGGGGTTTTTGTTATTTCTCTTCAGCATTAAGACTGAAACCTCCAGTGGTTTCCAGAGGGGGAAGAAAGGTGTGTGTTGTGGTTGTTCAGTTGCTCAGTCGTGTCCAAGCCTTTATGAGCCCATGGACTGCAGCATGCCCGGCTTCCCTGTCCTTCACTATCTCTTGGAATTTGCTAAAACTCATGTCCGTTGAGTCGATCATGTCATCCAGCCATCTCATCCTCTGTTGCCCCCTTTTCCTCCTGCCCTCAGTCTTTCCCAGCATCAGGGTCTTTTCCAGTGAGTCGGCTCTTCACATCAGGTGGCCAAAGTATTGGAGCTTCAGTTTTAGCATCAGTTCTTCCAATGAATATTCAGGGTTGATTTCCTTTAGGATGGGCTGGTTTGATCTCCTTGCAATCCAAGAGACTCTCAAGAGTCTTCTCCAGCACCACAATTCAAAAGCATCAATTCTTCGGTGCTCAGCCGTCTTTATGGTCTAACTCTCACACCTGTACATGACTACTGGAAAAACCATAGTTTTGACTATGTATGTGTGTATATAAATCTGCATCTGCCACAATAGCTTACATTTGAGGACATCAAATCATCAAAGATTCACAGTTAAGCTAGGCTTAATATGGTTCCAGAAGTAACTGTATTGCGAGTTTTTAAAAATTAAGATGCCATACCAGTTAGAGGCACACAGGTGTTGGTTGCAGTCAGAGTTCAAAGAGCCTGGCTTTGTTACTTTGTTCTCATCCTTGAGGCTGCATGTGGCAAGTCTCCGCTTGCAGCTCTGGACCCATTTTTCCTGCTTTTCTCTTGGCTCCCCTGCTTGACCTGCTCTCAGTCCTCTTTGTGGCTCGATCATCTCTTTAGATTCAGATTTAAGTGAATCACTTACTTATATTTTACTCGCAATTTTTAAGCATTCTACAAACAACATCCTAATGGCATTAAATAATTGCAAAATCTAATAAAAACGAGTCTTAACCTCACTGGGATCTCATTAAGGATAGGGCTGCTCTTTTTGCTAAATTGTTGATGATTATTTTGTCTGGTTTTGTTTTGTTTGTGCTGCCCAGGAGAGCAGAAGCATAGATGGAGTCATAGAATGTGGGTTTACACACTGCAAAAATTTTTCACCCACATTCCTAAATTTAACAGATGAAGACAATTAAGTCCAAAGAAGGGAAAGAACTTTTTCAGAGCTGCTCATGAGACATGAGGCCACAAAGAACCAGAACTCAGGCCCTCTGCCCCTTAGTTTGGCATCTCCCCTGCAAGATCTGGGCTTTGGGTTTCAGGCATTGATTTATGAATTTTGACAAGTGTGTCATCTTGATCACAAGAGTGATCACTAGCTCTTCAGCCAAGCACTCCTTCACTCAGTAACTCTGCGGCCTCAGGATGGACACTGGCAGGTTTGAGAGATGCAGAAAGGAACGGACCCTGCCCTCTGGAAACCTGAAGCCTCCAGGGATGAGGTTTTCACATAAATGATGAGATGCAGTTTCCTTCAGTGCTTGCCGTGGTCATGCTGCTCACCCATCTTTTCCACATTGGCCCGTGGTTGGCTTCTCTTCCAGGTCCATTCAGTACAGGCAGGTGTGTTGACAAAGCCTTCCCGTGGCCCCGGTGCTGAGACAGCCATGAACTCCTGGTCCACTATCACAAATGATCTCTCCATCCTAAGGACTCATTTGGTAGGAGTGGGAAGTTTGACAAAGCAAAGAGAGAGAAGTTGGAAGAAGGCTCAGGCAGGAAGTGTTTTATGATTTATGAATGCACAGATTCTGGCATCTCTCTCGAAAAGAAAAAAAAATCCTGCCGCTAATATTAATAATTATGCCAGCTTTTGTACAGCACTTTGCAGTTGACGACGTGCTTTTGAATCCATTATCTCATCTTGGCGTGTCTGTGGGAGACTGGGGAGTGGGAACAGGAGAGCTGGCATCCTTGGGGAATTAGGAGCCTTTGTTTCCTTCAGAGTCCAGCCTGGCAGGTGGGCCGGTGCTATGGCAGTGGGTGGGTAGGTGCTGAAGTTATTCTTGCTCTGAAAGTCCAGTCTAGGGTGACCCCCTCTGAGTTGCTGTTTCCCCAAGGAAACAGCTGTTTCTCTCCAGACCATAAACTGGAGTCTGTTCAAGTTGTCCTCCCTGGGGCTTCATTTGTACTTGAGTTGAATGCTTGGCTGGTATACTGGGCACGCTTTCTGGCCCCTGCCTCACACTCCGAGGAGGTCTGGGCTCTGACCTTGTGCCTGTAGCTGTGGGTAGATTCCTCCTTCAACAAAGTTGGACCCCCACGGGGACAGAGTTGTTGCCCCTGGTTGGACTTTGTCAAGCACCTCAGTCCCCAGATTCCTAATACCTCCTGTGACCTGTGGAGGAGCTGAAATGTAACTGGCAAATGGTAGTATGTGCAGGAAAATGTAGCTTTAAAAATGTTTCCAGAACTAGTCTCATCTTGCTTTCTTGATGACGGCAGGGAAGACAGCAGTCACAAAAATACAGATATCGTCACTACCACCGTGCTGTATGCACAGTTGCTGTCGTGTCCAACTCTTTGCTACCCTATGGACTGTAGCCCACCAGGCTCCTCTGTGCATGTAATTTCCCAGGCAAGAATACTTAAGTGGGTTACCATTTCCTCCTCCAGGGGGTCTTCCCGACCCTGGGATCGAACCTGTGTCTCCTGCATTGGCAGGTGGGTTCTTTACCACTGATCCATCAAGGAAGCTCCCCCACCAGCAATACCAACACCACCAAAAGCCATCTTTAACCTTGACAAAGAAGGTAGCATTATTTTTTTTTTTTCTGGTTGAAAGAGTGCCCCTTCACCCCAGTAAATAAATCAATTAAAATCACATTCTCCTTCAGGTCTGTGACTTCCCTAAAGAAGGCTTTTTCCCCCCTTTCCTTCTCCTGTTCACTTTCCTAGGAGGATACCTGGGTTCAAGACATCTCATGTCTCCCACTTTGATGGGCTTGCCTGGTCCATGCACGGTCCTCTGGCTGATCTGCTTGCCACTTGTCCTGGGGAAGCCTCTGGCCTCACCATTTCCACCACTGAAACCTCTGCTGCTGGAGACAGGGGCTTGTGGTCTTTGTTCTGGGCACAAACAGTGTGTGATGGTGGGTCCCGGGGCTTGGTAGGGGGCAGCCTCTCAGGTCCTAATGCAACATTCATAGGATAGCAGGAGATGCAGAGTGAGGGCCATCTTGGGCTGCTAGACCACTTCTCAGCCAGTTCTAACTTCCCACCCTGTACTGCGGTATACCCTATGTCTAAGAGATTTTTTTTTTTTTTTTTTTTAATGCAGATACTCTGATTTCCTGAGGTACTCCCTTGGGAAGTCAGGAGTAAGCTATGGCATGCTAGGGTTCCCCTTCACTCCTGTCTGGTTCAGTTCAGTTCAGTCCCTCAGTTGTGTCCGACTCTTTGCAACCCCATGGACTGCAGCATGCCAGGCTTCTCTGTCCATCACCAACTTCTGGCACCTACTCAAATTCATGTCCATCGCATCAGTGATGCCATCCAACCATCTCATCCTCTGGCATCCCCTTCTCCCGCTTTCAATCTTTCCCAGCATCAGGGTCTTTCCCAATGAGTCAGTTCTTTGCATCAGGTGGCCAAAGTATTGGAGTTTCAGCTTCAGCATCAGTCCTTCCAATGAATATTCAGGACTGATTTCCTTTAGGATGGACTAGTTGGATCTCCTTGCAATGTAAGGGACTCTCAAGAGTCTCCTCCAGCACCACAGTTAAAGCATCAATTCTTTGGCTTTCAGCTTTCTTTATAGTCCACCTCTCACATCCATACATGACTACTGGAAAAACCACAGCCTTGTCTAGACGGACCTTTGTCGGCAAAGTAATGTCTCTGCTTTCTAATATGCTGTCTAGGTTGGTCATAGTTTTTCTTCCAGGGAGTAAGTGTCTTTTAATTTCATGGCTGTAGTCACCTTCTGCAGTGATTTTGGAGCCCCCCCCAAAATGAAGTCTCTCACTGTTTCCACTGTTTCCCATCTATTTGCCATGAAGTGATGGGACTGGATGCCATGATCTTATTTTTGAGTTTTAAGATGTTGAGTTTTAAGCCAACTTTTTCACTCTCCTTTTTCACTTTCATCAAGAGGCTCTTCAGTCCTGTCTGGAGTCCCTACCAATTTCTCTCCTGCCCCCAGAGATTTCAGCCACTAGAGGGAGCCAGTGACCTCATCTCTGTACTTGCCCTCTCTGTGTGGGCTTCTCCTTGAGCTGTGAAGGGCGTTCTAAATACTTGAGGTTTCAGGTTGTTCGGAACATCTTCACGTCATACCCTGCCTCTCTGTTCTGTGACTTTCTTTGAAGCCTTCTTCCCCCTTCACTGGACGACAAACTTGATTGTCTAGCCTGGTAAAAGAAAATAATCAGATCCATGAAATTACACAGGGAATCACTTCCAAAATATTTCGGTGCGTCATAATACCAGTGTTGCCATGGATTGCTGAGCCCTTTGGACACTGTAATTCAGTCACCTTCTTTGAGTCGGGTTCCTATAGCCCAACCCAACTCGGCCAGGCCCTATCCTCTCTTCACAAGGCTTCAGCATGACTGATCCCCAGGCACTTTCCCATCCGCAGGTGGGAAGAGCCCAGCCTACTTAAAACGGGCTGATTTGCCAAAAATTGGGCTGGCAAGTACTCTGAATTGAATTTCAGAAAGTGGATAAGGTTTACCATCTTGGTTTCTGTGTCTCTCTTTGTATGCTCTCAAACCAGGAAAAGTTCACCCTCCAGATAGGCTTTTAAATAAAATAACACATTTTTGTTAATTCAGGGACTAACCTTTCACTAAACAGACAGAGCCAGAGGCAGTCTGTACCCTGCAACTTTGCGCCCCTTATGATCTTTTAAAATAAAGATGAGGAGTGGGCAGTAAATGCCATGGCTTTATGAGAATCAGTTAGCCTGGGAAACTGGCATGGGGAGAAGGGGGGCTTATGCTTTATTTTGGATGCTTTGTAAAGCTGCTCTCTCATCGTCCCCAAATATCTAGATGTTTTGAAGCTTGGTATAGGAGGGCAAGGCATGCATTCTGATAAATGGCATTATGATTTTAAGCTGATTGGTCCACGTGTTTGCAGTGAACGTGGAGTCAGGACAGAGTTCAGTGGATCTTGCTCAGGGTTTCAGGTGGAATCATGGGGTGGACGATGTCCACATATGACTCAGGTCAGGTGAGATTCTGCCTGAAGACAGAGCCTTTGTTCCTGCTGGCCCCTTCCAGTGCTTGCCCATCACTCTGCCTACTGGGTTCCCACTCTTCTTCTCTGCATCTTATCTACACTGGTCTCCCCGATGCCAAACATATCCTCCCTGGCAGCCTTAGAGCTGTGCTCGTGCTCTTTCTCCATTGTATTCTCTGTCCTCTCTGAATCCTCTGGGACCCTCCCAGCTCAAGGTCTCCTCCTCTCTGTGCTTGTCCCCACCACTTCTGCACAGCGCTGTCTCCCCACGGGCTCCTGCAAGGTTGGGTTCTGAGTTATCTGGCCTTTGATGCACACAGACTGGCTTTCCTGTGAACTTTGCCTATGCCCCTGTCTTTGGTTTTCTTGAGACTTTGTTCAGTCGCTAGGTCGTGTCCGACTCTTTGAGACCCCATGGACTGCAGCACGCCAGGCTTCCCTGTCCTCTACTATCTCCCAGAGTTTGCTCAAACTCATTCCATTGAGTCAGTGATGCCATCCAGCCATCTTGTCCTCTGTCGTCCCCTTATCCTCCTGCTTTCAGTCTTTCCCAGTGTCAGGGTCTTTTCCAGCCACTCAGCTCTTTGCATCAGGAGGCCTGGGGCTGGATTTTCCTGTCCTCCTTCTGGTGTCATCCACCTTGGGTCTCGGCCTCTCGTCATCATCAAGAACTGATGACCAGGTGATTGGTGACATTTTTCTTTTCCTCTTGACACTAGTTCATTTATATCTGAATCACCCTTATCATTCAGAAATGACTGGACAAAGCTGCTTCTGAACAAAGTGAACAAACTGAACAAACCCATGCTAATTCCTGCCTTCCTAAACTTAGACTGTCAGCCACCCACAGCCGCCATGTGGGGCCTGTATTGGACAGAAGAGACTGAGTCACCTCATTCATAAACAGCGAAAGCTAGAGTTGCCTTGGCCTCTGGGAAGGGATTTTTGAGAAGCTTTTTATTTTCACCCAGCTTTTCCTGTAAAATCATGAAAACAATGTGATTGTTTCTCAGAAATACAGAAATATACCATCTTTTGTTAATGGGCCCAGAGCAAATTTTTTTAGTAAGGGCTGATTTTTTGCAGAAAAATAAGACTTGGGGATTTTTTTTTCCCTGCAGACATATACTGGACAAAAGACGTCTTTTCTGTCAGCAGAGTGATGGTGGTGAAGATGGTGATGGGGGTATATATAGGTGGTCAAAACTGGCTGGAATGATCCTTCTCCTTTGTACCTGAGTGTGGACATTTGGAGCTTCTGTCTCTTGTGTTTAACCCTGAGAGCACCGTCCCAGTCTTGTGGCCGGTCACTGATGGCTGTGTTCTGACAACGTTTCCGCTGCAGCAGTGACCTAGCGATGTGCAGTCTGACTCCCTGATAGGACGTTTCCCTGTTTTAGGGGTGAGCCCACTTGCTGTCCTGGGTCTGGCCTGCTGCCCCAGTGTTCTTTGCTCTCACCTGATCAGTGGGATACACTCAGGTTTGTGTATCTGCACACACAGAATCAAACCTGTGGTTGAGTATAAGGAAAGTTGCTTAATCAAAGTTTTATTTACATAGGACCAAATGGCCAGAATTATCTGTGAGTTTTTTCCCTCTCTAAACTGACAGAATTGACTTGTTGTTTTGACACTTGGGAGGCACAGATATAGAGAAAAGCTTCAAAAGCTTCAGAGATCTCCCCAGGTGATCTCATCCATACCCATGCCTTTAAATGCCACCTCCCTGCTGACAGTCCCTAATTTGCATTTCTAGGAAGGCCCTTCTCAGAGCTCCAGGCTCCTATCCAGTTGCTGGTTTGACCTTTCCAGGTGGGGGTTACACAAGCATCTTAAGCCAACTGTGTCTCTAACAGAGCTCTTGACATTTCTCCTAACCCATTTCTTCTCCACCCTTCCACCTCAGTAGATGGCACTGTCCTTTCCCTAGTTACACAAATCCAAATCCAGGAGCCACCTGTGATGTAGCCCTCTTCTTTATGCCTTCTCTGCAAAGTGACTCTTCACCTTGTCCATGATGGGCATCTCCTCCCAGACCCCGTGAGAGCCTCCCAATAGTTTCCTGCCTCTTCTCTTGCTCTGCAGTTCATCTTCCACACGGCAGTCTTTTTAAAACTTTAATTGGATCCCACCACTCTCCTTTCTAAAACTTTTCACTGAATTTAATTGCACTGAAAATAAAACCCAAACTCCTTATCTTCGTTGGTTAGGCCCTTCCTGATCCACCCCTGGGCGCCTCTGCAGTCCTGTCTGGTACCCTTCCCCATCTCTGCATTCCGGCCACAGTGGCTCCTCTGCCCCCTCCACCGCCCCTTCCTGGACCATACCAGGCTCTTCCTCCCCAGAGTCCTTTCTCAGGCCATTCTCTTTGCCCAGAACAGACTCCCTCTGACCACATGGCTTGGCTCTTTCTTAGAACAGCAGCTGAAAATCCCATCTTAGGGAGGATGCTGCTGACTATTCAGGTGAGTTTATTCTTTGTCCACTTGGATGTTCTCCATCACTGCCCCTCTTAGTTTTATTCCCAGCACTTTATCTTTGGGGATTACTTAGTTGTCTCCTTGTTTAGTGTCTGGTTCCCTGTCTGGGCCGTGAGTTCTGGGTGGCAGTGCAGTATCTATCTTGTTCATCTGGTCCCACAGTACTCAAATCAAACATTTGCTGAAGAAATACTGAAGCCATGCAGGGCTAGTAGTAACACAGCTCAGGCACTGCCCCACTGGGTTGAAAGAGATCATGGGTATGAAAGTGATCTGGGCAAACTGGATAGCAGTATGGGTGATTTCAGTGGTTAACTGAGCACATGGATAACAAGCATAAGGTGTAGGAATAAGGCTCTATGCTTGATGGAAAACCAAAGAGCTGCTTTGCTCTTCTAATTCTAGGAGAAGAGTGAATCCGAGAGCTGGTTCCAACCCAACAGTGATGCCAATAGGATTGCAATATAATATATATTCCTCTTTGCCTTGGCTGTGAAGAACCTTACAGATAACTTGGGACTATTGTCATGCAAAAATTAGCTCAAAATGTTCTGTTAAGAACAGATAGTGTTTTGTGAAAGTACCTAGCACCCTGCCTGAAACATGGAAGAAGCTCAAAATTAAACAGTCATATGTGAATCGTCTTGGATTTGATTGTATCTTTGCCATTTTTCACAATAAACTACTTTCTATCTTCTTTGGAGGCAGGGAAAACATCAAGCAGTTTTGTTCTGGTTTTTGTACTACAAAAATAAAATCATTCATCACAGCCCAAAGTGGAAAGATCCCAAATGTCCATCAACTGATAAATAGATAAAATGTATATATCCATACTATGGAATATTATTATAAAAAGAAATTAAGTATTGACACATGCTACAACATCAATGAACCTTGAGAGTACAATGCTAAGGGAAAGAAGCCAGTCACTACAGACCACAGATTGTATGATTGCTTTTACATGAAATGTCCAACATGGGCAAATCCATGGAGACAGAAAGAGTAGCTTGATTGTTGCTGAGGGCTGGGGGATTGGGAGGGAATGAGTGACTGTGAATGTCGGTGGAGTTTCTATGTGGGATCAGGAAAAATAGTGGTGGTGATGGATGTACAAGTCTTTGAATATAGGAAAAAAATCACCGAATTGCACTTTAAATGGGTGAATTGTATGGAATGAGAATTACATTTCAATAAAGCTATTAACATTGATTAGTTAAATGAGAGTAAGAGTACCCCTGGCTCTCTGATGGTGGCATGACTGAACAGGCCATTCAGAGTGGGTGTGAATAAAAGGCTAGCTTTGGCTGGACGTGAATGAAAAGTCCTCCATCTCTTGGTCCCTCTCTCTTCATCCCTTCCTCCTCCCCTTCTTCACTTAACTCTTTTCTCAGCATTCTTCTAGAGACCCCCAACCTAGAGATAAAGTAGACAGACCCTTCATCCTCAAAGAGCTTTGTCTGGGGGCAGAGCACGGTGGAAAGAAGATACAGAAATGGTGAGCGCAGTCAAGACTGAACAGAGCTTCCTGGGTCCGACAGAGTGTCCTGGGGATTCTGGCAAGAGAGATCGTCTTTGTGAGGAGGAGCGCCTTTGGTCAGAGCAAACGCTG
The DNA here is from genome assembly GCA_007570785.1 of Antilocapra americana. Lineage (NCBI taxonomy): Eukaryota > Metazoa > Chordata > Mammalia > Artiodactyla > Antilocapridae > Antilocapra > Antilocapra americana. Next base: position 22,378 of record ML662449.1, on the reverse strand, counting down.
ATCTAGTTCCTCACTGGTATGCCAATTCAACAGTCACTGCGCGGGGTACTCAGGAAACAGAGACGAATAAGAGAGTGTGCGCCCAAGGGGTGGGTGGGACACCTGACCCCACTGTGGTAGGCGCTGGGAGTGGGCTGCTGCGGATAGGGGCAGGGTGGTGGGGTGGTGGTCCTGAGTGGACGCGGTCAGTGCCGGAAAGATGAGACTGCTCGGCTTGGCAGAGCCGCCCAGAGGCCTTGCAGAGGGCTCAGTTTGGGGCGGGCCACACAGCCTTCCTGGCCCCCACAAGGCAACTTGGCGGCGTCGCCTCCCAGCCCTGCCCCGGGGCAGGGGATCTGCTGCGACCTTCTGGCTGGGAACGGCTTGAGGGCGGAGGGGCTCCTCCGCTGAGGCACGGGTTTTTCCCTCGCCCGGGTGCGGTGGCCCTGCTCCCCAGAAGTGAGCAGGTCACCACTTACCGGAGAGGCGCGCGGTCCAGGCGGGAGCGTCTGCCCGCGGGAAGGCTCGCCGGCGAGCCCCGGGCGCAGTGCGGGATGCTCGCCGCTAGAGGGAGCGCCGCGTCGTTCTCCGCCACCGCTCTGGGCTCCCAGCTGCAGCTGGACCTGGCAGCCGATGGGGCTTGGGGTTTCTTGGGAAACGCGCTCCTTGGACCTTTCCCATGTAACGATTTCTCAGAAGCTGCTGGACTCAAGCATCCTCAGTGTTGTTTGTAGCGAATTTGCAGAGCCCTAGAGTCCAGGATGCGGCCTCAAGCCTGTTGCAAACTCTGGTGTGTGGGGGGGGGGGGGGGGGGGGGGGGGGGGCGCGGGCTGCATCAGGGATTCTGGCTGCTCCAAGCAGCTGTCCTTTGCTCCTGGTGTCCGAGGACCCAGCAGAGGTCTCCTGTATCCCCCGCGGAGAGCTTGCTCTGGCCCTCGGAGCTGCAAGGGACAGGCCCCATGTTCTGGGCAGATTCTCAACTCTCTGCCACCTTGGGGTTGGGGGGGAAGTTTAGTGCTTCATAGGAGGGAGGGATGAGGAGCAGATTTAGGAGGAAACTGAGGCTGGGCTGGTAGGATGAGTAGCAGCTGGTGTCAGAGACCTGGGGACAGGGTCTCCTGATGTTGCAAACGCGGCTCCCCTGGAACTGATGAGCACCGTCGGGGCGGGTCAGAGGGGCAGCACCCGCCTTTCTCAAGAATGGCTCAGCCCTGGCCTTTTTGGCATGGCCCCTCAGGTCAAGGGAGCAAAAAGTTACTTGTGCATGCCCCTAATTTTCCGCCACAAAGCTCTCCCACGGATTCAGGTCAGACTAGCCTCCCGTGGTGATGGCTGGTGGCTGCCATCTCTGGAGGCAGGGCCGGGACACGACAGGACATGCAGAGCACAAAACCCTGCTCCTTGGCCACCACCATCATGGCTGCATCCTTGGGCCACATCCTTGACTTTTGGCAGACTCAGACCCTGCTGGCGGTGGGAGAGGTTTAGGTGTTCTCTCCCTCCAGCACTGACTCCTGGGTTTAGTAGACAGACCGTCCTTCGCAGTCCCTGGACACCGGCAGCAGAGGGACGATCGGGGACCGACGTGCTGCCGGAAGTCGGCGCACCGTCTGCTGTGAGAGCAGGTCAGAGCCGGCCTGCTGAGGCTCCTGCCTCTGCCGTTGTTAATACTGGTGATTACCATGGTTACCTGAGGCTGGAAGCTCTGACAGGCAAAGGCAGAGCTGGAGAAGGATGCCCTCTCCCTGCTTGGAGCCACATGATGGCCTCGGCCTCCCTGGGCAGAGTTCTGTCAAATAAAAGAGCCAGGACTGGAGAAGATATTCTGCCATGGTTCAGCTGATCCGTGCAGCATCCATCACCAAGCATCAGGAGTCTTTGGGGGTCCGGTCCTGAGCACAGTCAGCGTCAGGGTGGCAGAAGGGGTGTGTTGACTCTGCCCTCCCTCTGTTCAGTCTTGGGAGGACAGAGAGATAGGAAGAGATGGTTTTTGGGTCCTCTGGTAGCTCTGAGTCAGAGGAGGGATGCCTTTAGAGGACGAGGTGGAGAATGCAGCCTGGACTCTCGGGGATGCAAGGATCACTTTCTGGGCCTGGGTTCCAGTGCCAGATAGAGGCTGGGGTCGCCTCCTCTCCACATAGGGTGCTGGCTGGGGAGGCAGGACACCTGCTCTGCTGGTGGTTGTGAGCTCCGGCTCCTGCTGGGTCCTGATTTCTCCATCTGCAAAATGGGGTTAATGATTACTAATCCCCTACCTACTTCAAGTCCGTGGGGAGGATTTTTTAAATGAATAATTTTGTGCATTGAAATGAGCCAACAGATTTCAAGCCTTTGGAGAAAAGGCCTTATTTATTATTATCATCAACTCACTGAGCAGAAATTCCATTTATCTCCTTTGTTGCCTCTCCAGTGCTACATGAACTGAGAACCGTATTACCGTGGTGAGATGACAGCTCTGCACAGCCACCCAAATCCACCCACGGTGTTCCTGGAGGGGACTGGAGAGGCTGAATGGGGCTTCCTCTGAGCTCCAAGGGGATTCTAGAGCCAAGAGTGGAGCAGGGACTTCCCATCCAAACACTAAGAAGTCTGAGGCCTCTCCACCAGGTGCCTAGCTTGGGCTATGAGAGCTGGAGAAGGAAGCAGGAGCAGAGGGTGGAGGAGAACAGCTCTGAAGCTCTTTTGCTTTGGTTCATTATCTCTATGGGGCTTCCCTGGTGGCTCAGATGATAAAGACTCTGCCTGCAATGTTAGGAGACCTGGGTTCGATCCCTGGGTTGGGAGGATCCCCTGGAGGAGGAAATGGCAACCCGCTCCAGTATTCTTGCCTGGAGAATCCCATGGACAGAGGAGCCTGGTGGGCTACAGTCCATGAGGTTGCAAAGAGCTGGACATAATGGAGTGACTAACATTTTTATTATCACTACATGTTGACTTAAAAAATGAGAAAATGGAAATAAGCAAAAAAGAGAGAATGAAGAAAGAAAATCACTTATATTAAATTAATTAAATTCTAATGCTCAGTTTTGGTAAAGTGCCTCTCATAGGAGGTCCCTATAAATATCCAAGGGAGTGAATGAACTTAGAAGACTGTGATCTGTCTGATAAATATCTGCTAAACTTCTACAAGTATAAAAATTATGTGTATATATTAAATGCATAAGGTAATTTTAATTTTTTTATTGGAGTATAATTGTTTTACAGTGTTGTGTTAGTTTCTGTTGTACAGCAAAGTGAATCAGCTATATGTATACATATATCCGGGGCTTCCCTGGTGGCTTAGCTGGTAAGGAATCTGCCTGTAATGTGGGCGACCTGGGTTTGATCCCTGGGTTGGAAAGATCCCCTGGAGAAGGAAACAGCTACCCACTCCAGTATTCTGGCCTGGAGAATTCCATGGATTGTATAGTCCATGGGGTCACAAAGAGTCAGCTACAACTGAGCAACTTTCAAACACACACACACACACACACACACACACACACACATACACATATCCCCTTCCTCGTGAGTGTGCCTCTGGCTGCCCCCCCACCTCCGATCTAGGTCATCACAGAGCACTGAGCTGGGCCCCCTGAACTATGCAGCATCTCCCACTAGCTATACATGGTAGTGCATGCATATCAGTCCTACTCTCCTCTCCCTACCCCCACAAGTCCACATTTCCAGTCTCTACTCCTGCCCTGCAAAATAGATCCATTAGTAACATTTTTCCAGATTCCATATAAAAGATTATACTTTTAAGAAAAAAACTAATGTGAGATTTTCGGTTCACTCTTAAATGCAGAGGAAGGTATGGAGAGCTCCCACATATTCTGTGCCCCCCTCCCCCAACATGGACAGCCTCCCCCATGATCGGCCTCCCCGAGGGGCCAGGTGTTACTGTTTATGAACCTATACTGATGCATCATTATCACTCAAAGCCCACGGTTTACCTTAGGGCTCACTTCTGGGGTACACTCTATGGATTTGGAAACATGCATCATGACATGCGGGGCTTCCCTGGTGACTCAGTGGTAAAGTATCCACCTGCTGTGCAGGAGACTTGGGTTCAATCCCTGGGTGGGGAAGATCCTCTGGAGAAGGACACACTCTGGTATTCTTGCCTGGGAAATCCCATGGACAGAGGAGCCTGGCAGGCTACAGTCCATGGGGTCGCAGAGCGGCAGACATGACTTAGTGGCTAAACAACAATGCAACGGCACACGCCCACTCTTACATACAGAGTTTGTATATACAGAGTTATATACAGTGCCATGCAGAGTTTCACTGCCCTAAAGATCCTCTGTTTTCTATCATACTTTTCTCCCCCTCTCTATATAAGCACATAGAAATGCTCTGCCCATTTTAGTAATAAACAATGTATTTTTAAAGATAGGATTATACCATAGTATTAATGTAAAACCTATTTTCTCTCTGAAAAGTGTAATGAGAATAAGAGGTTTAAAATACCTCCTTCTCAGTCACTTGGGTTTGACCCTTGAAGTCTTTGTGTTATTCAGGCAAGATCAGGAGGCTGAAGTAAGGAAGAAGGACATGACAGGATGAAGGCAGAATCTTCCTGAGGCTGGGTGGGGGAGGAGGCAGAGAAAAGCAAGGGATAAGACAGAGCATCCTATGGCGGGTTCATGTCAATGTATGGCAAAATCAACACAATAATGTAAAGAAAATAAATAAATAAATATATTAAAAAAAAAAAGAAAGACAGAGCATCCTTTGGTCTTCTCTTTACCTCTGTGGTGCTGGAGAAGACTCTTGAGAGTCCCTTGGACTGCAAGGAGATCAAACCAGTCAATCCTAATGGAATTCAACCCTGGATATTCATTGGAAGGACTGATGCTGAAGCTGAAACTCCAATGCTTTGGCCACCTGATGTGAAGAATTTACTCATTTGAAAAGATGCTGATGCTGGGGAAGATTGAAGGCAGGAGGAGAAGGGGATACAGAGGATGAGACTGTTGGATGGCATCACCGACTTGATGGACATGAATTTGAGCAAGTTCTGGGAGTTAGTGATGGACAGAGAAGCCTGATGTGCTGCAGTCCTGGGGTCACAAAGAGTCAGACATGACTGAGCGACTGAACCGAACTGAAATGAGCTTACCTCTGTTCTCCACAAAAGCTGTGCCCACCCTCAGGTGTGGGTCTCAGTCATTACCACCTTTTCCAGAGTACCTTTCTCCTTGGGGAAGGTCACTCACTGAAAAAATAGGTGCTTGCTGGGGAAAATACACCTGTATCAGTATCTCTATCTATCTGTATATCTCTATCTATTGATATCTCTATCTATTTATCTATATATGTATATATATATATATTTTGGTCAGGTGAGCCTTGCTAGGTCTTCCTGGGCTCCTAGCAGATCATCAGGTTATCTCCTGCGTATATAAGAACACTCCCACATGTGGGCTCAGGAGAGTCCCTTGTAACTTTCAGCCTCTGATTGTCCATAGCACTTCCTCTGCCTGTCTCATCTCTGCTGACAGCTACTCCTTTATCCCCATGGGTCAGATTCTCAAGTGTCCTTGTACCCTGGGCTCTGCTCAAAGGGCCCCCTACTTCCTCACTAGTCCTCTGGTCTCCTCTCATCCTGTCCCCATGGTCCAGACCTGTGTGGTGGCCTATGGTGATGGCTGGTGGAGAAGGTGGAAGCAGGGCTACCCCAGTGGGCAGAGCACCAGCCCACCAAACGGGGCTCACATGCGCACATTGGTGAGTCGGGCAGAAACACAGCACAGAGCCCTCCACCTCCCAGTTGGACAAGACTCCAGGGGTGTCTGGTAACTGCAGGTGGGCTCCAGCTCATCTGGTTAGGATAGTGCTTTGCATTTCTGTTTCCTGAAGGTGTGGTTTGTACCCCTGTTGCTCATCACCCTGGATATGTTCCTTGACATTGGGCTGGCTGTTTAGGAAGAAGAGAACCATTTGTTCCTGAAAATCATGGCTGCTGAAGGTTCTGCTTTAAAGTTCTTCTGTCAGAGTTTTGTACTTTTTCCTATCTCAGGTGATATGCCTGAGGGTCTCTGCTGCTCCCCTGAGTCACATTTCCTCCGGGCCTGACCCATGTTGGAGGCACAGAGCTGTGAGAAAAAGCTGGCTATTGGCCAACAGGCTGGATCACGGGACACATATTTACAAAGAGAAACTTAGTTGGGATGGCATCGAGTTCTCCAGCTGGGCCTTCTTTACACCAAGGACTGCACAGATCCACATGCACAAAAACACACACTCAGATGCCCACACTCGGAATGCCAGGGACCTCATTCAAGATCCATGTCGCATCGTATCCTTTGCTGCTTAAAGCATCAGTTTCTCAGAATTAACTCTGGTGCCTTCATAGTCAAACAGACCTGCTGACCCTCTGCTTGTTCTTCGTGCCTCTCCCCTGTTCACCAGGCCCTGCCACATAGCCTGCCTTCAGCTGCCTTCACATCTCCATCCTTAATCCCCAAAGGCTGCCTCCTGCCCAGGCAGCTTCCAGGGGTCCTCTCTGCCCTCTTCCTATTGGCCCTTTTCCTGGGCTTCAGTATTCCCCTTTTTGGAGGGGACTTCTTGTGCCACTCTATTGCACACAGCTTTCCCTCTTCCTTCTTCCCACTGTCTATTCCATTTTCTAATTTTTCTTGTCTCTTGACTTATTTCTTCTCTGTCTGTCCCAAGTAGCCTCCATGAGAGCCAGGAACATGTATGTCAACTTTGTTGGCCACGGTGTCCAAAGCACCTTGCAGAATGCAGGCCATGTCGTAAGCACTCCATACATAGTTGACCCATGAGTGGTTTAGCGACACTTGTAAAAGTGTCTTGTCTTGAGATGATTTTAAGCTCAAACTGAGTGGTCCCTCTCTGGGGAGGGGAAAAGGATCACCCCACTCTACTAACACAAATGCTGTGGTTCTGGAGTTCTGGGCTGGGTTCTCAATATAAGAAATGCATTAACAAAGAGCACGTGCCTGGAGGAGACTGACTCCAAACCATGGGCTTTGAGGGAAAGACACTCAGGGATTTTCACTAGGAAAAGGAAAGGCTTAGGTGATACCCTAAGAGCTGGCCACTAACATCTGAGGCATTGCTGTTCTGTAGAAGGCTCATTTTGTGTGCTTGGAATGGGTTTCTTTGAAGGATGTGGCCTCCCATCATGGGAGCTGTTACCGAAAACTTCCCTTGGTGAAGATGTAGGACTAAGTGGCATTTAAAGTTACTTTCAGTCTCACATCCAAAAATATCTTTGTTGAGCTGCTCCTAATAGCCAGGGATAGGTAGGAAGAGCAAAAAACTTCTGTTTTGCAGGATTTATTGCCTCCCTATAAAGAAGTTCTCTCTGACACTGTGTATGTGTGTGTATTTGTGGTGAGAGGATTGTTGTTGAACAAATCATCACTCAGTATTCCTTTCTCTTCCTCCTTAGGATGATGTATATTTGTATATTTGCCTCACTCACTTCCAGTGTGGCCATGTACCCAGTGTACAGAAGTAGGGGTGTGCCAAGGCTTGAGTGTTTGGGTTTGCCCCCTGCTGCTCCTGCCTGCACCATGAGATCCATATATTCTGTGTATTTCACAGTTCCATGATGGAGACATACATGGAGCAGACCTAATCCAAGCCCAGCCAAGTTTAGCTAACCTATGGACCCAAGAGTGAAAAGAAAGAAATGTCTGTTGTAAGCCACTGAGATTTGGGGATTATTTGTTACACAGCAGTATCACAGCCAAGCCTGACTAATGAGTATTCATGTTTCTTTTTTTTTCTCCTTTACATAGAACTGCTCCAGTACTCAAGTCTGAGATGCTGATTCTGATGCATATCACTGAGGAATCAAAGTTTAGTAAGCAGCTTCCACCCACTCCAGATTGCTTTCCACAACCTCTTCCTGGAGTGGGCATCTCCTACATTTATAAGACAATGTACCACATTGAAAAATTTTGCCTTTTGCCCAACAAGCCACTCCACAGGCTCTCAGACCTGCCTGTTCCTGACAAGGGTTGTTCTTGTCATGGGCGGACCTCAGTTTCACGGGGACGGCAATGAGGCTGGAGCTCAGAGAGATGGAGAAGCCTCTGAAGCTGCAGCAGCAGGAGCAGAAGGCACAGCCGCAGGGCCCTCTGGAAAGAACAGAGAAGAGAAGTGGATACTGCAGACCTGAGCGAGGATGTTCTCTGTGATGTCAGGTGAGCTGTGCCTCCCCCTCCAACCTACCCAGCACAGACACGCTGGAAAGTGGCTTTTCAAATGCCTTTGACTCTTATCTCTCTTACATCACCCTCTGAAATGAAATCTCAAACACTTTAGTGGGGTTTGATGCGGAGAACAGTAAGCAGATAGAGGTTCAGGCAGAAACAGAGCAGGAGTCAAAAGCCCTGGAGAAAAGCATGAATGGGTTTGGAGAGGACAAATAAAATAGCAGAGACATTTATACAGGTCTCCCCTACCTCTCAGAACAAAACAATTATGAGATGAGAGAGGCATGGATGGGAGGAAATTCTTTCATTTTTCACATTGCAAGCTAGAGAGATCCAATAGCCTGTTTATGAAGAACAATAAAGAAGATACATGAACTCAGTAAAGAGGTTGTTACAAATATATCGGGTGGCTTTGAAAGGCCAGGGTTTTCTCCCCCCTTTTGGATAAAGCTGTCAGCTAAGTATTAAGAGATTTTTTTCTTTTTTTTGCTTTTGCCTATTTTTTTTTCTTCAAAGAGCAATAACTGGCACCAGCAGTTTGTTACAATTGGCAGAAAGAATTATCACTTTTATTTAGGATTTGGAAATGCAATCAAAGAGGGGCAGAATGGAGCTTGAATTAAATGAAGCTTAAACAAGCAAAAAGAAAAATCTCCCCTGGTCTTTTAAACAAACAAACACAAAAATTACAGCTCCTTGTTGTTAATTTGAAGCTATAAAAAATTTGACACTCACACTTGATAAAATGGTGCCAAGCTGAATGGTTGTTACTTGTGTGTGTGTTAAGTATTGAATATTCTGATTATTTGTAAAAGTAAAAACCCATTGTCTCCAGAAACTCTTTGGTTAGGACCTGACTAGCTTATTGCCTGAGAAGTCACAGTGAAGATTCATTCTGTTGGCTTTGGAAGAAATTATTCTTCCTAGGATAATTTAAAGAAACCAAAAGAAGCGGGGAGGATCAGTTCTGTTTAGCTGCCCGTTTTCACATGTGTTGTGTTTTGTGATTCCTGAATACCAAATTGCCCCCTAAAGTTGTCAAAACATTGCTATCTATGACTTGCCCTCTATTATTATTTCAATCCTCATACAGAAAGTCTTCATATTATCTGGTAACTTGCCTTATCTAGATCACAGCTTTAAGAATCAGAATAGACATGAAAAAAGTTCCCTTTGAGAAGATAAAAGAGATGTCACAAAATATTTGCTCTACATCTCAAGCATTTTACCTCTAAGTCTGTGTATTCATTCAAGTTCTTAAATTCCAGCTAGAGTGGCACTCTTGTTTTCAAACCCAGAGTGAATTAGAAGTGAGGAGAGGTCCTGCTATGGGCCGGGGCAGTGGGTATCAGCAGTGACAGCCTGGTAATAAGAGACAGAAAAACTACAAAATAGATGCAGAAGTAAAAAAACTCAGCAGTTTAATTCTACTTAGTAAAGGGGTAAGTACTTTCCCAAGTGTGAGGTTTAATTTTGTGTGTCAACTTGATGGACCATGGGGTGCTTAGATATTCAGTCAGACCATATTCTGGATGTGTTCTGGGTATGGAAAGTGTTTAGGATGAGATTAATTAACATTTGAGCTGATAGACTGAGTAAAGCAGATTGCCCTCCCTGATGTGAGTGGGCCTCATCCAATCAGTTGAAGGTCTGAATAGAACAAAAAGGCTGACCTCCTTGTGAATAAGAAGGGAGGGCTTTTCTTCCTGATGGCCTTTGAATTGGGACATTGGCCTTCTCTTGCCTTTGGACTCAGTCTCAGACTGGAATTTACACCATTGGCTCTTCTGCTTCTTGGGCCTTTGAACTTGAAGTGGAACTTTCCTATTGCTTTCCCCTGGATCTCCAGCTTGTAAATTTGTAGTTCTTGGGCCTTGTCAGCCTCTATAATTTCACTAAGCAATTCCTTATAATTCCTTTTAACCCCTCTCTCTATATATATCCTATCTATCTGTCTGTCTGTCTATGTATCATCTCATCTTATTGGTACTGCTAGGAGCTAAAAAAGCTAATCGACCAAGCTTTCCTTTGGTCTTGGGGCTCCACGTGATTGGACTGAGGATGCTCACCTGTGTCACAAAAGGGAGATAAAGGGCTTCTCCTCTCCTCACTCAAGCCTCAGGTCGGCTGTCCCTTCCCCTCGACCCTGCCCAGACACCAGCACTTGTGTCTGTTCCGCCAGCTCAGGGGGGTACCTAACTGGCTGTTTCAGGCTTTGAGCACCGCTTTAGCTTCTAGAATATGGGCTCTGAGGGACCGTGAGTGGCTGGTTCTTTGCAGTTCCCCTGTACCTACACACAGTGACTTACTGTCTACAAACCCTTATTGGGTGAAGGAATATTCTCTCTACACTTGCACAATGGCAGCATAGAAATGGTTGAAGACTTTCCTATAATGTGTTAATGTTTAGGGAGAAAGCCCTCAGGCTTTGTAAACACCCTGCCTCATCCCCCAGCAGTCCCTTCCTCCTGCATCCCCTCCCAGGACTGGTGTGAAATGGTGCCCTTGGGCACCTTCAGTTGTAGTGAAAGATGTGGTTCAGGGAAGCAATGCCAACCGGATCGGATCTTATTTCCTCAATGAAACAAAGCTACGATAATGGGTGAAATTTCTTATTCATGACTTTTTATAGAAACGTTTGATATTTAAATCCTGAAGTAGATATTGGCTTGGAATCAGAACTGCAGTTGAATCCTGCTTCTTCTAGCTGATGCTCTGTAACTATGGGCAGGTCCTTTCACCTTTGCAGGTCTCAGTCTCCTCATCTACTGAGTAGGAAAAAAAAATAATACTCACTTCACAAGGCAGTTGTGAGGATTAAACTCAGTAATGTATGCAAAGTAGCTTGTGTATTACCTGGCACATAATAAGTGCTCAATAAGTTTTAATTCCCTCTCTCCCTTCTCCTTTTTCCAGTTCAATCAAGGATTATGATAGATGTGTTTCCCTGTGCAGGGTAAAGCTTTTAAAACTGCATATAAATCAATTAAATAGGCCAATGAAATAATTGATCATATAACATTTGTTTAAGAGATCCTGGGGCGAGGGACAGAAGATTACAGGCTTGTGGAAACCTCGAGAGAGCTCCTAGGAGCTGGCAGGTCAGACGGGGATCCTGTGCCATGGCCTGTGTACCCTGCTCCGAATTCGGGGAGAAAGGGAGGTAGTGTGATGAGCTGTGACTTACTTATAATTCAGAAGAGTGACTGTGAGGGTCCCGGCTGCTGGGTGGGCCCCATAAGGAATAGGCGAAGTGATCCAAGGAGGCACTGAAATGGCATCTGGCCTGCCTTCTGAATGCGATGTTTGTGAATTAATCTCAGTGAGGGCAGAAGATAAGCCAGGTGACCCAGTTCTAAGCATCTTGCCACTTGCCTGTGGTGAAGAGAAAGGCACATTTGCAGGCTCCCTTCCCCCTCTTTCTGCTTCTGTGGGTGAATCTGGAGAGCAGGAGCCTCCGGGCTGTATTTGGAGAGCTCTGGAGATGCTGTTCCTCGGGGGTGGAGTGGTGTATGCCACAGACAGAGTGGAAGGAGATCGAGAGCTGAAACGGGTGTTCATTCAGTGGCGAGAGAATGGCCTCAAATGTGATTCAGGTTCTAGGCAATCCTATTGTTGCCAAGGGGTGGGGGACGGTGGGGGGAAGGGATAGTTAGGGAGTTTGGGATGGACATGTACACACTGCTATATTTAAAATGGATGACCAGCAAGGACCTACTGTGTAACACAGGGAACAGACTCAACATCATGTGGCAGCCTGGATGGGAGAGGAGTTTGGGGGAGAATGGATACGTGTATATGTATGGCTGAGTCCCTTTGCTATCTACCTGAAACTATCACAACATTGTTTATCAGCTATACACCAATATAAAATTAAAAAGTTAAAAAAAACTAGAGCATCTCTTCGGCTTCCCAGGTGGCACTAGTGGTAAAGAATCTGCCTGCCAATGCAGGAGACACAGGAGACATGGGTTTGATCTCTGGAACGGGAAGATCCCCTGGAGGAGGGCATGACAACCCACTCCAGTATTCTTGCCTGGAGAATCCCATGGACAGAGGAGTCAGGTGGGCTACAGTTCATGGGGTCGCAAAAGAGTCAGACAGGACTGAAGCAACTGGGCATGCAGAACATCTCTTGCTCTGGGGGAGGACAGGGGGAATTCTATTTGCTCACCCATGGTTCTTTGCTTCTTGGGACTCTGACTGACCCATGTGTTATAGTGGAATCTGGAGGAGGCATTCTCCAGGACAAGCCATCCCAGAGAATGGGATCAGGTATCCCTCAAGACCAGGCTCAGGGACTTCCCTTTCCTGAGTCATCCCTGTCTGCTCCAGCCTCTGCTCTCTCTAGGGATGAGATGACAGCTATCCTGGGAGCATAGGACTCTGTATCTCTGCAGTTTGTGAGTGCAGAGGGGCCATTCTCTGGAAAGTTTCTTGCATTCCTGCAAGTCTTGTCAGCAGAGGCACTGACCAGCGTTAGTTCTAGATCCTGTCTTAGGGGATTTTCATGTAGCAGGCAGTGCTGGAAGAAGCAGACAGTGTCTCCCCCTGGGGCAAGGAGCAGATGGCAGGTATTTTTACCTCCAGTAAAGATAATATCTCCCTCAGGTAAGTTTATGCCCATTTTAAAGGTTCAGGTTTCCTAGGCTTAGATTCCATTAGGTGTGAAGCAAACCTACTGTGTGCACCACATTCCTTGGACACCCCCTCCATCCCACATTGTCCCCTTGGGTGGACCAGAGGCCAATGCAAATGCGATGCTGATGCTGCCTGCACGAGGACCGTGAGGGATAAAGAGTTTTGTTTCTGGCCCAAGAGTCTCCTACCCACATCTGTAAAACTGTGGCTAACTTGTGAGTTTGCAAGAGGATAAAATCTGGGACCTTCTACAGCTCTTGGTAGTGAATGCTTCACAGGAGGAGACTGGTGACTGTGCAGGGCTGGGGCAAGGCTGTGTCCACTTGGAGGAGGCCAGTGTCATCCTGATAATGACCTGCATGGCAGTTTTTGCTTGTTGAACTCTCTCTGTCTCTCTGCCTCTGTTGTCTCTGCTGCTTTGTTTCCTGGCCTCCCCTCACCTTTTCCTGTTAGGATTATCTGCATCTCGGGGACTCATGAGATAACTGGGAGTTTTATCCCCCTCCACCCCTTTCCCTGGGGATGGATCTCTGGGTTTCAGCAAGTTCTGATGTCCTCTGCTCTACAAGAAGCAGTTTCTGTCAAGGTTTCTGGACCTTTGCCCAGTGCCCCCCCCCCCCAGCCCCCTGCCTCCCATCACTTCCCTATTTTGTTCTCATGCAGGTGTGGCCTGGTGCTTCTTCTCTTCCTTCTAATCCAGTTCTTGATGGTCCACTCGCCAGCATGCCTGACTGCACTCTTATTTATCAATTTCCCCATCTCAGAGAGAGAAGAATGTTCCATGGATGCCAGACCTGAGAGTAGACTTGATGGAGAGCTTCAGGTGTGAGACCAGCTGACCAGAGGTTGCAGTAACACGAGAGCCTGCCTTAGAGTGTCAGCCAGGTCTGGGCCTGCTTATTCTGTGTATCCTCAACACAGCTCTCCTCCTCCCCTGGCCAGTACCTATCACTGTGCCTGGTCCCTTTGGGGAGGCAGAGTGACGCAGATGAACAAATAAATGGGCCCAGGTCCAAAGCTGTCTGCAGCAGGCAGCTGGCGCTGTCCCTCACTATTTCTCCTCTGTTTTTCCTCATGTCTTTATTCTTCTCACTATGTGATGTGATGGTACCTTTCTCAATCTGCCTTCTTTATTTATTTATTTATTTATTTTATTGTGTTGGTTTTGCCATACAATGACATGAAACCGCCATGGGTTTACATATGCTCCCCCTCCAGAACCCCCCTCCCTCCTCCCTCCTGATTCCCTTCCCCTGGGACATCTTGGTGCACCAGCCCCGAGCATCAGCCCTGGGCTGGCGATTGATTTCACATATGATAATTAACATGTTTCAAAGGGTGGGATGATATGGGAGAATGGCATCAATCTGCCTTCTTATTGAAAAATACTATTCCTATTACCCATGGCCAAGAAAAGCACTGAGGAGCCTTGACTGAGGATGCCCTGGATCTGGTTAAGTTCATGCTAGAGAGAGCTGGGGTCTCACCTTGCAGGGGAGTGAGGAGGAAAAGCAAGGGAAGGTCCCCTCTGTGACAGTCACCTGACATGTGACAGGAGCCCAGCAGAGGAAGGCTCTTGCTGGGCCCACCCAGCCCTCAGCATTTGTTGTTTGTCAGGAGCAGACCTCAAATCCTAGGAGTTGGGTTGTCAAGACTTAAGTTGGTCTCTCATGGATTGGCCTGTACCTCTTTAGTGTCTGAAAAGATATTTTGGGGTCCTCCCCTTCTCTGGGCCCTTTTTAAGTCATTCCAAAGGGCAGATGATTGCATTTATTCATTCCCCCACCACACCACACAGCCACAAATAGGTATGCATTTCACCTATTTTAAATGATAAGATTCTTTCTCTTTAAGGATGAAAGGAATGGATTAAGGATTGTGAAGAATTTTGGAGGCTTTGGGCCTAGACCATCCCAACTTGCTCCTCTTCAGTTGCTCAGTCCTGCCCAACTCTGCAACCTTTTGGACAGGTGCCTCTGCCCATGGGTTTCTCCAGGCAAGGATACTGGAGTGGGTTGCCCTTTTCTCCTCTGGGGGGGTCTTCCTGGCCCAGGGATTGAACCCTCATCTCCTGTGTCCCCTGCATTGCAGATAGACTACAGCTGAGTCACCAGGGAAAAACTAAATCATCCTTGTGTGGGTGTTAAGTAGCTTCAGTCGTGTATGACTTTTTGCAGTCCTTTGGACTCTAGCCCACCAGGCTCCTCTGTCCATGGGATTCTCCAGGCAAGAATACTGGAGTGGGTAGCCATTCCCTCCTCCAGGGGATCTTCCTGACCCAGGGATTGAACCTATGTCTCTTACAGATCGTCTTTGGGCCCCTTTAAGTATTCACTATGCGTTCCTCCATCCAGCCATCCTTCCTTCATACATTTGACTCAGTGATCATCGCTTAATGAATCTCTATTCTAGACTCTGTGGCAGGCCTTGTACTGTAAGCAGAAGCAAAGAGAAGAGGCATGTCCCCACTCTCAGGGAACTTGCAAGCTAATAAGGGAGACAAATAAGCCATCCCTGCAGGAAAAGTATAGGGCTGTCTGAGTGTGAATCCTATAAGGACTGTCTTCAGCCGGGTGGCCAGAGATAGTCTGGCTCTAGAAGTAACATTACTGCAGAGATCTGGCGACTGAGTAGAACTTACTGGGTGCTGAGAAGGGAAAAAGCATTTTGGGCAAAATACAACATTAATGCCAGGATTTGTTACAGGAACATAGTGAGTGGAGGAGGATAGGAAAT
Source organism: Antilocapra americana (assembly GCA_007570785.1). Lineage (NCBI taxonomy): Eukaryota > Metazoa > Chordata > Mammalia > Artiodactyla > Antilocapridae > Antilocapra > Antilocapra americana. Next base: position 6,845 of record ML662449.1, on the reverse strand, counting down.
AAAAATGAAAATGTCAAGACAATTAACCAAACAAAGAATTCCTTTGTGTCAAGAGGATCTGAGAAATGGGCTGATTCAGATGTTCTTGTTTGATAGATGAACTGAGTTTCTTGTCCTGTACGGTGGCTCCTATGGGGTGAGATCATGGCCAGGGTGGGGTGGGGTGGGGGCAGGTGGTCATGGTCAGGGCTGTGAGACTGGACGATGGGAAATCACAGGTCATTGGCCAAGCCCCCAGGGACTACGGAGTTCCACTGCCTGCCCATCTTACCTATAGTATACATCTCTTACCTGAATAGTAAGTCCCTTGCATATGATCCTTCAAGTTAGAAACTTTCAAGATGCGAATGTGCCACTGTATGCCAGCTGTTGTGCTGTTCAAGGTACTGTACTATAAGATTAAAAATGTTTTCTTATTTTTTGTGTTTGTTTTTTTCTGAATTATTTGTGTGTAAGCATTATAAAACTATTATCAGTTCAGTTGCTCAGTTGTGTCTGACTCTTTGCCACCCCATGGACTGCAGCATTCTAGGCCTCTCTGTCCATCACCGACTCCTGGAGTTTACTCAAACTCATGTCTGTTGAGTCAGTGATGCCATCCAACCATGTCATTCCATGTCATTCCCTTCTCCTCTTGCCTTCAGTCTTTCCCAGCATCAGGGTCTTTTCAAATGAGTCAGTTCTTCCTATCAGGTGGCCAAAATACTGGAATTTCAGCTTCTGCATCAGTCCTTCCAACGAATATTCAGGACTGATTTCCTTTAGGGTGGACTGATTGAATCTCCTTGCAGTCCTAAAGACTCTCTAGAGTCTTCTCCAACACCACAGTTCAAAAGCATCAATTCTTCGGCACTCAGCTCTCTTTATAGTCTAATTCTCACCTTCATACATGACTACTGGAAAAACCATAGCTTTGACTAGACAGACATTTTTTTGGCAAAGTAATGTCTCTGCTTTTTAATATGCTATCTATGTTGGTCATAACATTTCTTCCAAGAAGCAAGTGTCTTTTAATTTTATGGCTGCAGTCACCATCTGCAGTTGTTTTGGAACCCAACAAAATAGTCTCTCTCACTGTTTCCATTGTTTCCCCATCTATTTGCCATGAAGTGATGGGACCAGATGTCATGATCTTAGTTTTCTAAATGTTCGGTTTTAAGCCAACTTTTTCACTCTTCTCTTTCACTTTCATCAAGAGGCTCTTTAGTTCTTCTTCACTTTCTGCCATAACAGTGGTGTCATCTGCATATCTGATGTTATTGATATTTCTCCTGGCAATCTCGATTCCAGCTTGTGCTTCCTCCAGCCCAGCGTTTCTCATGATGTACTCTGCATATAAGTTAAATAAACAGGGTGACAATATACAGCCTTGACGTACTCCTTTTCCTATTTGGAACCAGTCTGTTGTTCCATGTCCAGTTCTAACTGTTGCTTCCTGACCTGCATACAGACTTCTCAGGAGGCAGGTCAGGTGGTTTGATATTCCCATCTTCTTTGGAATTTTCCACAGTTTATTGTGATCCACACAGTCAAAGGCTTTGGCATAGTCAATAAAGCAGCAGTAGATGTTTTTCTGGAACTCTTTGCTTTTTTGATGATCCAGTGAATGTTGACAATTTTATCTCTGGTTCCTCTGCCTTTTCTAAATCCAGCTTGAACATCTTGAAGTTCACAGTTCACATAGTATTGAATCCTGGCTTGGAGAATTTTGAGCATTACTTTGCTAGTGTGTGAGATGAGTGCAATCATGCAGTAGTTTGAGCATTCTTTGGCATTGCCTTTCTTTGGGATTGGAATGAAAACTGACCTTTTCCAGTCCTGTGGCCACTGCTGAGTTTTCCAAATTTGCTGGCATATTGAATGCAGCACTTTCATAGCATCATCTTTTAGGATTTGAAATAGCTCAACTGGAATTCCATCACCTCCACTAGCTTAGTTCATAATGATGCTTCCTAAGGCCCACTTGACTTTGCATTCCAGGATGTTTGGCTCTAGGTTAGTGATCACACCATCGTGATTATCTGGGTCATAAAGATCTTTTTTTGTACAGTTCCTCTGTGTATTCTTGCCACTTCTTAACATCTTCAGCTTCTGTTAGGTCCATAGGATTTCTATCCTTTATTGTGCCCATCTTTGCATGAAATATTCCCCTGGTATCTCTAATTTTCTTGAAGAGATCTCTGGTTTTTCCCATTCTATTGTTTTCCTCTATTTCTTTACACTGATCACCAAGGAAGGCTTTCTTATCTCTCCTTGCTAATCTCTGGAACTCTGCATTCAAATGGGTTTATCTTCCCTTTTCTCCTTTGCCTTTCACTTCTCTTCTTTTCACAGCTATTTGTAAGGCCTCCTCAGATAACCATTTTGGTTTTTGCATTTGTTTTTCTTGGGGATGGTCTTGCTCCCTGCCTCCTGTACAATGTCATGAACCTCTGTCCATAGTTCTTCAGGCACTCTGTGTATCAGATCTAGTCCCTTAAATCTATTTCTCACTTCCACTGTATAATTGTAAGGGATTTGATTTAGGTCACACCTGGATGGTCTGGTGGTTTTCCCTACTTTCTTCAATTTCAGCATGAATTTGGCAATAAGGAGTTCATGATCTGAGCCACAGTCAGCTTTCAGTCTTGTTTTTGTTGACTGTATAGAGCTTTTCCCTCTTTGGCTATAAAGAGTATAATCAATCTGATTTTGGCACTGACCATCTGGTGATGTCCATGTATAGAATCTTCTCTTGTGTTGTTGGAAGATAGTGTTTGCTATAACCAGTGTGTTCTTTTGGAAAAACTCTATTAGTCTTTGCTCTGCTTCATTCTGTACTCCAAGGCCAAATTTGCCTATTACTCCAGGTATTTCTTGATTTCCTACCTTTACATTCCAGTCCCCTATAATGAAAAGGGCATCTTTTTTGGGTGTTAGTTCTAGAAGGTCTTGTAGGTCTTCATAGAACCCTTCAACTTCGGCTTCTTCAGCATTACTCTTCGGGACATAGACTTCGATTACTGTGGTATTGAACGGTTTGCCTTGGAAATGAACAGAGATCATTCTGTTGTTTTTGAGATAGCATTCAAATACTACATTTCAGACTCGTTTGTTGCCTATGATGGCTACTCCATTTCTTCTAAGGGATTCTTGTCTACAGTAGTATATATAATGGTCTCCTGAGTTAAATTCACCTATTCCAGTCCATATTAGTTCCCTGATTCCTAAAATGTCGATGTTTACTCTTGCCATCTCTTGTTTGACCACTTCCAATTTGCTTTGATTCATTGACATAACATTCCAGGTTCCTATACAATGTTGCTCTTAACAGCATTGGACTTGACTTCCATTACCAGTCACATCTGCAACTGGGTATTGTTTTTCCTTTGGCTCTGTCTCTTCATTTTTTCTGGCATTATTTCTCCACTGATCTCCAATAGCATATTGGGCACCTACTGACCTAGGGAGTTTATCTTTCCATGTTCTTTTTGCGTTTTCATATTGTTCATGGGGTTTATAGCTGATTGTGTTGATTGGATACCTAGGCTAACTTTGTTAGACTTAACGAACAAATTGGACTTAAAAACATGCTCTTGGAATGGAACTTGTTCATATGTAGGAGACTTAATTGTAGTATACTTTTTGCAAATGCTCGCCACGATGGACTCCCTGGATTCAGTTACTCCTGGCTGAGTCTTCAGCTAAGAGGTGCCCACCGTGGAATCAAGTCTGAATCCTGGCTGCAGAGTTCAGAGGTCAGGACACCTAAGACAGAGGGCAGAGGCAGCTCTCATGTAAATCAGTGGCCATGGTGCGTGATATGTAGCAGTTCTTTTGTGCCACGGTTGGGAGAAGCTCATCTAACATTTTTTAACATTTTCCCAATTGAATGCGTGGTCTGTGGGTGCCACAAGAATGCTCATCTGTCAGTTTTGACAATATAACAGAGTGTACATTATTTATGCTAAAAATAGTCTGTACAAAAGATGAAGCTCCAGTGGCAGCACCAATGAAGTCTTAAGCTTCTGCCAGACCCCCTCCCTCAGGGATGATTGACAAAGTAATTTCTATTGTGCCTTAATGAACCAGAGCACGCCATCCACACCAGCAGCTTTTGCAGCCAAATGGCATCACTCACGTCCTGTCACCAGGCCTCCTACAATGGGTGGTTCACCAATAGAGCCTGTCTCCATGGGGCATATGGGGCTGGCAGAGTCCAGAAACAATGGTGATTCTTGGGTCCTTGCATTTGCTTTCTACTCTCTCCATCAGGATCCTGGCCATAAGAGCTGCCATTTATTGAGGGCCTACTGTGTGCCAGCCCTGTGCTGAGTACGTTACCTGAATGTTCTCATGGCTTTCACATCAATCCTAAGCAGTAGGTACTAGTAACATCAGAGGGAACTGAGGCTCCTTGAGGACTCAGAGGGGACCTCATCACTCCTGCGTGCATCTCGGGGAAGGGGGCACGGAGGTCTGATTCTGTGAAGTGTGGCCTAGATGCTGATATTTTTTGTCTTTTTCTTTCCATGGTTGGGAGCAACCAGAGCTGGAGAGGATGGTCTCCAGGGGGACAGAGGAAACTGAAGAGTTCCAAATGACTCTTGCATTTTTCTGAAAGGCTGTTCAAGGCATTTGCTTTTACATTTGGCCGTATCACCCCCAAACCCCTGCCATGGGTTTCGGATGCAGAAAATGGACCAGAGAAGTTGTGGTTTCATTTTATGTGAGATGAGACCCCTCAGGCCAGCTGCCTCTGCCCTGGACCTGCAAAGAGTGCAGAGCAGCACACAGTAGGGGCTTACTTGTCTATGGAATTAATTTGAGTCCCTGCTTAGGGATGCACACCTGCCTTGCTGTGTGTGTGTTTCTAAGGACAACGTGGCTCCCCACGTTCTCAGGCATGGCATGGCCTCCATGGTCTCTCATGTGATGCTTTTAAATGGATGTTTGTGACCTGGGATCAGCAGGGGTGGGGAGAGATTCTTTTTTCAGCAGGGACCTGCCAGATTTACTCAGAGGCTGTGACCATAGACCAGAGGCCAGGAATTCAAGGTTTGGCCAAATTGGCTATGGACTGCCAGTGCTCTGCGCATCTGCAGCTCAGGCTCTCTGCGGACCTGCAGTATCTTTTTAATGGTGTTTTTGGACACAAGAATAGAAGAGGGGCCTGGTGCTGGCAGTGGGAAAGTCTAGTTTTCATCTCCCCCTTCTCCAGGAATGAGCTCTGAGAGAGGAGCAGGGCCAGGCTGGCTTCCTGTAGAGGCCAGCTTTCCCGCCTTCACCCTGCATTTGTCTGTGGCCAGAGAGCACGGCCTGATTGCAACTGACTTTCCCCCAGGCGCTCATGCAGGCCTATTAGGCTGACAGGCTGTAGTGGGTTGGGAGCGGCCCTGACTTAGTACTGCTCTCAGATAAGCCACTGTTTGTCCCTTGTGGACCCATCACAGATGCCTTGCAACACCTGCATGTGCCTGGGCCCATGCCAGGCTGTGCAGGGGCCTCCTGGAGGGAAGTCCTGAGGTAGAGGACTGCCTGGGATGACCTGGGAATCCAGAGAGGATTCCCTATACCCCAGGACAAGGGGGAGATGGGTAGGAGATCAGAAGTCCTGTGCTTTCATTCTGGCTCTGCTGTCAACCAGCTGTTCAATCTTGAACAAGTCTTTCTGGGCCTCAGTGTCCCCATCTGTAAAACAGTAGGATTGAACTATAATATTTCTAAGAGTTCTTCTTTCTTTGATATTCTAGTTCCTTCCTATCCCTCAGCCCCTCTTCTGCCCCTGCTCCTAGGCCCAGCATGGAATCAGTCATTGTATAAACTTGCATTATTCAAAATGGCATCAACATTACCTGATGTGCTAGACATGAGCATCTCTGTCCCATCCCAGGCCTGCTGACTCAGAATCTGCCTTTTAACAAGGCTTCCAGGTGATTTGGACCCACAGTAAAGTTTGAAAAGCCCTGGCATAGCTCATTCTCCCCAGGTGTGAGGCTCCAGGCTCCCTTAACCCCTCCAGAGCCTGTGGTCATTATCAGCCTTTTAGGTGATATAGCTGTCCTTGCTGAGACCCTGCAGGGGAGAGTCCCAGGACTGACTGTTGACCTCATCGGTGATGTCTTTGCTGAGATTGGCTCACAGAGAACCACCCTCACGCCTCCCCACCGTGCACCACTCTGGACCCTACACTCACTTATTTGCACAAAGGCTTCCAAATTTCAAATGGAGGAATTTTTTAAAATCCCTTAGACTGTGCCTGAAGAAATGTCGCTCAACCTTTTCCTTATGAGCAGACACACACTTGGAGAGAGCGAGAGGGATGGAGGGAGAGAGACGGAAATAAGTAGGAACGTCTTTAAAATATAGATGGCCTATATCATAGGTCCTTAATTAGGGTCTGTAGGGTCTGTGGGGTCTGTGGTTGGAGCTTCCGGTGGAGTCTCTGAGCCCCTGAATTAATATATGGCATATGTGTTGATGTGCGTTTTCCTGGTGAGAGAGAGGGTCTGTGCTTTACCAGAGTCTCAAAAGAGTCCATGACCTAAAAAAGTCAAAGAACCCTTGGGCTTGGTCCAAGTCTGTTTCTTGGGATTTATCGAACACCTCGCTGTTTGGAGACAAACCAGGGACTGACTGAAGGGCTCTTTATGAAAACAACTTCAGGGCTGCCAGTCAGGCAGGACTTTCCTTTCCTCTCTCTGCTCCTCTAAATTTCTCTTTGTTCTTCCTATTATCTCTATCAAGGGCTATTTTCAGGGCTGATTGGAGACGGAGCGTGGGCCTGGCGGCACAGCAACAGGAGAGCGTGTTTGCCGGAAAAGCATGGGCTCTTGTTGAGAGCAAAGGCAATTAGCCCTCAGAAT
>ML662448.1:10665458-10721494 GCA_007570785.1 Antilocapra americana | reverse complement strand
CTCTAGGAAACAGTGAGGGAAATGTGCAAGTGTAATCTTTAGTAAAGATTACAACAGGAATAGCCATACTATTTTTCTTTCCTTCTTTCTTTCTTTTTTTTACAAATCCACGCTTTTATTTATTTTCAATAAGTTTAAATCCTTGAAGGGTACAGCATCACACAGATTCTGTGTCCAGTGGCCTTAGCGGGAAGGTTGCTTCGGAATTTGGCATGAACCATGCCACTGTTTCCATGAGCTTGAGTTATCTTTCCCCAGATTACTCTGGTTTTGTTAGGTTTTCCACCAGGAGTTACTGTGTTGCTCTTTGCTTTGTACACATAGGCACATCTCTTGCCTAGATAGAATTCAGTCTCATCTCGAGCATATACACCTTCAATTTTCGGGAGAGGGGTGTGTTCCCTTTGGTTCCACAGGCCCCGTTTATAGCCAGCAAAAATGGCCTTGGACCACAGCCTTCCAGACATATTTGTCGTTTTGAAGTCCTGTTCCCAGCAGGCCTCCACAGGGTCCAAGATGGCTGAAAGAACCATACTATTTTCTAATGGACAAAAAAATGCCTACATTATAAGTTGAATTTCTCTTGGTTTCTGTCAGTATCATGCTCGGATTGGCATCCTGGCAAGAAAGTCAGGATACTTAGGTTCTGAAACCTGGTAATGATACTAACATAATGAGAGAACTTGAACAAGTCAATCTGAACTCTCTTAGCCTCAGTTTCCTTACTCATGAAATGTTAACTATGAGGACAGAAGTTCTCCAAGGACCTCCTAGTTCTAAAATGCTGCAATTCTAGGAAACAGCACGCAAGTCAGTACTAGCGCAGGCTTAAGGGAAAGAGGGCAGGAAGAAGGATATTTCCTGCCTGGAGAACAATGTCTGAATCACACCACTTGGGTCTTCCGCACAATGTCTGCCCAAGACGGGAGCAGAGGCAGTTAACATAAGGACGTGTCAAACTGCTCCAACCCTTACAGCCAGCATAACTGCCTGATTTTTGGTTTCTCAGGAAGTATTGACATTAGAGGTGTCTGATAGCAAGCACCTTAAGATAATGCTGTTCATCAGACATAATGAGAATTTATCAGTCTCACTCATCTTTTTCTCACCCTCTTGTTCTTACAGAAAATTTCCAAAATCCATCTGTACTTGGAACCCACAATTCTCTGCAGCTCTCTCTTCCTGTGGTGAGCACTGCAGCTTCCCTTACAGGAAGTGTCTGCCACTTCTCCGGGGTCTCTCCTCCAGCCCTCGGTGCAGCATGGCTACTGCCAGCAGGCTCCAGCACCTCTTTCCAGCCACTCATGGGTAGTGCCTACCTTTACCAACATTCCAGCACAACCATGTTATCTGGAGTCCCTGGCCAGAGCCAGCTCTCCACTTCAGCTGCTTCCTATCTGGGTATTTTCGAGTGGGACCTCACAGCAAGCACTGAAACGAAGTCTTCTTCACGTGGAGACTTCACGGTGACAGTCATTGACCAAGACACAGCTGTTTCCTCCATGTCTATGACAGCCCAGTGTAGCAGAAGGTCAGACGTCAGCGTCCCTGTATATCCATCTATTTCTGCCAGCCTTGTTCAGGGAACACCATCCCAGATCCCAAATCAGGGACACAGCCTGTCACTTCCCCACCAGGAAGCAGGCCAGGTATATTACTATCACCAAGGCACACTGGGGCTTTTACTATCCGGAAAACGTGGCCCCTGCCTGCAGTCCTATGGCTCAGTGTCGTATGCAGAAAGCAGGACCTCTGCCCAGCCAGAAATGGTCATGGTACTAACGGAGATTCAGCCCACAAACATCCTACCACCAGCTTCTACCTCTGGAATCTACTACTCTGTGTCTGGTCAGCCCATCACAGAAACAGGTTTCCAAGGTGAGTGCGAACAGCAAGCAAGTGGAATGAGCTCAGCATTAAAAAAAAATGGGGTCAAATCTACAGCTGAGAAGTGGTACCTAGACAGACAGAATTTAGATCCTGTAGTGCTCTCTGTTTTCAGACTGTATATGAGAACATCTAATGCAGGCAGAAGGTCGCACATTGTAAAGGTCATGTATGCTACATGTAAGAGAACCACAGTTCAGTGCAGTCGCTCAGTCATGTCCGACTCTTTGTGACCCCACAGACTGCAGCACGCCAGGCCTCCCTGTCCATCACCAACTCTCAGAGTCTACCCAAACCCATGTCCGTCGAGTCGGTGATGCCACCCAGCCATCTCATCCTCTGTCGTCCCCTTCTCCTCCTGCCCCCAATCCTTCCCAGCCTCAGGGTCTTTTCAAATGAGTCAGCTCTTCACATCAGGTGGCCAAAGAACTGGAGTTTCAGCTTCAGCATCAGTCCTTCCAATGAACACCCAGAACTGATCCCCTTTAGGATGGACTGGTTGGATCTCCTTGCAGTCCAAGGGACTCTCAGGAGTCTTCTCCAACACCACAAGGGTGTACCACATTTTTCACTGCTCTAGTTGATCAGTCCCCCTGTACTGCCACACTGTATCACTCCCTTCCCTGATCTATTGCTATAGTCTTCTTGGGAGGTGTTTAAGAACTCTTATTATGATACTGCCAGTTTAACTGTCCCTCACTTCCTTACTTTATACCAAGATTTAAGACCTTGTGGTCTGAGACCCTGTCTGGATCAGGCAGGCTAAAGATTCTTTGTCTATATATTTTATCAGGAAGAGCTCTACTCCCTCTCATAGTTCATGGTGTGAAGGGTTTTTAGTCTCTCAGAAAAGTAGGGAGAATTGAAAGGACTCTACAGGAGAATGCTAGGCTCTGCAAGACATGTTATATTTTAAAAATATGACTCAGTTTAATTTGGCTTATAAGACCCCTGTGAAATACAAAGAAAGCCAAAAATCAGTAACATCAGATGATCACCAGTAAGAATTAGAACAGTCACCTCTTAGCTCCTAGCATAAGACAGTGTCCACCATCCTTAAGACTAGGTTGGAGAAATACCTTGCCCATCATTGAAAGGTACATGATTACTCTGCTGGTGTCTGGGGGTGGAGGGAGCATCTCACTCACCAGGCACTGACTTCTTTCTTGATTCCTTTGTAGTGATGGAGACTTCCCTGGGGATGGAAAAATCCCTGGGATTGCAACCTCCAAGCCAGACTCTTTGTCTGTCAGAAACTTCAGAATTCCCCAAGTCCTGCATTAGCACAAATATCCAGATATTTGAGAGTAATCCACCACCCGAACTTGGGGACATTTCAATGATAGCTCCAGTCCAGAGTGGCAGTAATCTCCTGGCACTGCCTCCAGTTCCAAGCCCGGAACAAACAGAGGATAAGAATTTGGATGATACTAAAACTAAGTTTTCAAAGCCTCCGGATGCTTACCAGATCCCAACAGAAAACCAAGACCTTCCACTAGTCCCTTTAGAAATCTCTGATATTCATGAGCTCCTGGCCAGCATTAAACCCCTAAGCCAAGAGGAGCAACTTGTTTCTGAAAACTTGAATCTGGGAAAGAATAGCCTGAGTTTTGAGGACTTAGGGACACTTGAAAATGGGTTTGAATCTAACAGTGGCTTTGCAGACATTGCTACACTGGTAGAGAATATTCACCTTCCCCAGTTCTCTCATTCTTTGAAAGACCTTGATCAAACCGAAGCTCCAAAGTTGATCAAAGCCAAAGATACCAGCGCTGTTAAGGTGAATCAGGTGCAGGAAAAGCCAAATGTCATAAAGGCGCTTTCTGATCAACCCAGTAAGAACAAACATAAAGCCTCTGAGTCTCTCAGTGATGCGCCCAAGGCCAAAATCCAGCCAAAGAACCCAGAGTGCCTGTTAGGGGGAGAAGTGATTACTTGCAATGCTGCAGTCAGTGACAAGGCTCCTGTGAACACAGCCAAACAGCCAAACAGCAAAACTCAGAAAGGTGCATCAGGCAGGATCAACAAAACTAAGAGCCATGGGCAGGAAAAGACCAAGAGAACGAGAGAAAACAAGAAGGCTGAAGAGAATAAGCCATCAGGGAACAAAGTCAAGGCAGAGGAGAAGCCAAGCATTCCCAAGAGGAAGCGAAGGAAAAATCAACCTGACTTTAGCCAAGAGAACTTCAAAAAGCCTCGAAGCTGCCTCGGCATGCACATGCTGGAGTCTGTGCAGGTTTTTCGTGCACTGGGGAAGAAGATTGATAAGAAAACTGGACTCAATTCCTCTCGGGTCCTGGGAGATTCAAGCAACTTTAAAGACACCCAGCCACGCCCCGCTATCAAGTCATGGCTCAGTACCCCACGTGAGAGTAAAGGTCCTGAGAAAACTCAAGTCAAAGCCCAGAAACCAGATGACAGTGCTGAAAAAGAGGGTCCATCTCCATCGCAGAATGAGCTGCCTCCTCCTGGGAAGGTCAAATTAGTACCTTTGCCTTTTCTTACCTTGGACAAGCCTCAGGCTCGACCTGTTCCTCGGAGGCGTCAGTCTCTGGCCTCATATCAGCCTGCTCTGGCTTCTCCTGCCCCACCTGATTCTACTAACTCAGCTCAACCTGCTGCAGCCCGTGGATCCCGGATAGCTTCTGCATCGTTGCCAGGTCCTGCCAAACCAGCTCAGACAACTGTGACCAACCCAACCCGACTGGCTGTGATCACACCTCCCCAGCCTAACGTCCCTCAGTCTGCTGCTCCTCAGCCTACAGTACCCTACAAAACTTCATCTGGCACTTCTCTCCAGCGGGAGTCCGTTCCCCCTGCTGTGACCAAGCGCCAGTCCCCACCCAAGCCTCAAACCCAATTTCTAATCCAAGACTTCACCCTCCAGCCAATTCCTTGGAGGAAACCCAGTGTTCCTGAGCCAGTAATGTCAAGCCCCATCACAAAAGAGCAGCGGCCAGAGAGGGAGGCCATGAAGAGGCAGGCTCAACTAGAGCGTGAGAATGCTGCTAAATATACCTCTTTGGGGAAAGTGCAATATTTCATTGAGAGGCAAAAAGAGATGGAAATTTCTGAATACTATGGGTATGCCATGTAAGAGCTGCTTGGATTGTTGGTGCCACCTGGGGTACCAGTTGTTTTTCCATATATATAGACAGATATAAGTTTCTCTATTTATTGATATATTTTAAAACTTAAAACAAACAAACATAATAGAGTTAATAGACAATAAAGAAGACTTTTGAATTTGAGATGATGTTAACTGTGCCTTTTTTTTTTTTTTTTTTGGTTGGGGCAAGAATCAAAGTCTGCACAAGAAAGGAAGGACTGAATGTTGGATGAGAGAAGGAGGGAAAGGGTGTAAAACCTGAGGAAAGAGGAAGGAACTTGGCCCAGGGCTAGGAAGGCCAAGAGCTTTTATGGATTTATAAAAGGAAGCAGGAGTAGGGGAAATGGTAGAAGTAAAACGTAGGATCTGAGGTTAGCGTTGAAAGAACAAAATTTGAGTAGAGTTGAAGATGACAGAACACGAGTCTAGTTTAATGGGGAGAAACAGAAAGAGTCTCTCCTTGAGATTGGCCTTATGTCTCACCACCACCAAAGAGGTATTTCAAGAGGTTCAGGACACCCCTTGGAAAGGTCTGAGTTACCTAAGTGTGATGACAGAGGGGAACTGGGAAGTCTACCAGATGAATGACAAGTGCTCAGCGCTATCTTGGCAGCTGACGAGAGGGCGAGGGCCAAGTGAACTGCTCCAGCAAGAGGCTCAGCAACAGGGCCTGGGATAGAAGGCACCGTTTACTCAACACCTAGGCACCAGGGTGGCAATACACCATTGAGTGAACCCTGGCAACAACAGGCAGGGCCAGTATTCCTGTGCCACTGCACCTAGTGAGGTTCAGCAACGGGCTGCGGTCACATCGCATGCAGAGGTGCAAGGCCTCAATCTGAGGCCGAAAGGCCCCCCCGAAGTCCTCAATATTTGCAAGTTCTGGTAGCCCACCCACCTGGCTTTCAGAGGATAGCATCCCGAGGTGGAAGAGATCAAACTTCTGCAGGGGCCGAAACGTTAACTTGAGGGGCTTCCTCCGTTGACCCATGCGCGTTCTGCCTTCTCTAAATAACGCCATCAAAACATCGCCATCAACTGAAGCGCACGAGAAAAATCCTCTGAAAGTGTCCATTTTCATGGGCGAGAGCGGTAGGCGCATGCGCAGTAGGTCGCTGCTCCAGCGGCCACAGGTTACAGGTGTCCTGCGGTCCAGCGGTTCCTTGGGAGGCAGCTCAAGGGAGTGAAGATGAGGAGGTGGGGTGGCAGGGGTCGGGGATGGGTAGTGGGGGGTGAGGGGTGGAGTTGGGGCTGGGGTTAGTGCGGGCCAGGGATTGGGGCGGGGAGCGGCAGAGGGTGGGCGTGAAAAGGAGGGAAGGAGAGATGAAAACAGTGGATAGTGACTATAGGAAAATTGGCAATTTTCATTTGTAAATTATTTGATTGAGATATGATTCACATCTCTTTAAATTCACCTTTGAAACTCCAACTTCAATGCCATTTAGAACATTCACGAGCTTATGCATGCAATCCTCACCAGTATCTAACCCATAACATTTTCATCACCCCAAAAAGAAACCCCCTTAACCATCAGCAGGCCCTCCTTATTCGGCCTCCTCCTTCAGCCCCTGCAACTATCAATTTGTGTCTCTATGGTTTTGCCCTTTTTGGACATTGAGTGTATATGAAATAATATAAAGGTGACTAATGTGTCTGGCTTCTCTCAGTGTAATGTTTTCAAGTTCATCCATGTAGCAACTTGTGTTACTGTGTGTCATTCCTTATTATGACTGTGTAATCCAGTATAAAGTTCCTTTCATCCATTGGTGGACATTTGGATGGTTTCCGCTAATAATTTCCATTTATCGAGAGTTTATCTTGTGCCAGGCAGCACCAGGCTAAATTACTGACCCTATTTTACAGATAAAGAGGTTTGGAGAGTGGGAAGAATTTGCCCAAGATTAAGAACTAGCAACTGGGGGAGCTGGGGTTAGAACTCAGGCAAACTTCACACGACCAACGTTCGAAAAGGTACACAAGTGTATTCAATGGAAATTCACCCTATTTCTTAAGTTCTGCAGCCACACATTTCCCTCCTCAGAGACATTTCCTTCCAGAGAAATATTTATACCCCAACATGTATATATCACAATTTATTGACTAATCTGTCTCACAGATTTGAGATGTCACCTTTATGGTAAAATAGATTCTTCTACATATTTATATCACTCTTCACAGATTGTTCTCTTTTTGTCTATCTTTTTTTTATATATTTCCCTTTTCTCTAGAATTCTTTGCACCTTATTTTTAAACATTTTCTCCTTTTTTGGGTTTCCTGGTGACTCAGTGGTAAAGAATCTGCCTGCCAATGCAGGAGACATGGGTTCGATCCCTGGTGCAAGAGGATCCCTCATGCTATGAAGCAGTTAAGCCCATGTGCCATAACTACTGAGCCTGTACTCCACAACAAGAGAAGCCACCACAGTGAGAAGCCTGCACCCTGCAACAAAAAATTAGACCCTGCTTACTGCAACTAAAGAATAGCTCATGCAGCAACAATAAATAAATAAATTATAAAATTGTCTCCTTGTTTCTATTAAGGCATTATATACTCTTGCATTATTTTAAACAGACTTCATTTATGAATTTATTTCTTTTATTTTGAATTCTGTCCTAAGTTCTGTTATCTTACCTAATTCTGATTTATACTGCTTTTTCATCTTTTCTTATTATGGTAAAACATACATAAAATTGATTATTTCAACCATTTTTAAGTATACAATTCCGTGACATTAAATGCATTCATGATGTTGTGTAACCATTACCACTATCCAAATTCAAAAGAATTATATGAAAACATTGAGCAGGACCTCAGAAAGATGGGCCCAGCAGAATAGTTTTTGAATCTCCCCAAACCCTTTCATGGAAATAAATCCACCAAATACCCATAGGTGGCATTTATCACCATTTACTATTTCCAGAACTTTTCACCATCCTCAACAGAAACTCTGGAGAAGGAAATGGCAACCCACTCCAGTATTCTTGCCTGGAGAATCCCAGGGACGGAGGAGCCTGGTGGGCTGCCATCTCTGGGGTTGCACAGAGTCGGAAACGACTGAAGTGACTTAGCAGCAGCAGCAACAGAAGCACTGTAACCATTAATAGTAACTTCCCATTCCCTTCAGGATCCATGTTCTTTCGTTTCTTCCTACTGTCTTTTCACCCACTTTGAAACGATAGGCTCCAGTTTTGATCTGTTTTGTGGGCCTGCCTTTTCCAATTTGCTTTTGTTGTCTGAAGAGATGACATTCTGCCCCTTATTCTCTCTTTCCTTACACTGCTTTTGTGTGGGATTTAATCCCAATCCTTTCCTGCTATTTGCTTTTAGGTGAAACCAGTTTTAACACACTTCAAAAGGGAGATGTCTCATGGCGATTCCATCAATATTTCATCTATTCTGTTCTGGAATAACAATAACTTTTGCAGGAGGCATAAATGAGTGGGCTTTATCATTAGACACCATGCAGAGAAAGGACCCCATGAAAACTTAGCAAAAATGGTTTAGTTGAATGATTTTACCCAAGATGATCACACACCAGCCCCAGGAAACTCAATGAACCATAGACAAGGTGCAGTGACATCCTTCCTTCTCTCTGCCTTAGCTCTCAGGGATTGGTCACCTACATGTTATTAGCAATTATTATCTGGTTTCTATTCATAACTGCTATCGGAAGACTTAGTATCTGTGGGCCTATTCACACTGCCCCGATAGCCACTATTCTTCTTCATTTTGGCTTCTTGCCCATCAGCAGGAACCTGGTTTATTTTTGTTCTCCTTTCACCACAGCCTGGTAATTTGTGTGAATGACTCAGTCTCACCAGAGACTGAGGGGATTTCTAGTTTCTCAATAAGTGCTACCCATGGGCATGTGCTTTTGGCTGCTCTATTTCCATGAGAGGGTTTTGTTGTTGTTGCTCAGTTACTAGGTCAGGTCCGACTCTTGGGGACCCCTGAACTGCAGCACTCCAGGCTTCCCTGTCCTTCACAATCTCCTGGAGTTTGCTCAAACTCATGTCCATTAAGTCAGTGATGCCATGCAACCATCTCATCCTCTGTCACCCGCTTCTCTTGCCTTCGATCTTTCCCATCATCAGGGTCTTTTCCAACGAGTCAGCTCTTTGCATAAGGTGGCCAAGGTACTGGAACTTCAGCTTCAGCACCAGTCCTTGCAATGAATATTCAGGGTTGATTTCCTTTAAAATTGATTGGTTTGATCTCCTTGCTGTCTGAAGGACTCTCAAGAGTCTTCTCCAGCACCACAGTTTGAAAGCATCAATTCTTCGGCGTTCAACCTTCCTGATGGTCCAATTCTCACCTCCATACGTGGCTAGTGGAGAAGCCATAGCTTTGACTACACAGACCTTTGTTAGCAAATGTATGTCTCTGCTTTTAATACGCTGTCTTGGTTTGTCATAGTTTTCTTCCAAGGAGCAAGCGTCCTTTAGTTTTGTGGCTGCAGTCACCATCCACAGTGATTGTGGAGCCCAAGAATATGACATCTGACACTGTTCCCACTATTTCCCCATCTATTTGCCCAGAAGTGATGGGACTGGATGCCATGATTTTAAATGTTGTTTTAAGCCAGCTTTTTCATTCTCCTCTTTCACCTTCCTCCAGAGGCTCTTTAGTTCTTCATTTTCTGTCATTAAAGTGGTATCAGCTGCATGTCTCAGGCTGTTGATATTTCTCCAGGCAATCTTGATTCCAGCTTGTGAATCATCCAGCCCAGCATTTCACATGATGTACCCTGCAGAGAAGTTAAATAAGCAGGGTGACAATATGCAACCTAGATGCACTCCTTTCCGAATTATGAACCAGTCTATTGTTCCAAGTCCAATTCTAACTTGCTTCTTATCCTACATACAGGAGGTGGGTAAGGTGGTCTTGTATTCCCATCTCTTTAAGAATATTCCACAGTTAGTTGTGATCCACACAGTCAAAGGCTTCAGCATAGTCAATGAAGCAGAAGTAGGTATTTTTGGGGGGAATTCCCTTGCTTTTTCTATGATCCAGCAGATGTTGGCAATTTGATCTCTTGTTTATCTGCCTTTTCTAAATCCAGCTTGTACATCTGGAAGTTCTCAGTTCACATACTGCTGAAGCCTAGCTTGAAGGATTTTGAGCATAATCTTGCTAGCATGTGAACTGTGTGCATTTGTATGTAATTTGAACATTCTTTGGCATTACCTTTCTTTGGGACTGAGATGAAAACTGACGTTTTCCAGTCCTGTGGCCACTGCTAGGTTTTCCAAATTTGCGGGCATATTGCGTGCAGCACTTTAATAGCATCATGCTTTAGGATTTAAAATAGCTCAGTGGAATTCTGTCACCTCCACTAGCTTTGTTTATAGTAATGCTTTGTAAGGCCGGTTTGACTTCACATTCTAGGATGTCTGGCTTTAGGTGAGTGACCACATTATGGTGATTATCTGGGTCAGGAAGATCTTTTTTGTATAGTTCTTCTGTATATTCTTGCCACTTCTTCTTAATCTCTTCTCCTTCTGTTAGGTCCTTGCCATTTTTGTCCTTTATTTTGCTTATGTTTGCATGAAATAGTTCCTTGGTATCTCCAGTTTTCATAAAGAGGTCTCTAGTCTTTCCCATTCTATTGTTTTCCTCTATTTCTCTGCATTGTTCACTTAAAAAGGCTTTCTTATCTCTCTTTGATATTCTATGGAACTCTGTATTCAGATGGGTATATCTTTCCTTTTCTCCTTTGCTTTTCCCTTCTCTTTTTTATTTCCATATTTTTTTTCTCCTTCTCTCTTTTTGTAAGACCTCTTGAGACAACCACTTTGCTCTCCTAAATTTCTTTTTCTTGGGGATGGTTTTGGTCACCATCTCCTGTACAATGTTACAAACTTCCATCCATAGTTCTTCAGGTACTCTGTCTACCAGATCCAGTCACTTGCATCTATTTGATCATAGATTCAAGTGATCATACAGTGAGGGATGATCATAAGGGATTTTATTTAGGCAATACCTGAATGGCCTAGTGTGGTTTCCCTACTTTCTTCAATTTGAGCCTGAATTTTGCAATAAAGAGCTGATGATCTGAGCTACAGTCAGCTCCAGGTCTTGTTTTTACTAACTGTATAGAGCTTCTCCATCTTAGGCTGCAAAGAATATCATCAATCTGATTTTAGTATTGACCATCTGGTGATGTCTATGTGTAGAGTCATCTCTTGTATTGTTGGAAGAGGATGTTTGCTATGACCAGTGCATTCTCTTGGCTAAACCCTTTAGCCTTTGCCCTGCTTCATTTTGTGCTCCAAGGCCAAACTTGCCTGTTACTCCAGGTATCTCTTGACTTCCTGCTTTTGCAATCCAGTCCCCTATGATGAAAAGGACATCTTTTTGAGGGGGTGTTAGTTCTAGGCGGTCTTGTAGGTCTTCATAGACTTGGATTATTGTGTTGTTGAATGGTTTGCCTTGGAAGTGAAATGAGATCATTCTGCCATTTTTGAGATTGCAACCAAGTACTGCATTTCAGACTCTTTTGTTGACTATGAGGGCTACTCCATTCCTTCTCAGGAATTCTCGCCCACAGTAGTAGATATATTGGTCATCTGAATTATATTCACCCATTCCCATCCATTTTAGTTCACAGATTCCTAAAATGTCCTTGTTCACTCTTGCCATCTCCTGTTTGACTACATCCAATCTGGCAGATCTGCTTCCCAGGTGGGAGGGTTTGGTGAGATTCAAAAGTTATGCCGTAGCCTCCTTCTTTCTGAAGTTCTGTTCCATCATTTGATGCAATTATTTGAAATTTGGGGGTTCTATAATTTCCAGTTCCCCAAGAAGAGATCTATTTGCTCTACGTTAGGACTCTGGGTCAGGTGAAGCTTTCTGAGTCTTCTCTAAGTTTCATCTCAATATTTGCTCAGACCATGTTTTAAGTAGGAAGTCAAAACACAACGACCCAAATGACTCATGGGTTGGGGGACATTTGGCCACCATGAAAGGAAGAATAAACTGGGGGCAGGGGGGTCTGGAGGCAGGTCCTGGTCAGGAGTGTGTATCTTTTTTTCCCCTTCCCTCGTTTCCTTCTCGCTTATTGACTTTTCTAAACATGTACAAAATGGAATCTCCAACCTCCCCTCTTACCCAGCAAAAATATTGGTCCATGCACAGTTTTCTCCATCTCAGTTCATGGTAATGTCATTTCTCCAGTTGCACAGGCCAGAGGCCTTCAAAACCATTTGACCCCTCTTTTTTGTTCCCAACTGCACGTCAGCAAATTCTGTTTTATCTTCAAATTTTATCTAGAACTTGTCCGCTTCTAACCTCTTTCCTTGCTGCCTGGATTACTAGGAGAGACATTTAACTCAGAAGCTTCCCAAACTTTCTAGATTCACAGAGCCCTTGCTGTCTCACCTGTAGGCTCAAAGAAATACTTAACAATCCCATTTATTAAGTAGCTGGGTAGCAACAATTAATAAGTATTTATGTTTGTAGTAGGCTGGAAAATGGCCAGCCAAAGAGATCAGGTTGTAATTTCTCCAGCCTATAAATATTATTACCTTATTTAGAAAAAGATCTTTACATTCGTGGTCAGATTAAGGATCCCAAGCTGCTGCTGCTAGGTCGCTTCAGTCATGTCCTACTGTGCAACCCCATAGAGGGCAGCCCACCAGGCTCCTCTGTCCATGGGATTTTCCAGGCAAGAGTACTGGAGTGGGGTGCCATCGCCTTCTCCGAAGGATCCCGAGATGGGGAAGTTATCCTGGATTATCAGGGTAGGCCCTAAATACAGTCATTATGTGTCCTTACAAAATGGGGGCAGAAAGAGAATTGATAGAGACAGAGATGAAAGGGCAATGTGAACACGGAGGCAAAGACTGGAGTTTTGCAGGCACCAGCCAAGCAATGCCAGCAGCCACCAGAGGGTGGCAGAAGCAAGGAATGAAATCTCCCTCAAGAGACACCTTTATTTTGTCCCAGTGGTACTGATTTCAGGCTTCTGGCCTCCAGAAGCCAATACTTGTGATTTGTTAGAGAAGGCACAGGAAAAATGTTCCATTGTATAATAATACAATGCTCCAATAACTAGGCAGACGTTTGAAAAACAATACAGATAAATTAAAATAAAAATATATATTTTTTACTCTGAAATAACCACATTTGTTTGCTAATGTAATGTGGGGGACTTTTGAGCACTATGCAACATCTCAGACTCTGGAATCAAATTGAATGCTGCCAGTCTCATGTCCTGATCCACATTGATTTTCGAATAGTACTTGCCTTTTGTTACAGCTACTGCCAGAATCCCAGGTTTATATGTCAGCATTGAAAGGAATATGGCACAACCTAATGTTGAAACTGGGAACTACCTACCAAATAGAAGCTCACATGGTCTCTCACAGATGTCAAATATTGCTTTGAATCCTTCAAAACTTTTAAATATCCTGCTACAGCCTGGTGAATTTGTATGGTGTCCTGGGAGGACCCCAGTGTATATTGTGAACCACAATACTGACTTCTCTCTTCCCACCCTTTCCTGACTAAAATTTGTCAACTCAGTCACCATAATGATTCTTGAAAAACACTAGATCCTGTCCTTTTTGAACCCTCCCATGTTCTCATTTTTCTCAGAGTCAAGGCCAATGGCCCTGCAATGGCCTATGAGGCCCTACCTCCATCAGGAGTCAGCAAATAAAGAGCCAGGCCGTAAATATGTTAGTCTTTATGGGCCAGATTGTCTTTGTCTCTGCTATTCAACTCTGCAGTGGTAGCATGAAAGCAGTCATAGAAACCATGTAAATGAATGGGCATGGCTGTGTTCCAGTAAAACTTCCTTTACAAAACAGTTAGCTTGCTAAACCCTGCAGTACATGATCTACTGCTATGCTCCCAGTCACTCATTCCACTCCCAACACACTCAGCCATTGCCGGTCCTTAAATACACCAGCCACCTCCTGGCTCAGGGCCTTTGTACTTGCTGTTGACTCCGAGTCTTTACTCAGATCTTTCCAATGTGGGTTTACCTGACTACACTGTCTGAAATTGCAATTACACTCCCTGCAGTTCTTTCCTCCGATCTGATTCCTTTCACCCAGACCCACTTTCTCCATTGTATTTAGAATCTTCTAACATGTAACTTACTTATTTATCATATAATTGTTTGTAATCCATCACTCCCCCATCCATCACTAGAATATAAGATTCTTGGCGGTAGCTATGTTTTATGTTTTTTTGCCTGCTTGTTTGCTAATATATGTCCAATCCTTTGAATAGTGTTTGGCACACAGTAGGTAGTCAGTAAACAGTTGTTCATTGAATAAATAAATGAATGCATATCAAGGAGTATAAATACAGTGGCATGCAATTTTTTATCTTGCATTCAAAGTTATAGTGATTGGTCATGTGCCGATATTTTTGCAAAGAAATATGTAAACCAAATATAAAATGATAAAATCCCTCAGCCCAAATTGTACAACTCAAATAGTCCTAAAATTTCTTATCTCTTTTAACTTTTGCTGAAATTTCAACCTTGAAAATGACACTCTTACCTAAAACAAAGGCTCTGAGTTATTAGGAAATAAATCATGTAACTCATGGCTAGCTAGCAGGTAACAAATGAAGAAAATATGCCAAATAAAATTGACCACATATGTGCAAATTTAAGCATTAGTTGTAATAATATATACACATTTGAAACCTTACAAGCATGCATAAAAACTCATTTCCTGACATATTTTTCTTGACGACAGGAGATACCATTCTTCAAAACTAACAATAGGTGGAGCCCCAAACCTCAGATTCAGCTCTTTGTTACTGTTTTTTCTGTAGGCTTCTCAATGAACCTCCTCATAATGTAATTCCAAACTCCAGCTGAAAAAGAACATAATTTCCATGCATTCGTAGTATACAAATGTAAAAGATCCCAGTATACTTGTTGTAATTCCCTTCTTGTAAACAGCTCTTTCCACATCTTTTCTTCTCAAATCCTTGCTTTTCGAATTCAAATTTGTGATTTTCTATTCCCAGTGGGTTCACAGAAAAAATTTTAACAATGTGAATAATTTGTCTTAAGGATACATTCTATTTCTGCTCTCTAAGCACCCCCTTTCCCTAGCAATGTTAAAGATAAACTGTGTCTCAGTGCTTGGAAATCACCTAGCAACCACTTGAGAAACTTACTCATTTTTGTTTTCCTTCTGATGGCTCTCAGCTCTAATCTATGAGGGCCTTAAAAGAATAAGAGCTGAGTTTTTCTTTTTCATTATTGTAAATCCATGGCCTGACATTGATCTATGAATATGATAGGTACTTAATAAAAATTTGCTCGATAAATGAAGATATCTAGCCTTGGAGACTTTTTGCTCTTGGTTCGAACTGCCTTGTAGAGAAGATTTGGTCCCAAGAACATAATGGCCACTATTTTCATAGTTCATCTCAGTTATTCCTATGATTATTACCCATTCCAGTAATTATTTTGGGGGACAGTTAGGCAGCATTTATTTCAACAACATTTGAGCATTCAATGATCTTCACTGAGTATCATCTGGGGTCCCAAGCTGTCCTGGGCACTGGGAATAGAGCTGTGAGCATGTCAAAAGAGGTTTTCAACGCCACCCCCCACCCCCACCTCCAGGGGAATCCTAGCACTGGCTTGCATATTTCTGGTTGTGAAGGAAAAAAGTCTGATAAGCGCTTTCAGCCACAAGTCTAAAAAGCCAATGCCTGTGCAGAATCACTCCAGGGAAATTGAAGAAAAATATACATACCAGAGAATGGGAGAAATTAGAGATCTGGATGCTGGCCTAGTGGAGGAGGCAATAGCTGTGCAGGGGCTTTAAGCTAGACCTTGAAGTGTCATGTCATCACACTAACAAACTTACAGACAGTCTTTCAAAATTTGGGGTTTAAAGTATGTATAGAGAGTTTAACCTTTTATTTTATATTGGCGCATAGCCAATTAACAATGTTGTGGTAGTTTCAGGTGGCTAGCAAAGGGACTCAGCCATACATGTACACGTATGTAGTCTCCCTTAAATTCCCTCCCATCCAGCCTGCCACAGAACATTGAGTAGAGTTCCCTGTGCTATATGGTAGGTCCTTGTTGGTTATTCATTTTGAATATAACAGTGTGTACACGTCAACCCCAAAACTCCCTAACTATCCCTTCCCCAGTTCTTCCTCCCTGGCAACCGTATACTCATTCTCAAAGTCTGTGAGTCTATTTCTGTTTCTTAAATAAGTTCATTTGTATAATTTCTTTCTAGATTCCACACATAAGGAATGTCATGTGATATTTCTCCTTCTCTGTCTGACCTACTTCACTCAGTATGACAATCAAGAGCTAAACTTTTAGACCACAGCATAAAGTTTCAGAGTGGTAATAAACAGTCTCCTGAGATAGAATGACTAGTAGGCTTGCAGAACTTTTTGGAAAGAGGCTGTGCATACATTCATGCATATACACATCAAGAAATAGAATGTGTCACTCTGTATTTGGTGTAAATAAACACCATTCCCTGGTCGTAGGGTAGGAACTGTGTCATATAGATATCTGTGTCCCCATTGCTTTGCACAGTGACCATTAAACGCTCATTTTCAATACATTTTATTGGTGTTGTGACATTAAAAAGTTAGTCTTCTAGGCAAAAAACAATTGTCTAATCAATACCTCAGGCCAACAATTTTGGGTAGAATGTAACAAAAACAAATGGAAATTTTCAGGAGTTTCTTTTCTCTGATTTAAAAAACCAGGTAAGTTTAGCCAGGTTTTCAGATCAGCAATCCCTCTTTGAATTCTGGATTAATGTCAATGTGTTAGAGTATCTATCTGGCAGGAAACCCCTACTCAAAGTGAAAATAGTAGTTCTTTCATAAGATTCAAAATTGTAAGTTAATGAGATAATGAGACAAAAGATGTTTTTTATTATAGCAACTATTTTTAGAATTTAAAGAAATTGTGGGTACTCTTCCAGACAGCAATAGAACAAAATCATTCAATTACTGGGTAATACAATCAGACTCCAAAGCAAATAGGTTTCTATTTCAGTTTTAAATAGTTTAGTCCTTGTTAGGTACACCCATTTACGAAATAGTATGTGTAGATAAATAGAAAAGTTCTTGACAATTTAGTGGTGGTCAAAGCAAGCAGATTCATCGATATTACATAGTAGTCATCAACAACTCAATTGACATGAGTTTGCGCAAACTCCAGGAGATAGTGAAGGACACAGCAGCCTGGCATGCTGTAGCCCGTGGGGTCACAGAGTTGGACATGACTGAGCAACTAAACAGCAACATATAGTGGTAAAGAACAAATACATATTGATATAATATTTCTAGATAACCAAATATTAAACATATTGGGCTTTAGTCTATTAACATTTTTTAAATTTATTTTTAATGGAAGGATAATTGCTTTGCAATATTGTGTTTGTTTCTGCCATACATGAACATGAATTAGTCTACTAATATTTTTTAAAGTTTATAAAGCTGAATACTATACCTTGAAGCAAGGGATAAATTCAGATGTCATTTTAAACAAAATTTAGACTGGATATTGAAACAGATTTAAACATTAAAACTGCAACAGCCAAGATCTAATATTGCTAACCTAAAACAAATATACATCTGCTTTTGGCAATGGTAACTGCAAATTTTATTATCACAACAGAGTCAGATAATCTATGAAAACCTAGAAATTTCTAGTGAAATGCTGAAGAAGTCTTTCCTTAATGAAGCTTTGAAAGTCCTACAGTCTGAAAAGGAAATGGTTACAAAATAAATGCTTTTTAAATTTACAGATATAATTTTATTGTAATATATGCTTAAAAAATCCATTTAGGGGCTTCCCTAGTGGACCAGTGGTAAAGAATCCATGCTTCCAACCAGGGAGCATGTGTTCAACTGGCATCCCACAGGCTGTGCTGCATGGCCAGAAAAAGAAAAGTTAATCCAAGAAAATTTTAATGGCTTAACCAGTATTCAAAAAAGAACTCAAGGGGTTAAAGTAGTGTGCTAAAGTCTGCAAAATGAAACTTACTTTTAGATCCTACTAGTGGAAACCACTAGAATGACTGCTCAGTTCCCCAAATACTTTTCCTCTGAAAACCTTGTCACTGACCAGTTTGGACCCTAACAGCCAATGAGTCCAATGTGGCCTCTTTCTCTGGCCATAAACGTTTAAAACAGAACTCGAAATGACCTTTCTGAATGTGGCAATAAACAAAATTAAGGCGAAATGAAGAGCTGAGATTTGAGTAATTTCTAAAAAAATTAAGTGAATGGAAATTCAGGGAAAGCAAATTTCCACGTAGAGAAGACACAAGGATGTGTGCTGAGCATAAGAACTTTAAAGACACAGCTCATGTGGTTTTTCAGTGACTTCGTAATATAAATAGGGTATTATTAGTCTGGTAGGATAGGTTTCAACATGCAATCAACCTTGATGAAGCTCATAGAATTCTCTGCAGAAAACTGGGATACCCTAGCTTTTAGGACTGACATAACTATATAACTTGTGCTTCCTAGGTGGCGCTGGTAGTAAAGAACCTGCCTGCCAATGCAAGAGACAGAAGAGATTTAGGTTTGATCCCTAAGTCAGGAAGATTCCCTGGAGGAGGGCATGGCAACCCACACCAGTATTCTTGCCTGGAGCATCCCAAGGACAGAGGAGCCTGGCAGACTCCAGTCCATAGCGTTGCACTCAGTTGGACAAGACTGAAACGCTTTAGCACGCACGCACAAACATATAACTCATCTGCAGAAATGTGGAGGACATAAAGGAATAGGGTAAGCATGAAGGCTACCAGTCTAATTTCAATACATGTATGATTTATGCAACAGATTTTATCTGATTGCATACTTCTTAAGCTTTTCTAAGGGATGTTGTATTACAACTTGTGTCGCCTCTCACTGTGACTGAGGTAACCTAAAAGAAAAGTTAGCTTGGTCGTCGGGTCCTTGACTCCTTCTCTCTTCCTCGCTGGTTGATGTTCCTTTACCAAAATGGCCCCGCTCTCTCCTCATTGGTGTTTTCCTTCCGGGCAGGTGGCAGCGCTGGCCCCGCCCACCAGTCGCCGCTCGGGTCCTAAGCTCTTGAGAGTCTAACGCACGGACCGGCGGGAGGGGGCGGGGCGGAGCGGGCGCCGGATGTGACGTACTCGGAAGCGCCGGGAGTCGTCCGCGCGGTGGGGACAGGTGGGGAAGGGGCCCAGCGGTTTGGTGGGGCCTGGGCGCTGCGCGTGGTTGGAGTCTGACGGGGAGCGGCCACCGTGAGTGTGGGGCCTGCAGCCTTCTCCTGCCTGCGACCCCTGCCCGGCCTGTCGCGCGCGAGGCCCCTGACGGCTCCAGTCCCCAGCCTGGCCCAGCGCTTCCCCTCCTACCGCACGCGATAGACGCCAAAACCTTGAATAATTTTGCCCGGTGTTGACAACTTGGGCTTGAGCACCTTCGAAAAGGGGGCCTCAAGCAGTTGTCAGTGGATCCT
Source organism: Antilocapra americana (assembly GCA_007570785.1). Lineage (NCBI taxonomy): Eukaryota > Metazoa > Chordata > Mammalia > Artiodactyla > Antilocapridae > Antilocapra > Antilocapra americana. The sequence goes on along the minus strand of ML662448.1, from coordinate 10,702,045 downwards.
TCTACGCTGTAAACTCCCTCTTCGCTCATTCCTGGTACTTCCTTTTGCCTCCTAGTCATCTTCCCCGCCTCGGTTTTTTCCGCCACCTTCCCCCCTAATTTGCGGACGCTGCATCTCCTCTTTGGAGTGTTGCTCAGCCTTGTCGTGTGGGGCAGCATTTGCTGGCCTTGGGAAGGGGTTCCATTCTCCACCAAAAGATCCTCTCCTGAGAGGTAATAAAGAGCAACAAGCTTCTCCAGCTTCAATTAGCTTTGATGGGCTCTGCACTGAGTTTACTAATTAGGCAACTTGGGGAGGTTTTAGATTTGCTAGTGGCTTCTTGGGCCCCTGAAAAGACTCCCGCGGGAGGTGGAATGCCTCTACATCCCTGGTAGTCCCCACAACTTTTGTACCCTTAGGGTGTTTTAGAAGAAGCTTGGTGGAGGAAGTGTGACCTAGAGATAGAATTGGCCTGGAGAAAACCATCTTTGAAGGAGGGCTTGGAATGGAAAACAACACAACAGTGGATAGACAGATGAAACAAATGTGAGGATTTCTAGGCAGATAAGAATCCTGACTGAAGCCTAAGGTCTCTGTTGGCAATGAGTAAGGTTTAAAAGGACCAAATGGGGCCAACTGACACAGGGCCTTGAATTCCAAAATCTGCTGTAGCTTGTGTATTCTACAGCATGCTGGTTGCGTATGTCCGACTTTGTGACCCTATAGACTATAGCCCACCAGGTTCCTTTGTCCATGGGATTCTCCAGGCAAGAACACTGGAGTGGGGGGTGTGCTGTAACTCAGTATGCATCAAATATCCAGAATCTTTTTGGAAGTGATGTAGAGTGATATCTGATTGGAGGAAAGAATCTGATTCTAACAGCAACAGGATCAAGAAAGAGTATAGCGTGACTGCAGTCTGAGACCCAGGGGGAAAACTCATAGGTTGTTGTTGTTGGTTTGGGTTTTGCCTTTCAAGTTACCTTTGTGTCCTTTTGTTATTCAAAGAGTACTTAGTCTTCAAAGATAGATTTGATTAAACTGTTTTCTAGATCTAAATTCCTTACCCTGAAATGATGATATTGTAGATTGACTGGACTAATGGTTTATGAGCAGAGTCAGGATTATAAATATTCATCCCCATACCACTTCCCCTCACTAACCTTGTGCCAAAGTGTGAAAAGTTGTAGACAAAGTCTGTTACTCTCAGGTTAAATGATCAACTTAAAGTCAGTTAACAATCATCAGGAAAAATCATTGAGTATTCTCTGTCAGAAACTGGGGTGGGTGGAGGTGGGTAGCTGGGAGGAGAGATAATGGAAAAAATACAAGATACTGTCCCTCTTTTTATGGTGCTGAGGTCAGGGTCCCCTAATGACAGTCAATGACCTGCATGAAGAGGGAACTGAACCCCTTGTGGCTCATAATAGTTACACTCTTTGTACCACCTAATCATGCCACAGGCATTGTGGGTTTTGGAGTGTGTCAGGCCTTTCATCCTTGTGAAATGGACTTCCTTGAGGGTCTCGGGCTTCTTGTGGGGAAAAGACCTTAGTTAATATGAGCAACAGCACATGGTGTTTTTCTCTTAATTTCTTTGTAAGGTAGAGGTTTGTGGAGATAAACACAGTGTACCGAGCTGTGCCAAGGTGACGGAGGCCTTGGTACTGATGCCATCTTTTGTTTGTTTGTTTCAGGACTTGTTGGTCCTCATGTCTGACCATGGAGATGTGAGTCTCCCACCCGAAGACCGGGTGAGGGCTCTCTCCCACAGGGGTAGCACAGTGGAGATAAATGAAGACATTCCACCCCGCCGGTACTTCCGCTCAGGAGTGGAGATTATCCGAATGGCATCTGTTTACTGTGAGGAAGGCAACATTGAATATGCCTTCATCCTCTATAACAAGTATATCACGTAAGACACCTCCAGTTTCCTTTTTCTTTTCTGGTGACTGATGCCTCACTCATGCTGCTCTTGTGCTCATTTATTTCTGCTCAGAATTGCTAAAACCAGAGAACTTTACAACATCATTATCATTAATCATTTTTGCTGACAGCTCCTACATATTAGCTGTTCTTGACATTCAAAGACATGGGTACTGAAAGTGTTATTTTCATGACTCAGTAATTTCATGAGTAAGAGACCTAGCTCTTTGGCCTGTGCCCACATGGCCCAGCTGTTAGGCAAGAGAGTTGGTGTTTAAACTATACATGTTTTGTATTGATGAAGGTTTATTTCCCGTCCCCTCTCTATTAAGGCAGCCAATCAGAGAATTATTGTTGAGGTTTAGCAGAGCCAAAATTCCTCACTTCTACTTATTTTGTAGCAAATTGAGTGTCTCAGGGAAAAGTTTTTTCTTAACCTTTATCATAATCATGTAAATCATTAAATAGGTATTGACCACGTACAGTTTGTATAGCTCATCATAAGACCTTTCCCTTGAGTTGCTTAGCCTCTTGCAGCATGAATTGAAGTTTTCAGTTAACAGGAACAATTGCTAAAGAAAAGACGTGTAATTTAGGAAGGGAATAATAAGAGATCTCATTTGTAATTTCTAGTTTTGTTCTTTCATAATAGTAGGACTTTAAGATAATAATAATTACAGTGTATTTGTATAGCTCTTAAACAGTTGATAGAATATTTCACCTGCATTTATGTCATTTGACCTTCATAGTTCTGTGTGCACTGTGTAGGGCACATCATCCTTCTATTCTACATATGAGGAAACACCCTCCAGGTTCAGTGGTAGGCTTTATTCCACAATTTGGAGTGGCAAAACCTGGCTTTTCCAACTCTTAAGTCAGGATTCATTCTACAACATAAGTCCTGTTCTTTTTGTTTTCTTTTTGGTGATGTTTCTTGAAGGTATTCTTTTGAGATTATAGCCTGGAGACACACTAATTTTGGGTTATTTTTTATTGTTTTTTTAAATAGGTGACATGTGCATGTTGTGCAGAATTCAGAAGGCCCAAAAGGGTATATATATTTAAAAACAAAATTTCCCTACCACTTCTCTTTTCCCCCAAACCTTTAGTTCCTCTCTCCATAGGCAGTCACTCTTATTAGTTTCTTATATGTTCTTCCAGAGGTGATGGATGCATGTTAATTATATAATATTAAGTTTTTGATCACATACTGCTCTAAAGCAGTGTTTGTCACCTTTGGTGTTAGTGACATTTTGGGTTGAACAAGACTTTGTTGCACAGGAGTGGCCTGTGCATTGTAGTGTATTTAGCAGCATCTTTGGTCTTTCTACTCACTAAATGCCAATAGAACCCCTTGCCCCCAAGTTGTGACAAGCCAGAATGTCTCCAAATATCACTAATGCCTTCTGAGAGGCAAACTGCCCCAGCTGAGAGCCAGTACTCTAAAGAAAAGTAGGTGTAAGAGTGGATTGCCTAGAATTCATATTGTAATTTTAGAATGGAGAAAAGGTATTCCTGTGGTTTTTTTTTAAGTTTATAAGTAGTATCTGTTTCCTCAGAGATGTTGCAGTCCATCCATACCACAGTGTCCTGTTATGTGGCCTCAATGCTGATTAAGTTTCATAGAATTATAATTACATTTCTCTCTCTCTTTGCTATTAGGAATTTTTCATTCCTAGGCACAATGGGCACAACATTTATTTTCCCGAGACATTTCTTTGGCTGTTGTCCTCTTCATTTACTCTGCTGCTGGTAGAACTAATATATTTCCAGTAATCTTGTAGATAGATCTCTCAGAATGAGGGGCACAGTTCCTTTGGGAAATTATAGTTGAGTAAGTGCAGTAGAATCATTGAATCAGTCTTCCAGGTATTTTCTGAAGGGTCTTCTGGGTTTTGTTGTTCCACATAGAAAGTGCTTTGAGGGTGAGGACCATATTCATTCATCAAATATATATTGTGTATATCTACTGTCTACTTGACACTGCAGTAAGTCCTACGTACATAGTAAATAAAATGGCCCTTTCCCTTATTTTCATTATGGGAGAAGACAGCATACAGGTAAGCAAAGAAATATGTGGTTACAAAATAGGGAAAACTCTTTGGAAGCAACAGAGAAAGTGCTGTGACAGAAAATAACCATGGATATCTAATTAAATAGAGTAACATCTGTCCGAGAATGTAAGATTTAAACTGAGACTTGAAGGGTGCCGTAGAGTTAGTCATTCCCAAAGCATAAAGCAGAGCGTTTAAAACAGATACTACTGTGTATTCAGAAGCTCTCAGGTGGAAAGACCTTAGTGTGTTCTGAGGATTAAAGATCATTGTTTTCGGAGTGTAGCAAGTGAAGAGAGAGAATGACCTCAGATGAAGTTGGAGAGGCAGGCGAGGCCAAATCATGGAAGATCTTACAGGCCACAGTAAGGAGTTTACGTTTTATCTTGAGAGTAATAAAAAGCCACTGAAAACTTTTAAGTGAGGTTGCGACCTAATCTTACTTACATTTTAGAAATATAAATTTTGGCTGCCATGTAGTAACTGGTGGAAGGAGAGTTAAGAGAAGCCAGTGAGATTAGTTAGGAAGCTCTTTAACAGCAGTTCAGGAGAGAGGCTGGTGGCTTGAAAGAACATGGTAGCCTGGAAAAGAGTAGATGGGTTTTGTATTCTAGAGATAGAGTCCATGAGACTTACTCATAATTTTGGAAAGAAGATGGTATCAAGGTTGACCTCAGTTTTTGCCTTGAGTAACTTAGGATTTGCTGAGTTGGGGGAGAGTGGTGTCAAAGGGGGTTGTTGCGGAGTGGGAAGACAGAGTACAGGTCTGGGTTGTTAACATGTTAAGGTGTTAAGTTTAAGTTATCTATGAGATATCCAAGTAGTGATGTCCAGTAGGAGTTTGAGTGTGGCAGTCTGAACTCAGAGGAGAGGTCTCTATTGGAGCAACAAGCTCAGGAGTCCTCAGTATATAGTTGGTTCTGAAGACATGAGAACTGAGACCATCTAGTGCAGTGGTTCTTAATCTAGGGTCCTGGAGCCCACAGGGATTCGTTGATAGGATTCAGTGTCCATGAACTTGGTTGGGAAAGACTTTTCTTATTTTTACTAATGTGTAGCTGAAATTTAGCATTTCCTTTAATTTTGAATATAGGCTCAAACCGCAGTATTATTAATATTTGTATTTTGTCACCAACAGAAGTCAAGATATTTTCTTATGATTGCTGCTGATATCTCAAAATAACATTTATACTTCTCACTACTTCAGAATTATAGTACACTTCTTCAGCCCACAACTAGATCTTGTTTTTTAATGTATTGACAATGCATCACTATGTAAGCACATGTCATCATTTTGTAATATTTTGAAAGCTGTCACAGTAGAATGGGGCTTTTTATAATCTTTCATTATTTATATCACATCTTTAAAAAACCATTTCGAGAAGAGTCCACAGGCTTCAGTAGAGGCCAGAAGGATCCATGGTGTAGTAAAGGAAAAGAGACTTTGGTCATGAGACTGTGGAATGAGAAGAAAAGGAGTACACGAGAGCCCCAAGGTTGGTTAGTGGAAGGCCGGGGGAGGGAAGGGAGTTTTGAGAGATAGGAGGCAGTCCATCACTTTGTCGTGGGAGCCAAAAGAGGTAAGTAATTGCAGGACAGTGGGCACTGTGTCAGGTGGGCAGGGACTTGGGTGAGATGTCATGATGTGATTGGTAATCTTGGTAAGCAGTTTCACTGGAAGTGGGTCGAAAGGTGAACGAGCGATAAGAGTGTAGTCCAGAGACTGGCCAACTTTTTCTGTAAAAGGGCCAGATAGTAGATATTTTGGGCTTCACAGCAAGTTGCTCTCTGTCACAACCTCTGCTTTGTAGTGTGAAAGCAAGTCATAGATAATACCTGAATGAATGAGTGAGGCTGTGTTCCAATGAAACTTTATTAACAGAAACAGATGGCGAGCTAGATTTGACCCACTGGCCGTAGTTTGCCAGGCCCTAGCATAGATAGCTCTTTGGAGAAGTTGGACCAGAAGTAAAGCAGGAAATTGAAATAATTGAAGGGAGACAAACAGTACATGAATGTATTTGTGTCTGTTTTAAGGAGGGAGATGCTAGGGCATATTTTTTGGAAAGGATGCTGTGGAGTAGGAGAGGCTAATGGTACAGGAAAGAGATTCAGCATAGAAATAAACTCCTAAATAGGCCAGAGGGAGTAGGAGTAGGGTTAATAGTGCACAGAAACTTAAGTTGATTTTTTTTTCTGTGCCTTGTTATTACATTGAGTGATATGAATATCAGTTAACAAGACTGGTAAAGGGAGCCTGTCCCTGTATGTGGCATTCTGCTCATAGGACCATTTAATGTGATGAACTCGGCCTAGAGGAGAGTCGAGTGAGAGCAGGGGAGAATGTACTACTTAACTTGTTAGATTTGGGTTTTTGGGACGTTGTTGGATTGGCTTGGCCTGAGTCAATCAATGTAGCTACATTTATTTTTCTTGCAGATATCTTGAAGACCCTAAGTCTTGATTCTGCGAGCTGACAAGCCCTAGGAGTTGCAAAAAAACCTTCTAGCTCAGTATTCTTGTTCTGTTTTTCTACCACACTTTACTTGGTATGTTCCTGTCAGTTCACAAGAGCTCACTTTGGCAATTATTACACTGAAGAGGAGAGAGGAGGGTAGGCCTCTGTTTCACCACTCCTCTGCCTCGCCCCCCACTACTGAGTCATTGTTCTAGACCTTTCGTGGATACTTTAATTCAAGATTTTAAAGGGCATGTTTGTTCTTTTCCCTCAATCAGTTTAGGCATCTTAATGATCTCCAGCACATTTCCCTCCTCAGAGGTTTTCCTTACTGAAGGAATGCTTTTCCTTTTGCAGACCCCAGTATAGAAGAAGGATCTTCAACATATTAAATAAGTACATATTTTCATGGTGAGCACAGACAGTAATCCAGGCAGTGGATTCTTTCACAGCTTTTTATGGTCATTGACTAGGCTACATTGAAGAGAGTTACAGAGGACTTAGGCAGTCCTGTCTGCTGTGTGAGCCTCTTACAACACAAGCCTGCTTTCTGAAAATGGTCTGTCACCTGTGCTGAAAATGTTAACCACCAGGATTGGAGCTTATGGACTGAAGAAGGTTTCCCTCTGTGATCACGCTCACTTTACTGACTAACTTTTAAGATTGGAAGAAATTAGAGCCCTTAATGCATCCACATTATAGAGTTTCTGTTTGACTTTTTAAATTATTTTTACATAAAATTAATACTTGTTCATGATCAAAACCATTTTCAAACCATACAGCAAGGAAAATATTAAAGTGAAAAGAAAATGCCCATCCACCAGAGGTAATCACTGTTCTGTTTCTTGTGTGTTTATTAAGAATATATCCCCATGCAAGCACATGGGCTTATGTCTGTATCCTTTTTTCTTAGTGCCTGAATGAGATCATACAACATAGTCTTCTCTACAACCTGCTGTCTTAACAGCTGTATCTTTACATATCAGGACACTGATCCATCATCTCATTCTGTTTCAGGGCTGTTTCTTCTACCTGGAGCAGTCTTATGCTAGGTATCTTCATGGCTCGCTCTTGCAGCCCTTACTTAAATGTCACCTTCTCAGGGATGCCTTCCTTAGCTGCCCTATCTAAAATCTCAGTCCCTTCCCTGTCACTTATTCCCCTTCCCTGTTAATGACTTTTTCCCAGCACTGATTATCTGTTTACTCTTGGTTTGGTTTATTGTCTGTTCCCCCACTATCATGTATACTCTGTGGTAGGGAGGAATTTTTGACTGTGACATTCACTCCCAAGTCCCCAGCCTTTATAATAATGCCTGACCCCATAGTAGATGTTCAATAAATGTTTGTTGAATGAAAGAGTGAATGATGATGTTGTTTTTCCACGTTTGGGTCCACCAAATTTATTAAGTAATCCCCTACTGATGGCCATTTAGGTTTTCAGTTTCTCTTTTATGAACAATGTTATATTGAATAATCTTATTCATATATTTTCATATTATTGTAGGATAAATTCATAGAAATGGAATTGTGAGTTTAAATGGTATACACATTTTAAATTTTGAATACTTGTCTCCCACACCCCTTCCTCCCCTAAGAAAAAAGGTATTATCAAATTACAGTCCTGCTAGGAGTGTGTAAGGACACCTGTTTCTCCATGCCTTTACCTACACTGGTTGTTATCCAGTTTTAAGCCTTTGCCAATCTGATAGATGAAAATGGTATCTCATCTTAATTTGAATTTCTTTCATTTATAAGTAAAATTGAGTACCATTTCATTTAATTATTTACCTCTTTTATTTACTTTTATGTATATTTTTCCTTTTGTTCTTTTACATTGTTTTGTGTGTGTTTTGCCAATGCATCTTTGTTTGCTTTTGTACAACTCTCTCTAGACTGCAACCAGATATAACTCAGAGAACAGTATACCTCTGGTCCACAGCTATTCTCTGCCTGGAAAATTTCTAACCCTGATGTTAACATTTTCCTCTCTTTTTCTTGCTCACATCTTTATTTATTATAGTAGTAAAAACAGTTGTATATATAGCAGATGTTGGCTATGTGCTAGGCACTGTGCTCGGCACTTTATTTATTTTTGAACTCTGGTATCATAGCAACCGTTTCAGGTAGTACTAGTTTGTCTCTGCGTATATAATTTATAGAGAGAGAGCAACTGAGGGGTGGTGCTGGAGGTCACACAGCTGGTAGATAGATGGTTAAAACCAGGACTTGAACCTAAGCAGGGTGGCTCCAGGGCCTGGCCTCATAACCATTAAGCTCTCTTGCCTCCACTGTGGGCAGTGGGTTGTGTTATTCATTCTGTTTTCAGGAGACCTTTCTGCCCATACATCCCCTTTCAGAAAACTGACTGCAGTTCCTGAAACACGAGAAGGGTGTTCATGTTCAGGTCTGGAAGTTTTATAAACTCATTTTATTTATTTGTTTTGGCTGCGCTGGGTCTTCGTTGCTGTGCACAGGCTACTCTCTAGTTGCGATGCAGTCTTCTCATGCAGTGGTTTCTCTTGTTGGAAAGCACGAGCTCAGTAGTTGTGGTTCATAGGCTTAGTAGCTCCACTGCATGTGGGATCGTAGACCAGGGATCAAACCCATGTCTCCTGCGTTGGCAGGCGGATTCCTAACTACCAGACCACCAGGGAAATCCTTTATGAACTAGTTTTCATTACATGGTTCAAAATCAAAATAATTTTTTTAAAGGTATATAGATTTTTCACTCCCACTCTTGCCTCATGCACTCTATTTCCCCTGCCCTCTACTTTTGTTCGTTTCTGTATATACTTCCTGTGTTACTATATATGCTTATAAGCAGAATCTGGAATCAGCCTGCTGGCACTGAATTCTGATCCCTGCACTTCTGGCTGTGACAAGTTACTGAACTTCTGTTTGTTTTCACCATCCCCGAGTAGACATCATAAATGTTAGAGCTTGTGAATTGATTCAATTTATTTTTCCCACTGAGCTTTACAGTCAAGGACAAGAACTGAAAGAAGTCTAGCACTTCTCTAAGCAGTTTTCATTGGAAACGGTAATGCACATATTACACATTACACATGTCATGTTCGCATATAACACATATACTCTGTGAGCATTCCAGTGCTTAATCTGGTGCGAGGATTATTCTTCTACAAAGGAACATGAATCCCAAAGAAAATAAGCCAACATCAAAGATCACACAGAGCTAGGAGTAGTAATAGAACGTGGGTTTTCTCTTCGCCTCCTGCCCTTGGCTGCCAAACTGCTCACTGAAGAATGCTTTGTGACAGAGGGCTTTTCCTTTGGAAACCTGTTACTGTCACAACCAGAAAAGAATTTCTTTGGAGGCGTATTTTTGGGCACAGGCTCGGATTTTCTCCCCTCCATGGTTTTTGTTGTAGGCATCTGGTGCTGCTGCACACCGAATTGGGAGAAGAGCAATTCTGTGGCTCTTTCCAGGGCTGAGGGTGAGTGGGGGAGGTGGCCTTTTACGCAAGTGTACCTGGAAACCTGTCAGATTGCCGCTGCAGGCTAAGGGAGTTGCACTGCTTCAGAGTCTTTTGGACATTTGCATGTCTTCTTTGCATCACCATCAATCTGTTCTGTTCCCTTAGGCTCTTTATTGAGAAACTACCAAAGCATCGAGATTACAAATCGGCTGTCATTCCTGAAAAGAAAGACACAGTAAAGGTGGGTCTTCACTTTCACTCTTGCCCATTTAAAAGCTTCAAAGAGGCACAGACTAACTTCCAGATATAAGTAGTAGAGTCTGCATCTGAATGTCAAATCCTGCAAATAGGAGATAAGGTCATTTCAGTAGATCAGTTATGAAATACCAGGTATGGTATGGCAGGGGTAATTTAAATTACAGTATTTAAATGTTTTTAGAAGTGTTGTTCCCATTGCCAACTTGACTTCAGTCTTTTTACTTTTCTACTTAATTGGCGACCATTGTCCTAACTCTCAGATTTTGATTTTGTATCCCAGAAATTAAAGGAGATTGCATTTCCCAAAGCAGAAGAACTGAAGGCAGAACTGTTAAAACGATATACCAAAGAATATTTAGAATATAATGAAGAAAAAGTGAGTATGTATTAGTACAAAAAGGAAATTATTTTGGTTTCTTAGGCCTGCCCTAGGAATCTAGTAGGTATTTCAGCGGATCTTGTGATTTCATTGTGATATTTTATATTTTGGGCAAAATCCCAGAAAAAAGTGTTACGGCTGAGGATTCTAATACAGATTAACCTCTTTTTCTAAGAGGATGACTTGAGGGACAGAAAGCCTATTGCTTGTCTGTTATGTCTAGAGCTGGAACCCAAGAACAAAGAAAGTTCTCACTAAAGGATAGGGTTTTTAAATCAGAATTCGGGGGTTTGATTCACGTTTTATTATACCCAAAACAGATTATACCTGTTTATAATAATCAAATTTTTTCAAGCTGTTTTCAAATGATTTGTTGGGAAGAGTCAGTCAGAACACGTGAGAAGCTCTGAGGCAGTGTCACTGGTCTGCGTCAGGTGGGAGCACACACTGCAGGCACCTCTGCAGTCTTCTGTACACTCCCCTGAGCCCTGTTCTGGACTCTGATGTTGAAAATCAGCTGGAGGCAGACAGCTGTATATTTCTAAGGTACCTAGTGAGTGGAAATCTTCATGAAGGAAACTGTTACTTGATGTTTCTTAATAGTTTGAAATGTCACTCTGTATTTTACCAATCACCAGAAGAATTTCAGAGGCTTCATTCAGGGTTGAAATTCAGTACAGACCCCCTACATGGCGTTTGTAAATTTGGATCTGGTTCTTTTTCACAGCCCTACTTGGGATACAGAATGTATGCATGGCACACCTAGAGACTAAAATTATATATGATTTGCATGTGCAGGCAATGTGTTGCACTGAGATTTTGGTAAAGAAGAAGATGCATTAGAGTTATTGGGAAAGGGTTCTGAGAGGATCAGGACTCTAGCTGTCATTGAAGCATAGGTGTACGGTGGTTAGATCGATGGAGGGGTAACTGTTCTTTGGGTGTAGAGGCACTGAGGGAAACGTGAATTCTGTGTTTTGAAATCAGGCTGGGACAGGAGTACATTTGGGGGCAGTCTCCCTGCTAAAAAGCTTTGTCTTCCTAAGGTGTGAAGTTACTTCAGTGTAAAGTGTTAATGTTAACTCCTATTTGTGCTTTGTAGAAGAAGGAAGCGGAAGAATTTGCCCGAAATGTAGCCATGCAGGAAGAGCTGGAAAAGGAAAGACAGAGGGTGGCACAACAGAAGCAGCAACAGTTGGAGCAGGAGCAGTTCCATGCCTTCGAGGAGATGATCCGGAACCAGGAGCTAGAAAAGGAACGACTGAAGATTGTCCAGGAGTTTGGGAAGGTTGACCCTGGCCTGGGCGGCCCCCTGGTGCCTGATTTGGAGGCACCCTCCCTAGATGTGTTCCCCACGGTGCCTGCTGTATCCACACGGCCTTCAGACTGTAATACAGCTGTGAGGCTTGCCAAACCACCAGTAGTGGACAGATCCCTGAAACCTGGAGCATTGAACAACTTGGAAGGTAGTGAATTCATTTGCTCGAATCTTCCTCCATCTCAGCTGCAGCCAAATACAGTGTCATTCCAAGGGATTAAGAGTATGACTACCTCCGTGATCCTACTCATTAGGTTCTGGTCACAGAAATCCATTTGATCCCTATTATCATACTGTGTTCTATTACAGCTATATTATAAAATGGCCTTTGCTTAAGCCATATAATTTACCTGGGCTAGGTTGATTTTCTGAAGAGCTAATAAAATCCTTGAATGTCAGACTCTCAGCTTTTAAGGGTTATATAGAGATTTGAAATGTTCAGTGAACTAGAGACCACTGTTAACCTTTTGTAAAGAAAATTTGAGATTTTTAGTAACACTTTAAAATTCAACAACTGAATTAAAAATAAAAGTTACTGACCTGTGTTTGCCTTGCAAATATTCCTAATTGGTACAGAGCTTAGTCAAGGTAAATACGCTGTGTAGTCAGTAGTAATTCAGTCTAGCCATAAAAACTATTGCGTCTTTCCTCCTCTCACCAGTGAATGGCTACCTGAGAAAATAACAGTAGCAGCAAAATGATGAGTATGCCTTGATGACTAGAGTAGATCTTTTTGTTAGGAATTGTCTTTCAAGTAGTCATGTGAGGAATTCAGCTTTGCAAAAGATCTTCTTAAAAGGACAAGGTAAGAGTGGACAAGAGGTGTTAGAGTCTGAAGCTTCAGGATTTCTCTCCATGTACTCGGCAGGGTTGCCTCTCACTATTACTTCTGAATAGCTCAGAAACTTAAGTAGTAGGTTCTCTTTGTCTTCACTTGAATGATTAAAGCCTCTTCTCTTTTCTTGAAACAACATACTCCCAATGGCTGTGCTCAGAGGTTGGAGAAGAGCCTTTGCAGCCCTTTCTCTTCTGCCATTAGGATGAGATCCCCACTTACTGCCTGCAGTTGAGGGGACCCCAGTGATTTGGCATTGCTCTCCTAGGGCTGCCAACTCTGAGGTCTGCTTGGGGAGGCTGTGCCTCGTGGTCTTAGATTGTTTTTCTTTCTCCCTTACAGCTCCTACGATCGATGGATTGCGCCACGTGGTAGTCCCCGGGAAGCTCTGCCCACAGTTTCTCCAGTTGGCCAATGCCAACACTGCCCGGGGAGTGGAGACATGTGGAATTCTCTGTGGAAAACTGGTAAAAAAAAAAAAAAAAACAAGTGCTCTCTAGAGCCTAGACTGTTTCTTCACCCTTGGCTTCCTGTGACTCTCGGAGAAGATATCCAGGGTCAGTTACTCTTTGTACGGATCCCTCTGCTGAAGGAGCTGTGGGCAGCAAAATGCAGTGTCACCTTGAATTTCGTGACCCTGGATTTGATTGATTTTCAGAGTCCCTTGAATTTAACTTAGTATTTTAATGCTGGTAATAAGAAATGCTTAATTCTCAACTTGGTAGGAAGATCCTGTGTTCAGCTTTTGAACACTTTATCATCAGAATATGAAATATTTAAGGTAGGTAGCATCTGTCCACAAAAAGTACCCAAACACTTTAAAGAGATGGGAGATATACACCAAAAGATAGTTTGCTGACTAGCATGTACAATAGAAGCACTGGGAATTATGGGGAAAGAAGGATCATTAAATGCAGGTGCTTAAAGAACTCATTACCATCTGCTGAATAAATAAGTGAGTAAAGTGGAAAGACTTAAACTGAGCCTTAGAGGTTGGGAAGGGCTTAGAGAAATAGTAAAAGGAAACTACTCTAGACATGAATAAAGGAAAAGAAATGGTCCTATACCTTGAGCTTCTTAAGATTCATGAGTAGGCCTGTTTGGCTGCAGCAGGAAATTCCCACAGGGCTGTGGGCATCTGTGACCTTGCAGAGGGCCCCAGGCAGTGTACTTGGGCAGTAAGAGTTATGAGCAAGACAGCTATGAGGAACTCAGCTAATGAAGAAGACTCAGGCTGGGAGAAGGGCCTTTGCTTGTATGGAAATTTAACTTTGCACTGCTGTGACGGAGAGGGTTGCCTAAGTACCGGGGAATTGTGACGAGCTGTTTTCTAATTTGACAGATGAGGAATGAGTTTACCATTACCCATGTCCTCATCCCCAAGCAAAGCGCTGGGTCTGATTATTGCAACACCGAGAATGAAGAAGAGCTTTTCCTCATACAGGATCAGCAGGGTCTCATCACACTGGGCTGGATTCACGTAAGCAGTTCTGAGCCCTCGGGGGTCCGTCTCCTCACATGATGGTATAGACGCACTGCTTGTTCTTTTCTTGAAGCAGAGTGAATTGTGTCCAGACTGTTTAGATGGTTGTATTTCCCTCTGTTGGATATAGACTTGACTTCCTTAGCATACCTAACTGTTTGCACTTCAGTATTGATTTCTGGGAGCTCCTTGGGACTTTTCATTTCTAGAAGATGTTATTATTTATTATTATTTTTAAGAGATGTATATATTTATTTTTGACCGTGCTGGGTCTTCATCGCCACACACAGGCTTTCTCTAGTTACGGTGCGTGGACTTCTCACTGTGACGGCTTCTCTTGCTGTGGAGCACGGGCACTAGGTACACGGGCTTCAGTAGGAGCAGCACGCAAGCGCAGTGGTTGTGGCACGCAGGCTAGTTGGCCTGTAGGTCTTCCCAGATCTAGGATCGAACCCATCTCCCCTGCATTGGCGGCAGATTCTTCCACTGGACCACCAGGGAAGCCCAGGACTTTTTAATTAAAATAATTTTTTAATAGAAATGGAATTCTTCCTCCAAAGTCCCAATTTCCCTGGGAGCATGAATGTTGATAGGAAGCTAGCTGAGAGTGTATGTGAGCCTTGACCGTAGAGGTTATGCCGTACTTCATACAGACAGTGTTCCTGAAAGGTGTACAAATCAAAGTATTTAAAATGAACCAAGGAAGTTAATTCAGATACTTGCATTTCATCTTTCTTAAAACAACCTGTGAAAGAAAGTGAAAATGCTAGTTGCTAAATCGTGTCTGACTCTTTGCAACCCCACGGACTCCTGCCAGGCTCCTCTGTCCGTGGAATTCTTCAGGTGCAAATAGTGGTGCAATAGTTGCCTTCTCCAGGGGATCTTCCCGACCCAGGGATCAAACCCAGGTCTTCTGCACTGCAGGCAGATTCTTTACCATTTGAGCTACCAGGGAAGCCCAAAACAAACTATACCTTTATGTAAATCAGAAGGGCTATCAAAATAGGAAATTTTTAAGTATCTGCACATCCTAACAGTCTTCTAGTACTATTCAGGTAAAATAAAATTCCATCCCTAAAGATTACATTTAAAATTTTCTTTTTATTCTTTTTCAACCTCTCGTGCTCATAGACCAAGCTGTTTTTTACATTGTGTGACAGGGTTTCACACAAACAAGGCAGCTTATTTCTGGATTTGGGAAGATTGCACGTACTTGTATATTGGCATTGGGGGAATGCTGACTGGTGAGGCAATCCCAGGTACCTCTGTCCTTTCATAAATACTTGCCTTCTATTGTGTATCCCCATTATAGATACATGGGGGATAGAAAGCCTGTGTCTTATCCATCAGGGGATACAATTTGAGTAAGATTGTAGTCTAATAGAGGAGATTGACATATAGACAAGTCATTAACTTCTGATGTGAAGCAGAGAGTGCCTAGTGCCTTAAGAGATGCCCTGTAGAATGTACACTACTCCATATAAAACAGATAGCTAGTGTGAAGCTGCTATCAAACACAGGAGGCTTAGCTCGGTGCTCTGTGGTAACCTACAGAGGTAGATAGAGGGGGTGGGGAGATCCAAGACAGACGGGCTATATGGATGCATATGGTTGATTCACTTCATTGTATAGCAACAGAAACTAATACAACAACGTAAAGCAACCAAGCTGCTGCTGCTGCTAAATCGCTGCGGTCGTGTCCGACTCTGTGCGACCCCACGGACGGCAGCCCACCAGGCTCTCCCGTCCCTGGGATTCTCTAGGCAAGAACACTGGAGTGGGTTGCCATTGCCTTCTCCAATGCATGCATTCGTGCTAAGTCGCATCAGTTGTGTCGGACTCTGTGTGACCCCATGGACAGCAGCCCACCAGGCTCCTCCGTCCATGGGATTCTCTAGGCAAGAATACTGGAGTGGATTGCTAAAAATGAGGCAACTGTGCTAGCTAATCGCATGTCAATCCAGCAGTCACCTCCTTGCAATCCAAAAGGTCTAGAGACAGTGAAGCGAGCTTTAATGTGCCCCTGAAGAACACTCGAGAATCTGCCCTTCCGAGAGGTCACCGAATATCCCAGCATGGAGAAACTGGGGAAGGTCAGGATAAGAGCAACACAGAAAAGCAGTCTAGGAGACAAAGGGCAGTTAAAGCTTAAGGCTTGAAATCAGGATTCCATATGGTTTTCAGGAAGATTGAGAGATCTCTAAGTGCTAATATGAAATCATCTCCCATAAGTAAAGCAGGGAAAAAAAGCTAACTGGAAAACAGAATGCATAATATGGTCTCATTTATAAAAGAAAAAGGGAGGGAGGCAGGGGTCTATACATTTAAAAAATGCTTGTAAATCACAGACTATTGATGGAAGAATACATCAGAGGTGAAAATAATAGTGTCTTGTGGGAGGGATAATGGGGGACTCGAGCTCTGGGTGGGGGGAAGACTTATTTTTCATTGTGCCTGTTTTTGCACTGTTTAAAATTTTTAATCACACAGACATTAAGTAATAAAAAAGTTACAATGAAAAGAAAAATTCTGAGTGTAAAAAAATAAGATTCATGAGTCAGTAAATCTAGGAAGACTAAGAAGTGCTTATAACTGAAATATATGAAACGTCAAAAGAGGTAGCTATCTTCTAGTCTTAGATTATAAAACTGAGGACTGTCCTTGAAGTTTCTGAAAAAGGTTTAAGATGTCTTTTTCTTTAAAAACAGTAAAATAGAAATCTGTTGAGTAAATAAAACATCTTTTCAACTTCTCATCCTTAAGAGGTGCTTCAGGAAGGGTTTAGATAACTTCATGTATTACTTTGAATCTATTTATTCCTTTGTAAGTTGTTGACTTTTTGTCTAAAAGCAATATCCACCTTTAACCGCGCTCAGAGGTAAATATTTTTCAAATATTTTATATTATATGAAGTAAAAATTTAAAACATTTTATAATGTTTTATAATGATAACATTTTTTATGATGTTCTAAAAGCATATTTCATTGTAGAAAATAGTTATTTAAAAGTTAGAATAAAGCTATATACACAGAAAAAAAAAAAAAAAAAGAGATGCCCTGTAGAATGTAGAGGAGGGAAGGATCACAGCCTGGGTGATGTATTAGGTTTGTGGCAGGGTGGGCCAAGGGAGAGCTGCATATGGAGGGGACAGCAGTGAAATAGGCAGACTGGGATCCTGGAGCATTGAGTAGTCCAGTTTTCTGGGGCTGAGAGTTCATATCAGGAAACAGTGATAGATCAGTTTTCACATAATACATTAGGAGTGGTATTTTGGGTGGATGGGCAGGATAGTTCTGCTTTTTAGTGAGCAGGATGAGGCAGGGAGCTCATTTAAGAGGTTAATGTGATGATTAAAATGTAATAATGAAGAGAGCCAGGGTGATGGCAGTGCATTTGGGAAAAAGACAAATGTAGGATCTCAGAGGATGTGGGGAATGAGTCAGAGAAGATGAGTAAATGTGATGACTTAGAAATCTCAGGCCTGACTCACGGGAGTGGCAGTGATCAGTCATCTCAAGGAGAAACAGGCTCCAGCAAGAGAGCTTACTTGGAAGTGGGGCAATGTTGTCTTCAGTTCTGAGTATATTGAATTTCAGATGCTGGTAAGCCATTGGGCTTCCCTGGTGGCTCAGTTGGTAAAGAGTCTGCCTGGGTTTGATCCTTGAGTCGGAAAGGTCCCCTGGAGAAGGGAATGGCAACCCACTCCTGTATTCTTGCCTGGAGAATCCCATGGATGGAGGAGCCTGGAGGGCTACAGTCCAGGGGGTCGCAAAGAGTCAGACATGACTGACTGTCACTTTTTTCTTTTTCAAGACGTTATATTGGTAGAGGTAGTTATCAGGCAATTTGAACTTGAAAACAAGGTCAAGGTGGGAAAGAGAACCAGAAGACCTCTACGTACCTTGGAGGCTTTGGTACTGGGGGAGGGTGGAGAACAAGAAGAAATGAACTTGCAGCTGAAGGCCAGGCCACCTAGGGGAGCACAGGGAGTAGTTAGTCATGAAGTACAGAGATGTCAGAGGAAGGTGAGGTAGTGTTGAGGCATAGGTGCCAAAGGAGGAGGAACGTCTCAGAAAGAAACTTCAGGATGTTCACCCTGTCACATGCTGCAGAGAGCTCCAGAATGATGAATACTTGTATGAGCTGACTGGACTTGCTGAGTCATTGATGACCTCAGTTTAGTGGGTTTTAAGCAGTGGTGGGAGTAGATTTAAAAGTAATGGGTATTGAGGTTGTGGTAATAGTGAAATGTACACTAATTTTTTGAAGAGCTTAGAGGAAAGGAAAGAGATTGAATAGTGGTTTAAGGAATAGCCAGGTTGAGAGAAAGTTTGTTTGATTTATGGTTTAGTGTGTGAAAATGTGTTGCTTTTATTTTGATTTTCTTGAAGCCTTTGTATTTGAAATATATATAAGAAAGTATATTATATAAACTAAATGTACACTTTAATGAATCATTAAACAAACATCTATGTGTACACATTACCGAGGTTAGGGAATAGAGCATTGCCAGAAACACCCCTACCCCATGCTCCTGCCCAGTCCCCCTTCCTCTCTGGTACAGGTAATCCCGCTCTTGATTTCTTTTGAAACTCTTTGCTTTCTTTATAGCTTTACCACCTTAGTGTGTGTCCCCAAATGCAACAGTTTACTTTTTCCTGGTTTTGAACTTTACATGCATGAGTGTGTGCTCAGGCACGTCCAGTTCTTGGTGACCCCCTGGACTGTAACCCTCCAGGCTCTTCTGTCCATGGGCTTCTCCTAGCAAGAATACTGGGGCGGTTTGCCATTTCCTCCTCCGGGGATCTTCCTGAACCTATGCGCCTCCAGGGAAGCCCTTTTGAACTTTGCTTAAATAGGATTATATAACATGTATTCTTTTGTATTCAGCTTCTTTTGCTCAGTGTCTTTCAGGTTCATCTACATTCTTGTGTACAGTTGTCTGACCATGTTTTTAAGCCCAGTGAGTGGGTGGGATATAGTGGAACCTGGGAATGAGATGTAAAAACACAGGAGAGACTAGATAATGTGAAGGTAGGAAGGAATTCAGTCAGAAGTACAAAGAGGGTGTCATCTTCATATTAGGGAGAAAACACTCCTGTACAACAGACTTGAAGAAAGAAAGTTACAGAGAGATTTTCAAGGTTATAATTGGAGGTGCTGAGGGAACTCATCTTAGACGATCTTTCAATGAGGTTGAAGTCTAGGTCCATTGCCCAGCAGGAGGAGACAGGAGAGTTTAAGAACTGGACGAAATGAGGGGAAGTTGGGAATAATTACTACTTAGACTTTAGGTACATCTTAGCCACAGGTGAGTAAAAGTATTTTTAATATCAGTGAGGGCCTAGCTAGGAAGAAATTTAGAACTTAAATTGATAGTATTCCAGCATTTTTTCCCCCATGATATTTCTGTACCATTTCTTCCTAACTTGGGATTAAAAGCAAACCAAAACAGACTGTAATGTTTGCTCAGATCTTAAAGTTGGCAGAGGAGAACACAAAAGGGCCATTCTTCCTTCTGTACCATGCCAACTATGAACCAGGTTCCTGGTCAAAAACTTTGAGTTTTTTTGGCTGTGCTGGGTCTTCATTGTTGTGCAGGCCCTTCTCTGGATGCGGCAAGCAGGGGCTCCCCTCTGGTTGCAGTACGTGGGCTTCTCTTGCAGTTCCACATGTGGGCTCAGTAGTTTTGGCTGCCAGGCCCTAGAGCACAGGCTCAGTAGCTCTGGTGCATGGGCTTGATGCATGTGGGGTCTTCCAAGAACGGTGATAGAACCCACTGCTCCTGCATTGGCAGGCAGATTCTTTACCATTGAGCCACCAGGAAGCCCCCCTCGTCAAAAACTTTGTATGATCATGTTTATCACTAACGACTGTGTAACCCCCAACTCACTACTCAAGGCATTCATTCACCTTGTCTCAGCCCTCCCTTAGCTGGCATTGTTCTTTTGGACACTGTGCGTCTGAACACCCGGGCTGCCCTCAGCATTCACTTTCCTCACTCATTTCTGTTCCTTTGGTGTATTGTTTTTGTTTTTGTTTTTTTTCATAAAAATGCCTTCCTCTGCCTCCAGCATGTGGGCACAGTGGGCATACCTTTTTTTCAAGAAACTTAACTGTGAAGGGGAAGAGAGGAGGCATAGTAGTTAGAGGGGAGCAGAGACTCAAACAAGACTTTTTGGTTTACAGTTATTTATTGAGGCCCTACTACATGTCTTTATATCGTCTGTCTAGCTAACCCAGCTTTAGACTGGAGACCTTCATCAACTTGTGTAGACCTTGTTTGTTCTCAGTTAAAATTTCAAGTTCTAACCATGGGCTGAAAGGTGTTGGCACAGGCCATACGTCCCTAAAAGCCTTTGGGATTGTCTTCTTACTGGCAGAAACCATTTCTCCCTTGTGGTCATAAAAGTCCTTTCCTGCCCCGTGCAGACGTGTGTGTGGGTTTGCTGTCAGTACTCAGCGGACTTGTTCCTAGGTTGTAGACTTCTTCCACAGTGAGCTGGTCACAGCATTTTTATGCTTCTCGGATGAGGCTACGCATGAGAATTATTTAATAAGCTTTAAAAAAATATTTTTTTTCCTTCTCAGGATGGGTATTTCCAGGGTGGGGTGCAGGAACTTGTGCTTTTGACAAGTTCCCTTAGGAGCTTCATATTTTGCTCAGCAGAGTTAAAAGCACTGGTCGAGGGCACATATTTATTTTCTGTGCTTCTAAGTCAGTAAAGATTAGTGTTCTTTTTGAGTCATATTTGGTCTTTTCTTTTTCCATCCTTGTTATCTAATATCATACCCCCTCTGAGATAAGCCATTATATAGTGTTCATTTGTATACAAAGATAGTGTTCAATAAAACATTAAATAACGGGAATTTCAGTGGTTAGGACTTGGCACTTTCAGTGCCATGGCCCAGGTTCCCTCCCTAGTTGAGAAACTAAAATCCCACAAGCCATGCAGCACGGCCAAAAAAACAAAAGTAAATAACTGAGAAAAAATGAGATAAACTGAATGAAATTTATATGGTGCTTTAACTGATTACTTTCACATTTCAGCGTCTTGGTCTTTTTCTCAGATGAGACAGGGTCCTTGTGATTTAACCACCCTCTGAAATCCCAGTCACCCTCTGCCTCTCATATCCTTGAATGATATGCTGTAACCACAGGACAGCTTTTGCCACTTTTGCCTATGGAGCCCCTGACTTGTGCCTGACTTTTAAACCCTTTTGTCAAGAAGAATCATTCATCTGTGGTTTGTTAAGGCCTTGGCTTCTACCAGGTTGAAGTACTGGGTAGTATGTACCGTCTGTTCCAGTATGGGTGACTTTCCATTGTGTTGAGAGAGCTTATGAGGAGCCAGACAGATCTTGATGGTCAATTAGAGATTATGAGTCTGCACATACTCATGTTAAATTACATTTGTTTACAGTGCAGGGAAGAAAGTCCATTGCTTATTAGGAACTTCAGTCACATTCCTCATGGCTGCTAATGGCTTTATACTTAAGGAGATCATGGCAAGTCACTGAGAATCGTTTGGCTCTGCCTTCCTTCATGGGGAGGCTTCCCTAGTGGCTCAGATGGTAAAGAGTCTGCCTATAGTGTGGGAGACCCAGGTTTGATCCCTGGGTCAGGAAGATCCCAGGAAGGATCTTGGAGAAGGGCATGACAACCCACTCCAGCATTCTTGCCTGGACAATTCCATGGACAGAGGAGCCTGGCAGGCTGCAGTCCATGGGGCTGCAGAGTTAGACGTGACTGAGCAGCTAACACTTCCCTTTCTTCATGGGCCAGGCTTGCCTGTGTGTTCTCATTGACGCCTTTTTTCTCTTCTCAGACTCATCCCACGCAGACAGCCTTCCTCTCCAGTGTTGACCTGCACACTCACTGCTCCTACCAGATGATGTTACCAGAGTCGATAGCCATTGTTTGTTCCCCCAAATTCCAGGAGTAAGTACACAGGGTGTGGTTCAGGGGGAAAGCCTCAGAGGAAATGTTCTGCATTTTAAGACCCTGTTCTCTATCTAATATATAGACTGTGGTATTTGATTGGCTTTTCTAAAAGGCTTCCTTTTAAGTCCTGTAGCCTGATAAACCTACTCTGCTTGTTTACAAAAGTGTCCAAGCAATAATGTAGGTGCATTTATAAGAAACGGAGGTAAGAAATTTGAAGTGTTTGACTTGAAGCATTAGGAATTTCAAGAGATTGATGTCACATTAGAGAATTTCAGTATCCAGCAGATTATCTCTGAAAATTAACTTTTTCATTTTAAACCCTGTTATTTACTATGAATTCTCCCAGTAAAACTGAAGTGGTGGCAGTGATGAATCACCTCTGATTCATTCACCAGAGAAGAGATCTGTGGGCCAGCAGACTTCTGAAGGTGTCTCAAATGAGTTCTGCCCTGCCCAGTGTGTGCGTGATTAAGGGGGACACCTTTGCTTCATTCGGGACCTGCTTTTTCTTATTTCAGAACTGGATTCTTTAGACTCACTGACCATGGACTAGAGGAGATTTCTTCCTGTCGCCAGAAAGGATTTCATCCCCACAGCAAGGATCCACCCCTCTTCTGTGTATGTATCCCTGTAGCTATGCTTCAGCCAGGGAGCACAGTCAGAGCTGATGGCACAGTGTCCTTCACGACCCACACAGAAGATCAGCCTTGTCACTAATTTTTCTAAATCTTCCTACAAAGACATGTGTGGGAAGCCATGTGGAACAGGAAGGGGTTTGAGTCGTAGCTCTGCTGCTTAAGGGTTGTGATCAAGTTATTTAACCTTCCTGGGCCTCAGCTTTCTCACCTATAAATGGAGATGATGATGATAAGAATAATATATACTTTTATAGGGTTGTTGACAGGATTAAATGAAGGTACCAAGTGCAGTAGCTTGCTTATTAAACATTAGGTTTTTTCCTTCATCATCATCAGTTGCTAAGCCTGCATTTCAATAAGAGATTTGAATTCAAAAGAAAAAAGCCATTTAAGATAGGTAAAGTATATTTAATTTTGGAATTTTGCTTTTAATTTGATTTTAGGTAATAGAGATTTTTATGACCTTCTTAGAAAGTTTTTTCCCCCAAGTGGTAAAAGTTGTGGATTTTTGGTAAATTCACAGTGGTAAAAAGCTGTGGATAAAAAGTTGTAGTTGCTGATAAGTATGTTGCAGTTTTGTCCTCAAATCTAATGAGATAGTATTGCCTCACTCCATGCCGGCCATGGAGTATTATTATTTCTTTTGGGTTCACTGAAAAGAAACCAATGTTGAAAAGGGACTCCAGAGCCTTGTCACATAAAAGAGCCTGGGAATGTTTAGGAGAGAACCCCAGGGAGCATCTGAGAACTGACTGTAAGCATTAGAAGAGCTGTTGTATAAAAAGGTCTCAGGTATTTCATATGACTCCCAGAACTAAAACTTAAGACCCTGTGAAGTGCCAGTTTTCAGCTAAGTATGAGACGGAAATTTCTGACAGATTTGCTCACAAATAGGGAAGTCTGCCTTGAAATGTAATAAATGTCTAGGTACCAGGGTGTTGAAACAGACTGCACAATCCCCAGAAATGCCGAGGCTTTCAGTCAGGATGGCCCCTCGCACATGCCAAGAGGAAGTATTCCCTTGTGAGAATAGGAATTCAGCAGTTATTAAAATAAATGTGTATTTTATAAATGACTCTAGAATATATATACATTCGAAGAATAAATGGAGATATATAAGTCCGTATTGATTCAGACTATAAGCTATTGATTCTGGATTGGTGGAAATAATAATTCCCAGACCCCTTACCATAATTGCCACTTAAGTACCAGTCTGTCTGCCGGCCTGTGAACCACTAGCCAGAATGAGCATTTTAAGGATTTAAGCATTTGAAAGATGACTTTTCTGAATTTTCCAGGACTTTCCCTTTCTTTCTGTCTCTCTGTTGCAGAGCTGCAACCACGTGACTGTTGTGGACAGAGCTGTGACCATCACAGACCTTCGATGAGCGTTTGACTCAGACGCCTCCCAAGGATTGTAAAACCTTATCAGGGTACTGTAGCCCCTTAATTTAAACTTTCCAGAAAGCTCTGGAAGCTTTTTAAAACAATAGAAAGTATCACCCAGGAGAGAACTGATTTTCCATTTCTGGTTTGAAAAGAAATAATCAAGTATGTTTTTTAGGCACATCTGGAAAATAGCATGGTCATGCTAAAGCAACTTTTCAGTCTGCCTGTAACTAAAAAATTAAGTTGAAAGACTGTGTAATGAAGACTCACATGTGCTTTGTTCAAGATTCACCAGTTGTTAACATTTTTTTTCCCTGTCATGTATCCTTCTAATTTCTTTGCCAACTTGTTTATTGTTTACCTTTGGACTAATTAAGAACATCTATGCAGAAGTTTGGAAGCCATTTAAAAAATCTTTGGGTTTTTCTGTGGTTTATGGCAAGATTAATGAAGCTTATTATAAGGCTGAAGGTCAGCTTGCTATGTCTGACCAGATGGTGAGGCTCAAAAACCCTAAGGAATGATTTTGTCAGAAATTATTGTTATTTAACAAATATTTCAGAATATTTTTTCTTCTACAATAAAATAACAATTAACTTATATATATATATATATATATATATATATATGGTGTGTGTGTGTGTGTGCGCATGCTGTAGAATGATCTGTTGGATCAAGCATTGCCTAGACAGAAAAGTTAACTAAAAGGTCTGGTTATTTGGGGAAAGGTGAGGGAAAAATAGAACTTTGAGATGTATCAACATCACAGGTATGTCCCAGTTCACTTTGAATTGTTCAGTCCTTTCATTCTGCCTCTTGCCATCTTCCAGAGGTGTGAAGTCATCTTTGTTCTTTTGGTGCTGTCTGAAGTGGGTCATCCATTCACTTCCCCCTTATGCCCTAAAATCTTTCAGCTGAGGATAATAGTGCCTTTATTTGGAGTACCAGGTTACACTCCAAATAAATGATTATATTCCCATGCCACCACACCCTACTGGCTTTATTATGTTGGTTATTCCTTTCTGACTTAAGCAACATCTAGGGAGATGTTTGAGGCTGTAGCTGATTCTGTATTTTTCCTATGAGCTGAGCCTAATGTGTTAAGGTGTCCTAGAAATTAATGGTATTGTTTGTGTCCCCTCAGAGGGCCGAAGAATAAATAACTTGGATAGGAGAATGATTTCTTTTTGTATCAAAATTCTGTGAGGGAAAAAAACTTATCAACTGTTTGAAGTTTTGCTTCACATTAAAATTTTGTGTCCTGAATATATTCATTCTTTATTACTTAGGTTTGTGGCCCTTGAACTTTTCCCCTGAAAGATCCAAGTGTGTATATTCATGTTCTCATAGGTTCTTAACTCCAAAGATACTGGAAGTTCTCTTTTCTGCAGTTTCAGAGTAGATGGGAATATGGGGCTAGGCGGGTCTGGGCAAAGGAAAGCGTATCCCTCCAGTCAGTACCCTCGTTTCCCCGCCACTGCCCCACAGGCAGCCTGGTCCGCCTCTTCCTTTCAGTCCCACAGTTTCCTGGCTCTGTACTTGTAGGCAGTGCACGCCTTCTTTGCATTCTCAAGGCTACTGTTTAGTTTATGATCTTACTACCCCTTACTTGAACTATTTCAATACACTTGTTACCAGATTGTTTTTAGCGTTTCTTTTTTTATTCTTTGGTGGCACCATGTCTCTGTTATTGCGCACAGGCTTCCTCTAGTTGCTGCGAGTGAGGGCTGCTCCTCAGGGCTACTCTTCGTTGCGGTGTGCGGGCTTCTCACGGCAGTGGCTTCTCTTCCTGAGGAGCACGGGCTCTAGGCATGCGGGCTTCAGTAGTCCCAGCACAGGAACTCAGTAGTTGTGGCACGCAGGCTTAGTTGCTCCATGGCATGTGGAATCTTCCTGGAGCAGGGATCGAACCTGTGTCCCCTGCGTTGGCAAGGGGGTTCTTAGCCACTGTACCACCAGGGAAGTCTTATTAGTGTTCCTTGGCTCTAGTCCTTTCTGCCCAGTACAGTCAGAAGAAGGTTCCCACATTACAGCCATCCTCGTGTTTCCTCACTTGCTCAAAAACCTACAGTAGCTTTCTGTTGCTTAAAATCTAAATTTAGCCTTTATTCCAGACTTTCCATATGATCACATAGAGCTCTTACCCTTGGCCACACACTCGAAACCTGGGAAGCTTTTTAAAAAGTACTGATACTCATGCTTCACACCCCACCAATGAAATCCAGATCTCTGGAGTGAGACCTCAGACATTGTTTTTGTTTTTGTCTTAAGCTGATAGGATCCTCAAGTACAGCCAGGATTGAAAACCACTGTACCAGTCACTTATACCTAAGAGTTTTGAGCTCTCATCAGACTCAAAGACTGCTCTGTACATCATAGACATTCAATGAATACTCAGGGTTGATTTTCTTTAGGATGGACTGGTTTGATCTCCTTGCTGTCCAAGGGACTCTCAAGAGTCTTCTCCAACACCACAATTTGAAAGCATCAATTCTTTGGTGCTCAGCCTTCTTTATGGTCCAGTTCTCACACTGGTATACGACTACCGGAAAAACCATAGCTTTGACTATACAGATCTTTGTTGGCAAAGTGATGTCCCTTTTTTTTAATATTCTGTCTAGATTTGTCATAGGTTTTCTTCCAAGGAGCAAGCATACTTTCATATACTCCTAATTATTATTTTTTTTAATTTTTATTTTTATTAGTTTTGCCAAACAATGACATATCACCATGGGTTTACATATGCTCCCCCTCCAGAACCCCCCTCCCTCCTCCCTACCCCCAGGAAATCTCGTTGCACCAGTCCCAAGCATCAATCCTGGGCCGGCTATCACATACTCCTAATTAAATACCAAACCAGAGAGGAAGAAAAAAGCCTCTTAAACCTTGTAACACTCTCTTGGGTACCAGGCACTTTATGTGGGAAGCATTCCCTAGTGGGGCTGGTGTCACGATGGATAGATGTGTGTTCCTTGAGAGGCAAGGGTGTCAACTTTCACTTGGCACCTCAGAATTTAAAAATCATAATGCCTGTCCCCTTTGATTGCTGTTCACTTCTTCTGGGTTTCAGTTACCCCAGTGGAAGAAATTTTTTCATGTGGGGGAGAGTGTGGGCTCAGTAGTTGTGGCCCACAGGCTCAGTTGCTCTGTGGTATATGGAATCCTCTTAGACCAGGACCTGCTGTATTGGCAGGTGAATTCTCAACCACTGGACCACCAGGGAAGTCCCCAAGGCTCATTTCTTTCTGTGAGGAGCTTTGCTCGGGACACAGAGCCTGTTTGGAACACTGGAGTATTATTCTTTTGGGAGGAAGTGCTAGACTGAACATGAAATATTTTGCTTCTAGGCCCAGCCGTTCATTCACCAGCAAGTCACCTAACTTCCCAAATGTCTTTAGAATCTATAAAGTGGGATAAGTCTGATATACCTACCTCAAATGATAAAATGAACTCCATATGTAGCTATGACAGTTGTAAAGATACTGTGAAGACTTAATGTACTTAACTATTTGTATCTCTGGAAGTCTTAAGAGTTGAGGTTCCCTTTCTTCTACCTGTGAGACCTCTACCTGCTTCAACTTCCAGCTAGAGGACTCCTCAGACAGATTCACGTTGTTTATCACTAGCTGGGCTTCAGCTCCAGTTATCTTTTCTAGTCTGCTCTGGTGTTCTGAAGTGAAAAAACTGAAAACCTCAAGAACCAGAAGAAATACTCCACATTTCTCCTCATTTTCCCTAAGACTCAGAGCAGAGCCAGGACCTGAAGAGATGCCACCATATCTTTTATCTCTTGTTTCCACCTCCACTCTTTTTTAAAACTCATTTTTAATTGGAGGATAATTGCTTCATTTTGTTGATTTCTGCTGTACAACAACATGAATCGACTGTAAGTATACATATATCCCCTCCCAGTTGAACCTCCCTCCTACCTCCCCCACCATCCCATCCCTCTAGGTTGTCACAGAGCCCTGAGCTGAGCTCCCTCTGTTACACAGCAGCTTCCCACTAACTCTCTGTTTTACACGTGGTATTGCATCTATGTCAGGGGGAGTTCGTCTCCCCCTCTCCGTCCCCCACTATACCCACAAGTCTGTTGTTTGTGTTTATTCCTGCTCTGTAAATAGGTTCATCAGTACCATTTTTCTATATTCCATACGTATGCATTAATGTATGATATTGTTTTTCTGACTTACTTGTGTAACAGGCTCTAGGTTCATCCACCTTACTACAGCTGACTCAAATTCATTCCTTTTTATAGCTGAGTAATATTCCATTGTATGCGTGTGTGTGTGTGTGTGTGTGTGTGTATGTATGTATGTATATACCACAACGTCTTTATCATTCCTCTGTTGATGGACATCTAGGTTACTTCCATGTCCTGGCTATTGTAAAGAATGCTTCAGTGAACCTTGGGGTACATGTGTCTTTGAATTATGGTTTCCTCAGGGTATAAGCCCAGTAGTGGGATTGCTGGGTCATATGGCAGTTTTATTAAGGAATCTCCATACTGTTCTCCATAGTGGCTGTATCAGTCTATATTCCCACCAACAGTGCAAGAGGGTTCTCTTCTCTCCACACCCTCTCCAGCATTTATTGTCAATAGATTTTTTGATGGTGGTCATTCTGACCAGTGTGAGGTGATACTTGGTTGTAGTTTTGATTTGCATTTATTTAATAGTAAGCAATGTTGAGCATCTTTTCATGTGATTGCTGGCCATCTGTATGTCTTTGGAGAAATGTCTGTTTAGGTCTTCCACCCATTGTTTGATTGGATTGTTTGTTTTTCTGATATTAAGCTGCATAAGCTGCTTGTATATTTTGGAGATTAATCCTTTGTCAGTTGTTTCATTTGCAATTATTTTCTTCCATTCTGAGTGTTGTCTTTTCATCTTACTTATAGTTTCCTTTGCTCTGCAAAAGCTTTTAAGTTTAGTCAGGTCCCATTTATTTTTGTTTTTATTTCCATTGCTCTAGGATGTATGTCAAAGAAGATCTTGTTGTGATTTATGTCAAAGAGTGTTCTGCCTGTGTTTTCTAGTAAGAGTTTTATAGTTTTTGGTCTTAGAGTGTTACAAAGTGTTCTGATTTCATTCTTTTACATGTAGCTCTCTTCTTTTCCCAGAACCACTTACTGATGAGCTTGTCTTTTCTCCACTGCATATTCTTGCCTCCTTTGTCAAAGATAAGGTACCCATAGGTGTGTGGGTTTATCTCTGGGCTTTTTAGCTTGTTCCATTGAGCTATATTTCTTTTTGTGCCAGTACCATACTGTCTTGATTACTGTGTGCTTAGTCGCTCTGTTGTGTCCGACTCTTTGTTACCCCATGGACTGTGGCCCACCAGGCTCCTCTGTCCATGGGATTCTCCAGGTAAGAATACCGGAGTGAGTGGCCATTCCCTTCTCCATGGGATCTTCCTGACCCAGGATTTGAACCCAGGTCTCGACAGCATATTAAAAAGCAGAGACATTACTTTGTCAACAAAGGTCCGTCTAGTCAAGGCTATGGTTTTTCCAGTAGTCATATATGGATGTGAGAGTTGGAAGGTGAAGAAAGCTGAGTGCCGAAGAATTGATGCTTTTGAACTGTGGTGTTGGCAAAGACTCTTGAGAGTCCCTTGGACTGCAAGGAGATCCAACCAGTCCATCCTAAAGGAGGTCAGTCTTGGGTGTTCATTGGAAAGACTGATGTTTAAGCTGAAACTCCAATACTTTGGCCACCTCATGTGAAGAGTTGACTTGCTGGAAAAGACCCTGATGATGGGAAGGATTGGGGGCAGGAGGAGAAGGGCAAGACAGAGGATGAGATGGCTGGATGGCATCACCGACTCAATGGACGTGGGTTTGGGTGGACTCCGGGAGTTGGTGATGGACAGGGAAGCCTGGAGTGCTGCAATTCATGGGGTCGCAAAGAGTCAGACACGACTGAGCGACTAAACTGAACTGAACTCCTGCACTGCGGGTGGATTTTTTACTGACTGAGTCATCAGGGAAGCTCCCATCTTGATTACTATAGTTTTGTATTAATAGTATAGCCTGAAGTCAGGAAGGTTGATTCTTCTAGCTCTGTTTTTCTTTCTCAAAATTACTTTGGCTATTTGGGCCTTTTGTGTTCCCATACACATTGTAAAATTTTTTATTCTAGTTCTGTGAAAATGCCATTGGTAGTTTGATAGGATTTGCACTGAATCTGTAGACTGCTTTAGGTAGTATAGTCATTTTCACAATATTGATTCTTCCAATCCAAGAACATGATCTATCTCTCTGTCTGTTTGTGTTGTTTTTTATTTCTTTCATCAGCATCTTTTGGTTTTCTGCATATAGATCTTTGGTTTCTTTAGGTACATTTATTGCTAGGTATTTTATTCTTTTCGTTGCAGTGGTGAATGGGATTATTTCCTTAATTTCCTTTTAAGATTTTTTGTTGTTAGTGTATAGGAATGCAATGGATTTCTGTGTATTAATTTTGTATCCTGCAATTTTACTGAATTCACTGATTAGATCTAGTAATTTTCTGGTGGCATCTTTAGGGTTTTCTATTTATAGTATCATGTCATGTGCAGAGTTTTATTTTTTCTTCCACCCCACTTTTGTTTGAACCTTCCACTTCTGTTGTTCCAACTACTTCTTGAGGTGAAAGAATAGGAGGAGAACTTCGACCCTCTTCACAGATGTCTTTATTTCTTAATCCAGGATTGAATTTTTTGTTAACCTTTGCCTGCTTGGGGTCAGAAGTGGACCTTATCTTGTAAGATATGCCCAGTATCACTCACTGTGCCTATCAGATCCAGCATCCAGCCTTGTTGCACTAAGTAACCGTGGACTCTTGTGTCCTTGGTATTTAAACCTGCTTCCCTGAGGGTTTGATTCAAGTTATACCTTTTCCAGTGTCTACTGGAGCTGGTAAATTGCACTCTTAGGGCTTCCTTCTTTGAGCTCCAATGGCACTTAAGCCTGTTACCCACAATTTGGTATGTGATTTTTTTTTTGCTATTTTGCAGTGTTTTTTAATTATCTTTTGTGAGTCAAGTTACTGAGCTGCCATGTAAACTCATGTCATGTTTACTTTCTAACACTGTGTTGAGTGCCTTTTAGTCAACACAGTACTTCCTTACTTTCTTTTGCTGAGCCCTTCCTTGAAATAGCAGCCTTGGTGTTGGACCATGTGCTAGAAAGCCAGCTGGACCTGTGCCCTAACCTCCACCTGTGGGAAGCCATGTTAAGGCCTTGCCTCAGACATTGTACCCTGGGCCTGTCCTACCACCCCCGTGTCACCTCCTGCCAAAGGTCTGAACACAGGCAAGAGCTGCCAGCAGCTGTGCTCTTCTTCCAGCTGCCAGGACAGATGGTGGTGCTGCCCAAAAGGTGGGCAGGGCAGGATGTGCTTGCACTAAAGGCTGGAACGGGGAGGTCAGAGAGGCAAGAGGAAACGAAGAGACCCTGGTGACAAGTAATTACTTTCTTGTCACAGAAACAAAGGAAAGTAACAGCTTAAAAAAGGAGGAGGTGAGTGGTACCAAAAGGCTCAGGGGAGGTTTTTAGGCTAATGACCAAGGGATCCAAGGTTCATGAGATCTGGCAGCCCGCAGAGGTCTTCCCTGACAAACCCATATAAAACACCTCCACTCCATTATACTGTCTCCTTCTTTACTGTCTGCACAGCACTGTCATTAGCAAAAATCATCCTGTTTGTTTCTAACATATATTATATATGTATATAATGTAATAATAATATATATAATTAATAATATATAATATATATACTATATATATAGTATACTCTGAAAACAGCAATTTTTGTTCACTCTTTTATTCCCAGCTCCCAGAACAGTGCTTGACACTTGATAAGATAGGAATAAATGCACAGACTTACCCAAAGTCACCAAACCAATAAATGGGAAAGCTTTGTTTTTTTTCAGGAACAGCACATTAAATGTGCACCCAGTTTGAGTAATGACTTTAAAGATTATGCAATTTTAAAATTAACAAGTTAATCATAGAAGGTTACCTCTTGGAAGGTAAAAGAAGGAAAGTATATGAAAAAATAAAAGCTACATATATAGCAGTATCTGCATATACATATACTGCATAAATAATACAGTATCACAAATTGAAACTTCTGAACTAGTTCTACAAATAATACAGAGAGGGAAATTTAGAACCTTAAATGCTTTATTTAATAAGAAAGAATCAGGAGACACGAAATAAGCATTGACTCAAATTAGAAAAAAGAACAAAATACGCTAGGAAAGCCAGGAGGAAGAAAAGAAATATTAAAGCAAATAATTGCTGAATTTGAAAATAGGAATCTTGGCAGATAAATTCATAATATCATTCTTTGGAAAAACAATAAAGTAGACAAAGGAAAAAGAAAAATATATACAAAATTAGACGTGAACAAAGGAATACAACAAATACACATTATAAGAAAATGAAAGTGAAAGTTGCTTAGTTGTATCTGACTCTTTGTGACCCCAAGGACTGTCTGTGGAATTCTCCAGTCCAGAATACTGGAGTGGGTAGCCTTTCCCTTCTCCAGGGGATCTTCCCAACTCAGATCAAACCCAGGTCTCCCACATTGCAGGTGGATCTTTACCAGCTGAGCCACAAGGGAAGCCCATAAGAAACTCTTGTGTATAACTAAGCTTCTCAGTGAATAATCTCAGTGAAACATATGATTTTCTGGTAAACAAAAAAAACATTATACATATGCATGAAACTGAAATTGATCTCAAGTGGAACTTAAAAGATGAATAGTCGATGAAGAAATGGGAAAACGTGTAAAATATTATCTCCAGAGGCTTTTATGAATGAGTTCTTTCAAACTTTCAAGCAAAGGATAATTCCCATGCCCTTTTTTATTTTGGGAAAATATCACATAAGAGTAGCAACGTTTGTCCACTAAAGTAAAAGTGAAGTCACTCAGTCGTGTCCGACTCTGTGACACCATGGACTATAGCCTACCAGGCTCCTCCGTCCATGGGATTTTCCAGGCAAGAGTACTGGAGTGGGGTGCTATTTCCTTCTCCAGAGGATCTTCCCAACCCAGGGATTGAACCTGGGTCTCCCGCGTTCACTAAAAGATGTATGTAATTCTAGCTTTCTAGTACAGGAAATAGCCAACTGTGATTGGGGAAAAAGATTTTCAATCACCTTAGAAACCAAAACTATGAAATAACTTGGAACAAAATGAACAGGAAATGTTCAGTTTCTTTCTTTATTATAAAGAAAACTAAACTGTACAGAGGGACATGAAGAAAATAAATGGAAAGACAAATATTCTATATTCTATGAGGGGAATACTTAATGCTTTAAGGATCTTAATTCTTTAATCCATAAAAGTAAATGCAAGTCTACAAAAATTTCACTTTTTAACTTGAAAGGATTACTCTAAAATTAATCTGGAATAAGGGAATAACCATTTTTTGATTGAAAGGTGAAGAATGTTGGGGAAATTTTATTCCTAGGTAATTCTTATTATAAACATAAGTTAAAATAATAGTGTACTGATGGAAGACTAGATGAAGAATCGCAAACTTTATTGTTTAAAGAGAAAAGGCAATGCTGTGCCTGGCATGGGCCGTATCTTGATGGAATTGTGCTTTGGTATATGATGCTATTTGGCTTTTTCTGTGATGCTTTTTTTTCCCAAGGCAAAGTGAGGTGAAATGAGGTACAGAGGAGTAGGGAAGCTAACTACAGAGAATGACTGAGAAATGTCTAAGAATAGTCTTACTTCCTTTAGTCTAGGTGATGTTTCCACTTCTTTCACCCACTAAAACCCATTACTTTTTTGTCCAACACAAGTAACATCCTATATTCTCACTCAGACCCAGGAAAAAAAACAGAAATAACCCTTGGACCACTGTGGGAGTTCTTTTTTGGAGTTGCCAAAGGCCAGAGAACTGCAAATGAGTGGTGTCAAACTTCCAAACCCACACTCAACCACAATGCAATACCACCTTCCTAAAATATACATAGATACATGCATTCATTAAAACTATGAGAAAGAAATACACCAAAGTATTAATAGTATTTTTCTGTAGGTGATAGAATTATGGCATAATTGCTCTCTTTTTCCCCTTCCATACTTTTTTGAATTTTCCAAATATTCTACAGAGAACATGCATTGTTTTTATAATTGGACAGAAAGAACAATGCCTACTATTTTCAGAAACCAAAGCTCCACTGCCCTTTCAATGTGGGAATCCAGCCAAGACCTTATTCTTGGACAGCACCAGTGAAAGGGCCTTAGGAATGCTCGTGGGCACAGCGGCGGAGGATGTCATATATGGAAACCTTCCATGAGGGTGACATCACCACTGGAACCTATTCAAAATAAACCTTACTGCAAGGGCTAGCAGAGACCTTTGGATAAAACCTGGAGAGTGGAAAGCCCAAGAAAGAATAGACCTAAAGAAGACAACCTCTGGGCTTTGGCCTGAAGAACGCCCATGTATCTGTTGGGGCTTATTAGCAGATTTCCTCTGTGCTCAGTTTCTAGGGAAGGATTACTCTTCCCCAACTCACCATCCTCCAAAAAAAGAATTCCCACAGTGGCTCAAGGGTTATTTCTGTTTTTCTTCCTGGGCCTAAGTGAGAATATAGGATGTTACTTGTTTCGCACCAATAGTAATGGATTATTGATAGGAGAAAGAAGTGGAAATATCACCTAAGGGAAGTAAGATTTTTCTTGGATATCCCTCAGTCATTCTCTGTAGTTGACTTATCTACCCCTCTGTCTCTTCTTTTCATCTCCCTTTGCCTTAAAAAAAATCATATCAAAACACAATTACATCAAGATATGGTTCATGCCATCTATAGCATTGATCCCTTTGCCACCTTGAATAACTCATAACATCACTGTGCACCATGCTTCAACATCTCTGTCTAGGATTTCTTTTATCCAGCTTAGTATTCTATACCTTCCAATGGCCTGGGAGTTTTACATTGTTTTAACTGAACCATGGTAGACTCAGGATAAGTTCACACAAATATTTCAGTTCCCAGTCCCAGTGTTGCTCTGTAAGCACAAGGCTACTGATACAGCCCTTGGAGCTTCAACATGGCCTTGGAAGAAACCATATAATGACAGAGAATCCTGGGTTGGTTTGAATTCTTTTTACTGCACTGACAGAAAACTCAATTTAAACTTGTGTTCAGGCACAGTTGAATCCAGTGCCCATTGTTATCAAAGACTCATTTTGTTTTCTTCTCTTAGCTCTTATACACTCAGTATTTGTTGATTTAATTAGATTTTTCCAGTATGGGAACTTTGTCAGCTATAGGTTTGTTCCTATTGTCTTGGTGAATCCAGCAAGAAAAAGAAAAGCTGTCCAACAATTCCAACAAGTCCTGTAATTGAGTCATTGGGTCATGATGTCATCCTTGAATCAATTGCTGTGGCCAAGAGGATGGAATGCTCTGATTGGCCTGGCCTGGGTCATGTATCTACACCCCATCTGAACCAGGTGCATTGGGAATGGGGGACCATTCATTATCCAAAGAAAAATCATGATGGCATTAAGGGAAGAGTGGATGCTGGGCAGGAGAAAGCTACAGCGTCTACACTAAGTGCCTAGAAGGAGAAGCTAGGGCACCATCACTATGGACACAATGACCCAAGGTGAGCAAGCTAATAAAATGCAAATGGAAACACCTGATGCTCTTGGCTTTAGATAATAGCAGCTTGACTATGGATGGGGTTGTAACTATTTCACTCCCCAAAACATGGGTCATTTAATTTGCACTTACTGAGCATCTACTGTGTGCAGAGCACTCTTAAAAATACACAGGATAATGGGCTCCAGTTCCGTCCACCTGAGTAGAACTGATTCAAATGAATTTTTTTTTAATGCTGAGTAATATTCCATTGTGTATATGTACCACAGCTTTCTTATCCATTCGTCAGTTGATGGGCATCTAGGTTGCTTCCATGTCCTGGCTATTGTAGACAATGCAGCGATGAACATTGGGGTACACGTGGCTCTTTCAATTCTGGTTTCCTCGGTGTCTATGCCCAGCAGTGGGATTGCTGGGTCATATGGCAGGTCTATTTGCAGCTTTTTAAGGAACCTCCACACTGTTTTCCATAGTGGCTGTACTAGTTTGCATTCCCACCAACAGTGTAAGAGGGTTCCCTTTTCTCCACATCCTCTCCAGCATTTATTGCTTGTAGACTTTTGGATGGCAGCCATTCTGACTGGTGTAAAGTGGTACCTCATTGTAGTTTTGATTTGCATTTCTCTGATAATGAGTGATGTTGAGCATCTTTTCATGTGTTTGTTAGCCATTTTTATATCTTCCTTGGAGAAATGTCTGTTAAGTTCTTTGGCCCACTTTTTAATTGGGTTGTTTATTTTTCTAGAATGGAGCTGCAGGAGTTGTTTGTAAATTTTTGAGATTAATTGTTTGTCTGTTGCTTCATTGGCTATTATTTTCTCCCATTCTGAAGGCTGTCTTTTCACCTTGCTTATAGTTTCCTT